>CM041298.1:112563976-112938976 GCA_023052935.1 Piezodorus guildinii
ACGGAGAGTGATAAAAAGCCGATAAAACAAACAGATTGTCGTAGATAATAATATAATAGATTATTTAATAAAACACATATTTCTATTAAAATCAAATTTAAATATTTCGTCACAATTTATTTTTATTTCTTAATCTGTTTAAAAATTCTTAAATTTGTATAAATAATGGTAAGTAAAAGTCGTGTGTTGCCCGCACCAGATTTTTTCATTTAAAACAATATCCATCTTAAACAGTAGGTTCCAGCGACAAATGTTATATTGTAAACTCAGCTTTTTGACACAGAGTGTCAACAAATCCCCAGCTCTTAAATGTAGCAAAAAGTGACTTTTTTCATTCAAAGCAATATAGGTCATAAGCGGTAAGTCCTAGCAATAACATTATACCGAATTATATTCATTACTAAATTTCCAGCGATTTCAGCGTGACAACACTCAGGAGAGCGGGGCGTGTCAAACTGAGAGAGAAAAAATTTCACAATGAAAGTTACAGACCTTCAGCCGAAAGACAAGTCCATGTCAATTAAAATTGTAAAACAAAACGATAAATTTACACGAAAAGTAATTGTCGTCAAGTACACATTAAGATAATACGTTTCAATATAGAAACTCCATTTAATAAAAATTAATATCATTAGACTTAACACACACACAGACCTTTTTGCGAGATTTGGTTATTTGAATTATTATTATTATTATTAAATTATTATTTCTGGAGCGGGCAGAACACGACTTTCACTTACCTCCGTTGTTAAAGTCGATGAAAGAATTTTCAAATACAGTTAGAGATGAAAATAAATGAAACTAATAAAGAATTATTTAAATGGAATTTCTATAGAAACATGTGTTTTATTAAAAACTCTATTATATTATTATCTAAAATAATCAGTTAGTTTTATCGGCTTTTCATCACTCTTTATTAATTTTTACCAGGTTGTGTGTAAGATACTTTAGCTTTCCAACGTTACATTATACATCTATATTACTGTCCTTATGTTCAAAAACTAAAACAAATGCATTAAAAAAATATGTTTACAATTTTCTCCTTTAGTTAGGTATCGAATTCATTCAATTTATATATTTACCTGTTTTTCATCACCTAAGTTACATTTAGAACAGTAGGAAAAATCTAAAACAAAAACCTACACAATAAAATAAAAAAACCTGGTGCGGGCGACACACGACTTTCACTTACCTCCATTTTTTAAATCAATGAAAGAATTTTCAAATACAGTTAGAGATAAAAATACGTGAAACTATTAAAGAATTAATTAAATCGAATTTATATAGAAACATATTTTTATTAAAAAATCGATAATATTATTATCTAAAATAATCAGTTAGTTTTATCTTCTTTTCATCACTCTCTATTAACTTTTAAAAGCTTGAGTATAAGATAATATTTTTTTCTAAAATCTTTAGCTTTGCAACGGTATATCATACATGTGTATTACTACTCTTATGTTCAAAAACGAAAAATTGCATTAAAAAAATATTTTTTCTGTTTTCTCCTTTAGTTGGGTATCGAATTCATTCATTTTATATATTTACTTGCTTTTTGTCAGTGGTAACAAGATAATATAGTTATTTTTATAGAATCAACAAAATTAAAGGTACTTTAGAAGAAGAAAATTTAAAATATTGGCATTTAAGCCGTCAGACTATTTTAATCAGAATAAAACCTACATGATATTAAAGCCTATTCAATTTTACATCGATAAAGCGAGTTTGATCAAAATCGTCGGAACCGTTTTTGAGAAAATCATAAAAAGGTACAATATGCATGGTGGCTCTTCATGTAAGCCGCTTTTGATGAAAACGTTTATGTAACGTCTCAAGCGTATATTTGACTTAAATATGGAACTTCAGTTTCATAGGACTTTTGGTTTCCACCCGGGAGTTGAAAACTGGAATTTAAACATTTTCGCGATCGCAATACTTCCCCTTACTATATATTTCATTTATGGGTAAGTGAAAGTAAAAAAACCAGCCGAAAATAAATGTATTCCCGACAACATCACTACCTCTGGTATAGTTGGGTATGCCACAACTGGCAATTAAATAAATTTATTTAAATGATAATTAAAGCCCATTAAATTAACAGCGATATGGCGAATTTAATTAGAACCGTCAAACCGAAAACCATAAAAAGGTACAAAAGGCATTTTTATTAAGTGGCACATCTAGTATTCAAATTTTGATGAAAAATTTGCTGTAAAATTTCGGGCGTATATTTGTCTAAAATATGGAATTTGAGTTTCGTAAGACTTATAGTTTTTGTGTCAGACTTACTACACACAGACTTGGTTATTGGAACTCAAGGGACTCTAAAACGGGTATTTCCGTTGAAAACTAGGATTTTAAATTTTTAAAATCGCAATACTTTCCCTTGCTCTAGATTTCATACATAGAAATTCCATTTAAATAATTCTTTATTAGTTTCATTTATTTTCATCTCTAACTGTATTTGAAAATTCTTTCATCGAC
Source organism: Piezodorus guildinii (assembly GCA_023052935.1). Taxonomy (NCBI): domain Eukaryota; kingdom Metazoa; phylum Arthropoda; class Insecta; order Hemiptera; family Pentatomidae; genus Piezodorus; species Piezodorus guildinii. Next base: position 112,566,461 of record CM041298.1, read on the forward strand.
TTTAACAACGGAGGTAAGTGAAAGTCGTGTTCTGCCCGCTCCAGAAATAATAATTTATTTTGGTATCATTTAATTAAAAATAAAGGTTTTAAAACATTTTCTACTCTAACTCCGTTTAAAGGTTCTCGAAATGATTTTAACAACGGCGTTAACTGGAAGAAGTATATCGCACGCACCTGATTTTTCAAAAAATCTTAGCTATTATTAATTTTTTTTCATAATTGAAGTTGCCGGGAATATAGGTGCGTGAGGACGCGGTTGCCGACCTCGGTTCAACATAAAAATATGCAAATCCTTTCGCTTTACGCGGGTATCCTTGTTCCCCGTGTACCCGAGTTATTTGTGGTCTGAAGGAGAGTACTTATAGAATGTACGACAGGGCAGGAAGCGATGTCTTCTTCAAAATGGCCGCTGTAAGATGGGAAGTACACGGCGGGCTTGTACTTTTTGTCGAGCGCTTTGCATTCATTAGTTCCTAATTACGGACCTGAATATGTTGATGGGGCCCGAATCGTTGGGATTCTCCAGGCCTCAGATCCTATCTCGGCTCTATAACAAACTGGAAGCTCCTCCGAGACAACTGACAGTACTTAAAGGGCTCACTCACGAACGTTCCATCCCAATCAATCGAAGAAAACTGATAATTCAGGGGGAAATCGATAGTTATAACTATTTATTGTCTTGCTGACAGTTTGACCCACATTGTGATTCATCATTAAGGCTAAGAAAGATACAAACGGAATATAATAAGCTTATAACAAAATATATTCGAGAAAGAACAATTAAAAAATATACAAAAGAAGGATAAAAAATAAAGATTACAAATTATTTGTAGGTTTATAAGTAATTTTGATCCGTATTATCGACCCAACAATTTTTTATAACTCCAACGTTTCGGCCTAGGCCAATTTCGATAAACCCAATAACATAATGTTTATAAATTAAAAGATAATGAAGGGGTCAAAGCTGGCAAATGGCTCTAGGAATTTTTCATGGGAGTAAAAAATACTTAGTTTTGCCGTCCTTAGGAGAGGACTTAAAAAGGTAGTCCCATGCCTGTGCGATAACAGGTAGTCATTACGGATCTCTATCCTAGTAAAACCTGGATAAAAAAAATTAAGAACTCCCATTGTAGTTGTTCACGCCATATGTTATGGCCTGATAAGGTTTTTCCTGGCTGTTTCATTGAAAATAAAAAAACTCTATAATTTTTATGATATTTATCATAAGATCATTTTATTGTATAAATCTTTATTTTTATTTGGTTTAAAAATAGTCTTTGTAAATATAATTAAAAGTTTTTGCCAAGAAAGTGAAGAATAATAGAAGAGAAAGGAAAAAAAAAAGACAATCGTACTTCAATTGTTTTATTACTGCCTCGTGGCTAGTCGAGTCTTAAGCTAGCGTCTGAACGGTGAAGATGTGCCGTAAATAGACTCAAGTCTCCTCTCAACATTTGAACGTTTGCAAACGAATCATCTTCTCATCGTTCCCCTTGGAACTTGGAAGAGCCGCCCTGCGGTCTTTTTCAACACTCAAGAGGACTTCGTTCAAGCCGCCCTGCGATCGTCTTCTTCAACACTCAACGGGACATCTTTACGTGAATATAACTTATCTATATCCATTGGAACATTTAATTTCCTAATTTTCATTCTTAAAACTGTTTAATTTTGATTCATCTATTTTTACATCTTTAAGAATTTATTTAATTAAATTAAGGGGGATCACTTGTAGCTGGGTGGCTAGCGTAACAGCCTCTCATGCTAAAGGTCACGGGTTCAAACCCGCAGGTGGTTCTTGGATTTTTTAATGAGAGTAAAAAATCCTTAGTTACGCCGTCCTTCGGAGGGGACGTTAAAAGGTGGTCCCGAGCCTATGCGATGTCAGGTACTAGTTAAAGAACCCTATCCTAATAAAACCTGGATAGGCAAAATTTAGGACTCCCACTGTAGCATCGTCCGATTAGCCATAGTAGCATAAAGTGACGTTAAATAAATAAACAAACAAACAATTAAGTCAAGTTTGTTTCTTATATTTTCTTCAATATTTTAATTAGATTTATTTTGTTTCTTACATTTTCTTACAAAATGTATTTCTGCACTTGACAAGCCGGATGCAATTCTTTATACCATATTACAATACTTTTAGAACCGATCACCCTTCAAACACTGCTAAAGGCGGCACATTAATTCTTGTAAAACAATCCATCAGCCACCATTTTAATTTCTCTGAGGCTAGCGTAAGCCTACAGTGTTGTTCTATTATATTGAATGTATTTCCTTATGATTTGTCTCTTGCTGCTGTTTACTGTCCGCCTGGTGAAAGTTTGTCATCTCAAATATTTAACGATCTGTTTCATAACTTAGGTAATAAATTTTTATGCGGTGGGGATTTTAATGCTAAAAATCAAGTATGGGGTAGTAGAATGACTAATTCTAGAGGTAGGGCCTTACATAACGCCATTCTTTCCAGCAATTGTTCGCATATATCTCCCTCTTCACCAACCTACTGGCCAACTGACCTGAACAGAATACCAGACATTTTAGATTTTTACATCTGCAAAGGGCTCAACCAATTGCATTATGCTATTAAAAATTTGTCCGATCTTTCCTCTGACCACTCTCTTTTGTTGCTAACAATAGATATTAAACCATTTTTAAAATGTCCCCTTCCGACTCTTACACCAGGTCCTGTTGATTGGAAACGCTTTCGAAAAATATTAGACAAATCAATATCGCTTAATACTATCCTCCGAACTCCAGAAGATGTTGATAATGCAGTGCAACTATTGACAAATGCTATCCAACAAGCGGCTTGGAATTCTTCTTACCCCCAAAAACATGTTAATGAGATAAACCAAAGAAATTCTGTCATTCCAGAATCTATTAGATTTCTTATACAAGAGAAAAGAAAAGCGCGTAAAAAGTGGCAGAGAACTCGTTATCCCTCTGATAAGTATATTTTTCGTCAACTTTCAGTGCAAGTACATGACGAACTGAAGCGCTTTAAAACGGAAAATTTTAATAACCTCCTAACAAGTTTAAGTAACAATGATAGATCGATATGGCGGATTACAAAGCGTTTATTGGGTCACCGCGTTGTATCACACCCCGTTCGGAACCCTAATAATTCGTGGGCTAAATCTGATGCCGAAAAAGCGGAAATGTTTTCATGTCACTTGGAAAATACCTTTGCGCCTCACAGTGACTTGCAAGATTCACTCAGTGCAAGGTTAGTGGAGCAACAATTAGAAACCCCGTTGCAGATGACTCTACCGCCGAAAGCTTTTCATCCTAACGAAACATATACTATTATACAAAGTTCACCAAACCATAAATCTCCCGGTTATGACCTAATCACAAATTACGTTTTAAAAAATTTATCAAAAAAAGCCATTATCTTTTTAACTAACATTTTCAATTCTATCATAAAAACTACCCATTTTCCAGCTTTATGGAAGTACTCAATAGTAATTATGTTACCTAAGCCCAATAAACCAACTGACGATCCAAATTCCTACCGCCCAATCAGTCTTTTACCATCTTTATCCAAAATATTCGAAAAACTTCTTTTTCGACGTCTAAATTCAATTAATTCTTTTGATATTATTCCAAATTTCCAGTATGGTTTTAAACAAAATCATTCTACAATACAACAGTGTTACCGATTGGTTGATTATATTTCTTTTTCGTTAGAATCAAAACATTACTGTCCGGGAGTGTTTTTGGATATGAGTCAGGCCTTTGACAGAATATGGCACGATGGTTTGCTCGCTAAGTTAAAAACATTTCTTAGTCCAACATATTATTTAATTTTACATTCGTACTTAAAAGATAGGTTTTTCCGCGTAAGAGTAGGTTCTGAGTTCTCTAATATTAAACAAATAAAAGCAGGTGTACCTCAAGGCAGTGTTTTAGGTCCAACACTTTTTAATATATATTGCTCTGACATCCCACAGCATCCAGAAACACTTATAGCAACCTTTGCTGACGATTCAGCTATCCTGACATCCAACAAAGATGCCTCTAAGGCTTCTAAGGCACTCCAAGAACATCTGGACGACATAGCTTGCTGGGCAAAAACATGGAAAATAAAAATGAATCAATCAAAGAGCCTGTTCGTCACATTTTCTTTAAAACATAACTCCTGCCCCCAGGTCTTTTACGATACTATTCCTATACCAGTTTCCGACACAGTACGTTACTTAGGACTTTACCTTGACAAACGACTAACATGGGCATACCACCTCAAACGAAAAAGAAAAGAACTAAATCAACGATATGGACTTCTTTCAAGGTTACTAGACAAACGTTCAAAATTATCATTGACGAACAAATTAACTATTTATAAAGTACTAATAAAACCCATTTGGACTTATGGCATTGAGTTGTGGGGAACAGCAAAAAAGTCAAACATCAAAATTATTCAATCATTTCAATCAAAATTACTTAGGAAAATTATAAATGCCCCTTTTTACGTATCTAACGAGACACTACATACTGACCTAGACATTCCATTCGTCATTGCAACTGCCACTGATCGCTACAATAAATTTCATGACAGACTGACCCTAAATTCAAACCCGCTGACTCAAAACCTATCAACTGCCACAAACCCATATAATCCGCCCAGAAGACTATCGAGGCGCTGGCCAAGAGACCTGAAATATTGAAAGTTATTAGTTTTTTTTTATCTATGTAGTTTGTTACATCTGTTGTTAGCAAATTTGCTTATTGCCAAAAAAAAAGCAGATAGCAAATACAATTGTAATGCCAAAAAAAACGTCTATGAATAAATAAATAAAATAAAACATTTTCTTACAGCTGTTTAAATATATAATTAGGTTAATTTGTTTCTTATCTTTTCTCATATCAATTTATTAGATTAATTTTGTTTCTTATTTTGTTTATATGTATTTTAGTCTGTTAAATGTATTGTGATTCGTCGTTTGCTTCCATTAATTTTTTTTTTAAGTCCACTAATTTTGTTTAATAGAACCACCCTCAAAATTCGAGTTATCACTTGGAAGTACTGTTCTTTCACGGATAGCTCAGCGTATGCAGCAGTATTATCTGATTAGCCATCGCAGTATAAAGTGGCGTTAAATGAATAAACGAATAAAGAGATACAAAAGGAATAAAATAAGTTTATAACAACATATATATAAAAAAGAAACAATTAATGAGAATATAGAAAAAAAAAATCAAGCAACACACGACTTGCTCTTACGTTGGAGGTGATTACTCCAAACACACTGTTTTCGTTATCTTCAATAAGCTCTGCTAGGGTTGCTATCACAAACTTTCACCTTGTTAGTATAGTGGGCATTGTAGTGCTATATATTTCACATATTTCATATTTCACTGACCGCCATCCGGACTGATTTTCTCCTTAATTTTCATTGGATCTTTTCCACATTAAGGAATATTTTATTATGGACTGGAATAATATGGTGAGGGAAAGTTGTGCCTTTAGTTTAATAAATAATACTATTCAAATAAGAGGGGAAAAATGACTGTAGAAATAGACGTATCTTGATTTAGTAAAAGAAAAAAAACAATGTTGGAAGAATCATCAGTGGGTTTTCGGAGGTATATGTAGGGAAACCAAAGAATGTTTTCTCTAATGCAGTAGGCATAGTGGGCGGTATGGAAAATATTGTGGTAATCTTGACACGTTGGTGCCTCTAAACCTCTTAGTGAATGGTCATTTGTAAAAACGCGGTGTCTAATACGAATTCTGCATAGTATAATCTCTTACTTTTTTTTTTAGTAATCATGCAGTTCGTAAATATTTTTTTATTGTACTGTTCCTTCGGAGGGGGGCGAACGTTTCTCTTCCATGTTGCGGAGTGCGATGAGCGGCACTCAGTATATCTCGTTGTCGCCCGCTCCTCTTCCCGGTATCCCTCCACTTAGCCAAGACCTGGAAGACGAGCTCCCAGATTCCGGTGGAAGACACCGTCGACGGCGTAGATTTCCGAGAAGCACACGCCGGTTAGTCGTCCGTTTTTGCACAAGTGCATTCTCCTTGTCTCGGGGGTAATTACTAAAGCCGTCTAATTGCGGACGGTATCCCAGAGGGCCGACATGGCCGACATTCCGTCGAAGGGGGGCCGGCTGATTAAAATCAAAATGTTTTACATTTTTTCTACTGTTGGGATTTCCTTTACATTTACATGGACGGGCCCATTCCCATGGCCTTACATTCCTCAAAGGCCCCCCCCCCCCTTCAACAAATTCGGAGTCCTATTGCCGGTAATGAGCGGAGAGGACATCCTTCTAAGGCGGCTCCATTGGTGGCCCCATCTCACAGCCACTGCCCACTTAATAACCTCCTCTTATACAAATACAAAGCTTTTTTTATTATATAATTTACTCGAATCTATTTATTACTAATAATATCTTAAATGTCGATAATCAAGACGTTGATTAAAAACCAAAAGTTATTAAAGTACAAAAATACATTGAACGATAAGCTGTATAAAACTGAAATTTCATATTTTAGACGCACTACATACCAGATGGTTTAATCATTCTGATAGCAACATATGCATACGACACTTGAATTTTAAGAATACATGAAGCCTCAAGCCACAGTGACTATATAACATTACTCACAAAAACTGGGGTTACCTGTGGCATGGTGGTTAGCATAACAGCCTCCTATGCCCAAGGTCCTGGGTTCAAAACCCGCAGGTGGTCCTAGGATTCTTTAATGATATTAAAAAATCCTTCGTTATTCCGTCCTTCGGAGGGAACGTAAAAGGTGGTCCAGAGCCTGTGCGATGTCAGTTACTTGTTAAAGATCCCTATCCTAATTATACCAGGATAGGCAAAATTTAGGACTCCCACTATAGCATCTTTCGATTAGCCACTACAGCATAATAACAAATAATAATGATTAATAAATAAAATAAACAAACAAATAACAAAAACTTTATCAGGCTGAGCAAGAGGCTATAATAAATTCTTTTCAAGTCCCATCAGAATAATATTACAGAAAAATTAAATTAGAACTTGAATGTCTTAGAGTAAAAACAGAAACAAAAAACAACAGAAATAGCAAAGAAAACAAATAATAATAATCAATTAACAGGTAGCTTTTTATAATAATTTAGAAAAACAAACTAGACAAGAATAAAACAAAAATATGGTCATATATATAGTGCTAATTAAATAAATAATCGTTTTATTGAAATTTGCAAATCATTTGGATTTATTTTAGAATTGGATAGACAAGCAGTGCTAAAATGAACGGGATTTAAAGGTCGGAAGACAATTGGAATTAGGGGTAAAAGGAGGAAGGAATAGACGAGGATCGGGTAAGGAAAGATCTGTCGAAAGTTGTGGTTCGATAAGGCGTTATCTACAGGTCTAAAGGCCGTAAACGAGTGATGTGGGAGTTGAGGGAGATTATACTGGGTTATACGGATAATCCTAAAAGCCATGAAGAAAGAAAATTTAGAGTTCTTGACCAATTCACAGTGCCTTGTGGTAAAAGGTATTATGAACTGGCATCACAGCTGAAGAAGGTAAACCACATTAGCAAAAATTTGTGCAAAAATGGATTCCCAATCACTGTCGCATCAGGAGCAATCAAAATGCAGATAAACTGGCAAGGGCTGGAACCATTCAACAACAAACAGACGCTCTTCTTTCACTGGACGAGGCGAAAACTGTAAAAAAAGGCCGCGATAAGATAAAGATGGAGCACTAGGCATCCTCAAAGCTAAGGACCCCAACCACAAACTAAACAGAAGGGAGTAAGTCATGATATTCAGACCAACCCCAATAGACTAAATGGTCACCTATACAGAAAGTTTAAAATAGCTAACAGTCCTATCTTTACTTGTGGTGGGACAAAATGCTTGACATGTTCTTCAAAGCTGTGCTTTTTTCGATGAGGCTCGGAGGAGGATTTAGTCTGAGCCGGAATCATCGGAAGCCAAGTTCTATGAGACCCTGGAGGACCTCAAGTTCCTTTTTTTACTGCCAAATCATGTGACCATCTAACAGGAAGAGCGAGGAAGAAGAAGAAGACTTACAAAAACTACAGGATTGGTTCAAACTTGAAAACAAGTTTAGTGAAACTATGACAATAGCCTATAAAGAACATTTACTCTAAGACGTAAAACAAGTACACAACTATACATCGATAATGTACCAATACCACAAACTGACATTGTAAACTGTGGAATGACTTTAGGCCCACATATCAAGAAAAACGAAAGACATCCAACTGAAGAACTAGACTGCTGTACACATTACTCTGGCGATAATCAAAACTAAAATTAAGACAGAATCTTTCTACCTATACATACTTATTAATATACCTTTTTTATTAATACGGTCGGAATTTAATGTTCCCCATTGCCTAATCTCAATATTAAAGTTTTCTCTCTCTTGGGTGCATAAAATTTTAAAACTCAGTGATAACCGACTCCCTAAAATATGCTTTAATACATTAAAGAAAACTTATAAACCAACAAATAAAGAACAAAAATACAACTGGTTTCACCAATTATACTGTATATTAAATCGAATAAACAAACAGTCTATATTAGAAATAGAAAACCCGGCTATTTTTCAGTTAGAGATGCACAAAACATTGATACTGTTTACAAATCATATGGAGACAATAGATAAACAAAAGTTAATCACCCCCGGTAAATACAACCCATTCTATCCGTCCATTCATAACAATAGACATAAACCTCAAGCTTACTTATTATCAAACGCACCGTTCCGTGTCATAAAAATATTTGCACAATTAAGACTCTCTGGAAATTACAATATTAAATTAACATTTAACAATATATACTACCAATTTAAACCCAACGAAAACTGCACGCTATGTAACCTCAACGAAAGAGAGGACTTATTTCACATTTTCATTCGATGTCCCATATACGCACCCTACCGAACCCATTATATCCCTAGGGCCTTAAATATGAACATTACAAATTTTATCGCCCTATTTACCACCGATGATATTGATGAATTGAAAAATATTTATTATTATGCCAGGCAATGTTGCCAAATCAGATCATTTATAATAAATGAATAAACATGTTTGTTAACTGTATCATATTATTTATCGTGTTTCGCCATATTATGTAAAACATATATTTATATATTTATTATATTGTAAACTATTATATTATTCATATATTGTATTTGAGTTATTTTGTTATAAGTTTTATTGTAATACAATGTACCTAGAGCTGATAACGTAGTGAATTGGTGTCTTGCTAACTTTTTTATTGAAGTATGTTTTTTATTCTACATTTGTTATGTAGCCAGCTCTATTTGTATGGGGGTTACCCCGAAAGCAAATAAAATTATTCATTCATTCATTCATTCATACATACTTATTAATACCAATACGGCCTTACGCAAATCTTCGGAACTGCAAAATAAGACCCACATATAACGACTTCAAACTTTTTTATGAAAAACACTTGGTGTGTTCTTTAACATAACTTTACATACAGACTTACACATGCCTAATGTCACTTCTTACTAGGGGTGGGCATAATCGAATAAACGCCATAATCGGATGATCGGACTTCGATGATTCAAACAATCGAATGATCGAGTGATTAATATGAATTCTGAGAGACAATATGCCATACTTCCTGTCTCTATGATGGCTGAGCCTAGGTGATATATGTATATAATTTAAGTAATGAGAAAACAAAAAAAAATGTCGTTCGATTATTCGAGCTCCTTATAATCCCTCCATTACCGTTTTAAACAATTCAGTTCGAATGATCATTCGTTTCTCCAAACCGATTAATCCGATAATCGATTAATTCGAATGAAATAATCGAATAATCCGTCATTCAATTATGCCAACCCCTACTTCATTCTAGTGATTTCTAAAGTGTGTGGTGCTGCAGCTATTTAAGGGGTTCATTGGACAATGCTGAGGGAGGATACTAAATTTTGCCTGTCTAGGTTTAGTTAGGATAAGGATCTTATCCTGACATAGCACGAGCGCGAGACCTCCATCTTACGTCACCTCTGAAGGATAATAATATTAATAATAAGTAACTATTTATTATCCTGGGACATGTCCCTTTAGAATAAAATATACAGAATGTACAAAATGTGCTTTGGAGTCTTAGAGTAAATTAAATACATATAAACGAGTAGATAATTACTGATATAAACTAGACATATTTAAATAAGATGAAAACAACGACGAAATAAAAAGCTTATTCACAAATCTATTGAGCCTGGATATTCATTAAGTGCTTAAATATGCGGGGTTTAAAGATAGAAAGAGAGTTGGAGTGACGGATGGAAGGAGGGATAGAATTCCATAGGATGGAGGATCGAATGAGAAAGGATTTGTCGAAATTTGCAGTTCGGTGGGCCGTAATGTATAAATTTCAAGCCCTGGAGCGTGTACAACGGGGATGGACAGAGGATTTGAATTGTAGGATGTCAAAAATGTATGATGGGCGGTGGGTTTGGATAACTTGGTAAAGAAATGACATAAGGAAATACTTGGGACGATTAGAAGGGTAAAGCCATTTCAACTCGCTATAAAATTGGGATACGGACAAAGCAATTAAGCGTTTTATTTTCACCTCGAGATTTCCGTACAGCAATATTCGAAGTGGGGAAATATTAGAGAGGTATCGAGGAGTTTTCGGGTTTAGTGCGGGAGTAGGTGACGGTGGGAATACTGTCGCTTTAAGGTTGAAAAGGTACGAGAGATTTCGGAAATATGATTTTTGAAGGATAGAGTTTGGTTGAAGGTTACTCCCAGATTCCTGACAGTCGGGTGGAACTTTATAGGATTACTATTTAGGTTTAGGGTTGGGATAGGATAACCAACGATTTTTATTCTCTTTAATTTAATTTAATCCTAGGACCATCAGCTGGATTGGAGCCTGAGACCTTAATGACCGTAATATATTGAGGATACTGAGGGGAGTTCATAATTAAATAATTTTAATATTAAACAATTAAAGATAACGAACCTTTGTCGGCAAAACATCAAAAGGCGTTTACCGCCTTGGGGCCCCCAGCTATATGTACTTCGGGAAACTTCCTAGACACTAGGACAAAGGACCCCCGGCTTGGGGCACTTCCCAGATCAACCTTGCTCGGTCAGTCAAAAAGGTCAGTCAAGTTCTATCCTCAAGTGAGGTGAGTCTTATTCCATCCTCAAGAAGATGTGAGTCGGGTTCCATCTAGAAGAGATGTCCGTCTGGGGGTCAGAGAGAGCAGTTGGAGATCTAAGAGCTTAGAAGGGGTGACTAAGATTGATTCCACCTTCGCCAGCCGTCAAAGTATTTAAAGGTATTTCTTTTTGTAATATTGTTTGGCAAGATCAACTATTAGAAATCCCTCAGTATTCTCAATCATTGTGTAATTCTATTATATATGTTTAAGTTAATGTAAATAATAATTTCATTTATTAAAACATGTATAATTTAATTTTACCCTGCATGCCACCTACTGGGATTGGTAAACACGAAACCTTTGCAAAGGAAATCCAATGATTTCATTAAATTTTAGTCAATATTTACATTAAATATATCAAACCAGCTAGTTTTTGAAGCTACCGCTGCCTTAGAAAAGCAGCCGGTCAAAAACATAGTAATATATGTATATATATATATCATTTTATCTCTTATTTGGGGTCGTTAGTAAATGTAAGTGAAAATAAATATGGACGTATGATGCTAATCATTTTTGATGTTTGCGTACAACATTCTTTTCATTCCATAACAACATAATGAGCTATTATACTTATTCCCCTCTGATCTGAATCCCGCCTTGATCCTCCTGACAGTAATGGCGCCAAGGGCCACGGGACAGACAAATAAATCTGCGGGGCCAGTGGCGAGGTATGCCGATGGCCCAAGAAAAGAATCTCCCACGAAATACTTCTTGCTATTAAAGATGGACAAGACGAAGGATGAGTGGTTAAGGAAGGGAATGAAAAGAAAAGAAAAGGACAAAACAAAAAGAAATGGAACAAGCATCAAAATGAATTTAATCATCTCCGAGCTCGTCATTAAATAACATATCACAACTCGGAAATTTTTCCCAAAAGGATAAAAAAAAATTGGAGAAGAAAGCTGCCTGTGAAGGAAGTAGAAGCTCCTTTATTGGTGTTGGAGCCGATGTATTATGTGCCAGTTTTTCCTCGCCAATAATCCACTCCTAATTACGCCCTCTCCCGCTAATCTGGTAGGTTGGGGGGGACCTAAAAACCTGGGACCGGCCTCCCTCCCGTCCCGCCAAACTGTATCCAATTATCTTACTGCCATCTACATTTAAGGCTCATTGAAAATATTCTACAGGCGGTGGCTTTAACATGGCTCTCTACTTATATAAACAGAACAAAACACGACTTTCACTTACCTCCGTTGTTAAAATCGATTAAATAATTTTAAATTACGATTAAATTCAAATTACAGTTGTAATAATAATAAGAGGCTTACCGAACCCGAAGGTTCAATGCCGTTACCACCATATCCCGTCTACACAGACTCGTCCATTGTTCTCCGTTCAATCCCAAGCCCCCAAGATCAGCCTTAACGCAATCGTCCCATCGAAGCTTCGGCCTACCTTTCGGACGTCTACCAGTCGGATCAGCAAATACCAACTTTCTCGGAATCCGTTCCTCACCGAGCCCAACAATTTTACTCGCCCATTTGAGTCTCCGCGACGCTATCAACTCAATTATATTCACAGGATACAAGTTCCACAATTCCGCATTGTGCAGACTTCTATACTCCCCAGTGCCCTCATCTCTCTTCGGACCAAATATTTTACGCAGCACCTTATTTTCGAAAACCTTAAGCCGTTGTTCATCCTTCAAAGTAAGCGGCCACGTTTCACATCCGTAAAGAACGGTTGGAAGAATAATAGTTTTATAAACTCTAACTTTTAAGTTTTTAGATAGAAGCCATGAGCTAAAAACCAAACAAACAAAACAAATTACAGTTAGAGATGAAAATTAGTGAAACTAATAAATAATTAATAAAATTGAATTTCTATAGTAAAATGTGTTTTATTGAATAATCTCTTATATTATTATCTACGAAATTCAGTTAATTTTATCCGCTTTTCATCTCTCTCCATCAACTTTTACATTTTCGTGTATAAGATAATATTTTTTCTGAAATCTTTAGCTTTACAACGGAATATTATACTTCTATATTACTGTTTTTATGTTTAAAAACCCAAAAATGGTAAACAAAAATATGTTTGCTCTTTTCTACTTTAGTTGGACATCATATTCGTTCAAATAATATATTTATACCTTTATTATCTTCTTTACCTCAGAATAATCCATGACTGTTGGTGGTATTTTGTGAACTAAAATATGTGAGTAGGGCGTTCGAACCTACGTCACACATATAAAACTATTATTCTTCCTACGGTTCTTTACGGATGTGAAACGTGGCCGCTTACTTTGAAGGATGAACAACGGCTTAAGGTGTTCGAAAATAAGGTACTGCGTAAAATATTTGGTCCGAAGAGAGATGAGGCCACTGGGGAGTTTAGAAGGTTGCACAACGTGGAATTGCGGGACTTGTATCCTGTGAATATAATTGATTTGATAGCATCTCGGAGACTCAAATGGGCGAGTAAAGTTGTTGGGCTCGATGAAGAGCGGATTCCGAGAAAGTTGGTATTCGGTGAACCGACTGGTAGGCGTCCAAAAGGCAGGCCGAAGCGTCGATGGGAGGATTGCGTAAAGGCTGATCTCGGGGGCTTGGGCTTAAACGGTGAACATTGGACGAGTCTGTGTAGGCGGAATTTGGTGGTATCGGCATCGAATCTTCGGGTTCGCTAAGCCTATTATTATTATTATTATTTATTATCTTTTTCCAGTGGCGCGTCAGGCCGTGTAGGCCTTGGGCCTCGTGGTGTAAACTCCTGCGAGTTTTCACTCAGGTTTCACGATGCAATTTTTATGCTAAGGTCATCACTCCCTATGACTAATTTTGTGAGTTGCTACCCTTTAGCTGACGGGTCTCACATACCCGGGGGAGAGGCTGTGAGTGAATCCCCATTTTTATACATGCTTATAAAAGTCCCGCCGGGACTGGGATTCGAGCTCAGAACATGTAGCATGAGAGACTAGCGCGCTAGCCACTCAGCCACGGGCTCCCCTATACCTTTATTATAAGCTGTAAAAAGGTTATATAGTTATTTTTATAGAATATACAATATTAAAGGTACTTTAGAGAAAACAAATTTAAAATATCTGCATTTAAGCCCCATCAGACTATTTAAATCAGAATAAAGCCTATATGATATTAAAGCCCATTAAATTTTACATTTATGACAATTAAAGAATTTTCAAATACAGAGATAAAAATTAGAGAAACTATTACAGATTTATTGAATTGGATTTCTATAGAAACATATGTTTTATTAAAAAAACAATTATATTATCATCTAAAATAATCAGTTAGTTTTATCGGCTTTTCATCACTCTTTATTAACTTTTACAAGCTTGTGTATTAGATAATATTTTTTTCTAAAATATTAAAAGCTTTCCAACCGTATATTACAAATTTATATTACTGTTTTTATGCTCAAAAACAAAAAATTGCATTAAAAAAATATTATTTAATATAAAAAAATTGGAGGCTGATGTCTACTTCACCACTATTTTATTGAAAAAAAATATTCGCACTACGTTTCGGCTAACAATGCCATCTTCTGGTGCAGTGGAACAACTTAGATTTAGTGTGGGTAGCTGCTTCCTAGTCAAAACCACATGACAAAATGACATGTCATGTGGTTTTGACTAGGAAGCAGCTACCCACACTAAATCTAAGTTGTTCCACTGCACCAGAAGATGGCATTGTTAGCCGAAACGTAGTGCGAATATTTTTTTTCAATAAAATAGTGGTGAAGTAGACATCAGCCTCCAATTTTTTAATAAAAAATTTGACCTTCACCTAAAAGAATCTACACCTTAAATATTATTTAAATTTTTTTCTTTAGTTTGGAATTCGAATTCATTCAATTTATATATTTACCTGTTTTTCATCAGTGGTAACAAGAGAATATAGTTATTTTTATAGAACCAACAAAATTAAAGGTACTTTAGAAGAAGAAAATATCGGTATTTAAGCCCTGTCAGACTTTTTCATTCAGAATGCTCTACTCCAGAGCGGGGTTGCTAGCGTGCGTTGCATTGAACATGCGTTGCCCTAGCAACAGATGACCAAACCTTGTGAAACCAAATAAGTACAAGTTCGAGTCTCGGTGCTGGGGGATTTTATCTTGGCACCCCCGCCATCAACCCCTTCCCTCCCCCCTCCCGTCCCGAGAAACCCTCGTATTTCAAAAAACCAAAAAAAAAAGTTCGAAAAGTTTTACTAATCTGAAGTTTTACAATTAATACATCGATTTAGCGAGTTTAATCAAAATGGTTAAATCAGTTTTTGAGAAAATCGGGAAAAGCTGCAGCTGCAGGGTATATGTGGCTCTTCTAGTTCGCCGATTTTGATGAAACAAATGCTACTGCAGTATCTCCGGCTAGCTGTGTAGCTGTATTACATGCGAAATTTCAGATTTTTCTTTTTCGCGCTGGACACGGACACACAGACAAACACACACCTTCTTGCGCGACTTGGTCATTTGAACTCAGGGAACCCCAAAGTGGTTGCCGTTTCCTATTGATTTCCAGGAACCCGACTTCAGCTCCTAAAATGCGTGCAGTATAAACGCGCCCTAAATATCACGAAGTTCGTCACAATTTCTATTACTTACCAATTATTTCGTATCATCCATATTTAAGTACAAAGGACATATGCTATGTACCTAAAACTATTCTTCATTAAATTTCTGAAAGTGTAAAGCCACAATTTTGGTTTCTAGTCGATTACAAAGGTTCATTGTCGAAAATATCGGAGCAAAATAAACACGTACTTGAGCCAGTATCGGCCGTTGGATCGGCCTTCCAGTGACACCCCGACAGAGAGCACAAGAGTCCACCGCGGCCGGCCTACCAGAAGCTCCTTCGGGTTATCCAAGGAGATGCATCCATCATAGGAAGAGCCGACGATCAATAACGAGAGAGAGGACGTGTAGTAGATTTGTCCCGTAGCGATAGTGATCTAGCTGCGAGGAGGCAATCTATTACCGCTCCAATTACAAATAGCCTTTCGGGTGGCCCGACCTTTCTTTTGGCAGCCCCTCAATTTTTCAGCTGCCTCGGACTGTTCCTTCGCCAAGGGGAACTGGATTGGGACCGCTTCACATCGCGTATTATCTCCTTCATTAGCATAATAATTTGTTTTCTTCAGATCAGAACGTGTAAATTGGATCAATGAAGTCGTAATAATGATTCGATATCTCATATGAAATATTACAATGTCATAACGAAGAAATTTAGTAATATTCAGACTTGAATACCATCGAG
The DNA here is from genome assembly GCA_023052935.1 of Piezodorus guildinii. Taxonomy (NCBI): domain Eukaryota; kingdom Metazoa; phylum Arthropoda; class Insecta; order Hemiptera; family Pentatomidae; genus Piezodorus; species Piezodorus guildinii. The sequence continues at coordinate 112,582,877 of CM041298.1, forward strand.
CATTAGTCAAACCAAGACTAACAAGAGAATGCGTCCTTAAAAGGAGCCTTATTACTTTCGCTTAACTGTGCAGGGTGTCTCATTAATGTCCGTCTAGTCCTATTGTGGAAGCGAGTATTAAACTTCAAGTGGAACAACAAAGTTTGTATATCCCTTTCGTTCATGAGGGAAAGTATTGCGATCGTGAAAATTTTCGAATTCCAGTTTTTAACGGAAATAAACGTTTTAGGGTCCCCTGAATCCAAATAATCAAGTCCCGCAAGAATGTGTGAAAAGTCCTATTAAACTGAAATTTCATATTTAAGACAACTATACGTCCGGGATGTTACAAAAATATTTTCATAAAAATCGGCATTCCAGAAGGGCCACTTTATACCTTTGCATTTAGCACCTTTTTATGATTTTCTCAAAAACGGTTCCGACGATTTTGATTAAACTCGCTATATCGATGTAAAATTTATTAGGCTTTAATATCATGTAGGTTTCATTCTGATTAAAATAGTTTGACAGGGCTTAAATGCCGATATTTTAAATTTTCTTCTTCTAAAGTACCTTTAATTTTGTTGATTCTATAAAAATAAATATATTATCTTGTTACAACTGATGAAAAACAGGTAAATATATAAATTCAATGAATTCGATACCTAACTAAAGAAAAAACTAAAATAATATTTGTTTAATGCAATTTTTCGTTTTTGAACATAAAAAGAGTAATATAGATTTGTAATATACCGCTGGAAAGCTAAAGATTTCAGAAAATAATACACAAAAGAGTGATGAAAAGCCGATAAAACTAACTGATTATTTTAGATGATAATATAATTGATTTTTTAATAAAAAAACGTGTTTCTATAGAAATCCAATTTAATAAATCTGTAATAGTTTAACTAATTTTTATCCCCAACTGTATTTGAAAATTCTTTAATTCACTTTTTTTTACCCATACCAAAATATTTTTAAAAACATTTTTATTGATATTTACAACTGTAAAAAAAAAAAAAAAATACATCAAGTGATAGTTAGATAATACAATGACATGAAATTCATGTAGTAGAGAAGCTTCCCATTGGAAGCACACTAAAAATATTCTGAACTAGAAGGTCCCGTGGCCATCACCTTTTCAGGCACCTCGAAGGATTATCAGGAATTGAAGAGGAAATAAGGATTGAAACTAGTGGGTTAGAGTGAGAATCTTCGACGAAACTCCTGTCCGCCAGTTTACTTCAATTCCATTCCAATTCCTCCTTCAGATACAGTTCGGTATCTTGGCTTACTGTTAGACAAAAGGTTGACTTGGAACCCACATACAAGACTTAAAAGACAAGAACTCAACCGACGATTCGGACAGTTATACCGACTACTCAACAGAAAATCTGAACTTACAGTTGACAACAAATTATTAATCTACAAGACAATACTGAAGCCCATTTGGACCTACGGACTTGAACTGTGGGGGACAGCTAAACGTACTAACATCAAACGCATTCAATCCTTTCAATCCAAAGTCCTCCGTACAATAGTAAATGCTCCTTATTATGTCTCCAACTATACCTTGCACCACGACCTTAATGTTCCATTTATTTCAGACCTAATTCCATCCAAATTTTCCAAATTCCACCAGAACCTATTTCATCATCCTAATCCTCTAGCTCAATCCCTATCCTGCTCCACTCATCCATACAACCCACCTAGAAGGTTGAAACGGCAGTGGCCCCGCGACCTTTTGTAAATATATTGGAGTTCTAGCACTGGCTAGATTCTCCACTCAATGTGATGTATGTATGAGTGTGTGTATGTGTATATAGGTATAAGTGAATTCTTGACTTTTTTGTATTGATTCATTGTGTATATATTTTATTGTAATTTTATGCCGTGTAAATATTGTATGAATGTAGTATGTATGATATCTCTCAGCACTACTATTGATGTCCAAATTGGGACAGATTGTAATTTTACTCAATAAAAATTGTTGTTCTCTAAAAAAAGAGTGAGAATAGAGTTTGTCATGAAAGGATTGATACCTGGTCCGGGCCAAATCAAAAACATAGGGAACATTAAGGTCTTTATGGATGAGTTTATTAGTGAAAAAGTAAGGAGCGTTGAGGATTTTACGAAGGATTTTGGATTGTAAGGACTGGATGCGGGAAGAATTTGATGGTTTAGTTGAGCCCTATGGCTCTACTCCGTGAGTTTAGATTGGTCTTATAATAGACATGTAGATGAGCCTTTTGTAGTTAAGAGGAAGGTTTGATCGTTTGTCTAGTAAGTGTTGAAGTAGCCTAAATCGGCGAGCAGTTTCTTGTCGTTTTAGTCGTGTATGTGGATTCCAAGTTAGGCGTTTGTCAAGAAGAAGTCCTAGGTATCGGATCTGTTCAACAGGAACTAGTTGAATGTTATTAAATGATACTGGCAGGAATTTAAAGGTTATTTGATGGGATTTGTTGGAATTTATATTTACTCTCCAGTTTTGAAGCCATACTTCTAGATCTTTGATTCGGGCTTGAAGGGTATGTGAGACAATAAAGGGATCTTTATGAACTAATAACACGTAGGTGTCTATTCTTCCTAGGTAGGAAGGGAAGTGTTAGGGTGGGTCGGGATATCAACTGCATAGGATGTGTAAAGAATGGGTCCTAGGATACTGCCTTGAGGAACAGCAGCAGTCTGTTGTAAAAAGGGGTGAACAGGAAATATTGTGAAGGATCCATCACCATTAAGGAATATAATTCTTTAAAGTTTTTTAATCTCTGAATTTATTTAAAATTGGGGTGAGTGAAAAATAATGACCTTTTTAAATTTTAAAATTAACTTTATTTTGTATTTACCTCAAATAAGTTTTAGGCACCAAAGTACAGTCCATTCTACTCAATGGTCTGTTGCCATCTAGAAGCCACCTGTTAAATTCCCTGCCGATAACGGACCGGGTTTGAATTGAAAAAGTTTTTTATCCCAATTTTGATTTTCTCCAATGTATGAAAAGTTTTTCCCTTAAGGAAGTGACCCATAATTCTGAACAAGTAGTAGTCCGATGGTGCAAGACCAGTTCTATATGTTGGGTGCGGTAGAAATTCGATGCCATCCTTCTCAGCAAGATTCTGCTTCGTCCGAGCGTTGTCTTGTTAGAACAAAACTTTCATCCGATTCAACAAAGCCGGGTATCGCCTTTCCAAAACTTCGTAAATCCGTTGCAGCTGTTCTAAATAGAGTACTGAGTCAACAGAACGCTCATCTGGCACATACTCATAGTGAACTACATTCAAAATTTCAAAAAATTCGCTCTGTGCCTGACTCCCGTTGAAGCTTGTACCGCTACTTTCAAATTTAGCAAACCACCTCCTCATTGTCCGTTGATTTTTCTGAGGTTCCTTTTCAATTTTCTATATTAAACCCGTGGTTCCGGCGACTGTAAATTTGCATTTCCAATAGTGCCATAATGAGATCTGAATTTTGGAACTTAGTGTCATTTCGGTTGAATTAATGCCTGAAAAACACTGAGTCTCACAAGAAAGCATTATGTTAAACAAAATGATTGAATACAGTATTAGGATTAAAATGATGCCAATAACTATAACATTGGAAACTGAAAGAGAAAGAAATGTCAATAAATATCATGAGCATTAATCAACCTACTTGACTAATTATCAAAAACTTGAAAGAATTCAAAATCTATCAATGCGGGTCTATCTATCAATCACCTTCGCTACACTAAAATAGCATCTATGCTCAAGAATTTGCAGCTTCAAATCGATTCGAATACACTCAAACAGCTTCATACTTTTGTAAAACACCAATCTCCAAAAATCCATTAATAAAGGAAGTCTGTAATTATAATTAAACTTCATTGAAACGCTACATTCATAAAAGAACTAAAGATGAGTTACTAACATAAGCTAGTTTGTTTTAAATTTTATATTTTAAAATTGGAGGGTTAAAATTAATTCTAACAAGTCCCACCAGATAACATTTACCCTTCATCGTAAAACAATCCACCTTGACAAAAGTCTAACTTGGAATCCCCATACAAGACTGAAAGAGGACAAGAAACTGCCCGACGTTTTCGACTACTTCAACACTTACTGGGCACACGTTCCAATCTTCCACTTAATTACAAAAGTCTTATTTATATGACCATCATAAGATCGATATGGACTTTAGGAATAGAGCTATGGGGCTCTACTAAACCATCGAATTCTTCTCGTATCCAATCCTTACAATCCAAAATCCTTCGTGAAATCCTTAACGCTCCTTACTTTGTCACGAATAAGCTCATCCATAAAGACCTTAATGTCCCATATGTTTCTGAATTAGCCCGAACCAGATATTAATCATTCCATCAAAAACTCCATTTTCACTCTAATTCACTAGTTTCTATCCTGTCATCCTCTTCGATTCCTGATAATCCTCCGAGGCGTCTGAAAAGAAAATGGTCCCGAGACCTTCTGGTTTAGAATATTTTTAGAGTGCTGCCAATGGGTAGCGCCTCTACATGTATTGGGTTGTGTCACATGAAATGTCCGTTTTCAAGGTAAAGGATTTTTATTAAAAATACGATATGAAAACAAGATAATTCGAAGTATTCACCTTCTTTTTCTACACATTTTTCCCAACGTGACACCAACTTTTTTATCCCCGAACTGAAAAACTCTGAGCTTTGAAGTGAAACAAAATCTGAAAACGCACTTTTCACTTGATGATCATTTTCAAAAAGTTTTCATTTGACGAAGTTGTCTAAATTCCTGAACAGGTGGTAATCTGTTGGAGACAAGTCGGGAGAATATGGTGGGTGCGGAAGAACTTCGTAGCCCAGTTCTGTCAATTTTTGCGTGGTATATTTTGAAACATGCTACTCAGTGAGATCATGAGGTACCCATGTATCGAGCTTTTTTACTTTCCCAATACACTTTAAATGCCTGGAAACGGTAGATGCACATGCGTTTAGTTGTGCTGAGAGTCCTTTAACTGTTTGGTAGGGGTTTCCTTCTACTGTATGTTTGAGGACATCGTTGTCTATTACGGACGGAGATCTTCCTCGGGGCAAGTTTTCCAAGTCGGTATCCCAGCTGAAAACTTGGCAAACCAACGGCGAATGGTCCCTTCATTAACACTCCTTCCCAAACGCCTTGCAAATATTTCTAGCGGCCTCAGCTACTGAACGGCCGAGTTTAAGCTCGTACAAAAATATTACTCGAAAATCGGGTGTTTCCATGTTCATATTTGGAGTTTACTAAAAAGTGGGTAATTTACTGGGAAGCTAATGTTTATAATACAAAGGTAGAGAATTAGTAACTGTTTACTTTAAATATGTAAACATTCGGAACAGAGACCTGCAAAATCCTTTATGTATTCCAGAAACTATAAAAACGGACATTACATGTGAAACAACCCAATATTGTTTTTTCTTTTTCACGAGCATTAAAAATAGGGCCATTTCCTTTTTTTTTACTCACCCCATAGTTATTAAATTGATTATAAAAACCGAGTTTATTGAAAGTCGTGTGTTGCCGGCACTAGATTTTTGTTATTCTATTTTTAATTATTTTTTTATACTCTATTAATCTAAGATCGGTATGAACCGGGTTGAAAGAAGATGTAGGCGGTTAGAAGTGCATCCGACGATGCAGAAGATTGCATAGAGTACACCCCTCGGGCGGAATGCACTGGCTATCTTCGATGGTTATCGCCGTTCGCGAGTGCATAGTCAGCCTTTCAACTGCTTCACTCTCCTATCATCGTAACTGTTGACGCAATCATCCTTCAATTATCTATTGCTTTTTGATTGTGAATGCTTCATCGCCTCGTCTTAAGTGGAACGTTAAGCTCCCACACAAGTATCCCTCACTGATAAATACGGACTAGAACTTACACATACTGAGAAACCGTGAAACAACACTAATTTAATAACGAAAGCTAGGAAAGTAGCGAATAATGACCGGATAATTTTAAAATGACCAGTATGTACTTTCACTTACCTATATATAAAATTGATATATAGATAAGTATTTTATGGTAATTATAGTATCACAAGTTGTAATGGTGTTTCAAGCCGGGTTCATTTTTTTTATAATAGAATATAATATAATGTAATTTCTATTATGGGTCAGGTTCACTTAAGAATAACATGTCTGGGCAACAGAAAAAATGAACATAATTAACTAATACTTACGTTTATGGATAATATATATATATATATATATGCAACCACCCCTCCCCCTCCAAAAAAAGAAAAAAAAATGAACTGAAAAATAGTCTTCTAAGATCTTTAACTGGCCAAGAATTAATGAAAAATAAACCAATTAAACATTAATAAAAATAATATACAACGATAATAAGAAATGAATTCTTCTAGTAACAATATAAAAAATTAAAAAAATACTGAAAGATTGAACCAAAAGAAGTTTACTAGATAAAAAGTTAAAAATCATAAATAAATACTTGTTGAAAAAAATTAAAAACATTTAATATAATTATAATACTTTTTATAATATAAGTAGAATTATATTGGGATTAGGTAGAAACCTGTGTTTTATTAAATATTCTATTTAATTATTATTTACGGCAATCGGTTAGTTTTATGCACTTTTCATCACTATCCATTAACTTTTAGAAGTTTGTTTTATTTTATTTTATTTTTTTTAATTGGTTTTATTAAGAGATAATACAATCTGCCACCTTCTGGGGCAATGAGTATTCAATAAATAATAATAATAATAAATCATTCATCCCATATTTACATTGTAAATAAAATTAAAGAAAACAAAATTAATAATGACTAAACAAATAAAAGAAAAAAATATATATACACACAATTAAATAAATACTATAAAGAAAATAATAACAATCTTGTTCACATTCATACCTATTTAAAATATTTACAAACTGCCCCTGGGATCACTGAATCAAACCTCGAGATCCACTAGTGGATGTCGAGGCACAATGCCAGAAGATCCCAGCGCCACTCATTCAGCCGTGTTTTCTTGAGAGCTAGTGGAGGCTGAGCGAGGGCGCTAGAACCAAATATACTCAGGGCATGAGTGGAGAAGCCAGCCAGCCATTGCCAGTACTCCAATGACATATTTACAAGAGATCTCTGGGCCACTGCCGCCTCAACCTACGAAGAGGGTTATAGGGATGTTTGGAACTAGATAGGGAGTGTGCCAAGGGATTAGGAAGGTGAGTAAGCTTCTTTGTTTGTTTTATTAACTAATATTTGTGTCTATAATAATAATGATGTATAATATATGATATTATATTATAATATATAATATAATATTATATTATAATATACAATATTATATTATATTATAATATACAATATTATATTATAATATATAATATTATATTATAATATATAATATTATATTATAATATTATATATTATATTATAATATACAATATTATATTATAATATATAATATTATATTATAATATATGTAATTCTTCTTCTAATTTAAATGAATCAGGAGTTAAACGATGCTAAAATAAAGTTTTAATTATTACAATTTGTATGACATAAAATAATCAATTGGATAACATATACATAATTAACAATGAACCTACCTAAAATAAAGAATTGTTTAACAGTTCTTTGATTAATACGTTTAACTATCATAACAGAGATATAACCTCCCTTGGTGAAATATTAACATATGATAACGAAATCAAGAATACTAAAATTCTTGATTTTACACCTCCGCTGGTCGGAGACTCTTTTATCCAGGAGAAAAAGAGTAAGGAACCAACTTACTAGAGTGGAACACATTCGCTTCCTTCCGTTTTTTGTTAGACTCCACTTCATATATAGATTTGGAAATACGTTTTCTAATTTTGAGTGGCCCTATTCTGACTTGGTCCAGCTTCCTCCTGTTCAAACTATTACCATTCGTTACATAGACCAAATCTCCTTCTTTAAACTCATGATCAATTCTTTTCTGGGGGATCACTTGTAGCTGGGTGGCTAGCGTAACAGCCTCCCATGCTAAAGGTCACGGGTTCAAACCCGCAGGTGGTCCTAGGATGTTTTAATGGGAGTAAAAAATCCTTAGTAACGCCGTCCTTCGGAGGGGACGTTAAAAGGTGGTCCCGAGCCTGTGCGATGTCAGGTACTCGTTAAAGATCCCTATCCTAATAAAACCTGGATAGGCAAAATTTAGGACTCCCACTGTAGCATCGTCCGATTAGCCATAGTAGCATAAAGTGATGTTAAATAAATAAACAAACAAACAAATTCTTTTCTGGTCTTTTGATTAATACGTTTAACTATCATAACAGAGATATAACCTCCCTTGGTGAAATATTAACATATGATAATGAAATCAAGAATAATATAATTCTTGATTTTACACCTCCGCTGGTTGGAGACTCTTTTATCCAGGAGAAAAAGAGTAAGGAACCAACTTACTAGAGTGGAACACATTCGCTTCCTTCCGTTTTTTGTTAGACTCCACTTCATATATAGATTTGGAAATACGTTTTCTAATTTTGAGTGGCCCTATTCTGACTTGGTCCAGCTTCCTCCTGTTCAAACTATTACCATTCGTTACATAGACCAAATCTCCTTCTTTAAACTCATGATCAATTCTTTTCTGGTCCTTTGATTAATACGTTTAACTATCATAACAGAGATATAACCTCCCTTGGTGAAATATTAACATATGATAATGAAATCAAGAATACTAAAATTCTTGATTTTACATATATAATATTATTGCCTATATAATAAATGTGCCTGATAGGTAAGCCTTTTTAGGAAGAAAACACTATTAATAAAGTACTGAAGGAATTAGTCCGGGTGGCGGTCATTAAATGAAACAACTGAATAGTTTCAACTATTTTATTGTTTGCCAACGTTTCGACCCCCATTGTGGGTCATCATCAGGGCTAAAAAGATACAAAAAGGATACATTTAAAATAAGATTACAAATACTATTTAAAAAAAAAAAAAAAAAAAAAATTAACAATTTCACTAGAGAATGTCAATATTATAACATAAAGAAAATAGATGTGTAAAGAAATCAATTAATTAAATTACAATGATAAAGGTATACTAATGAGAGCTAAACAGACCAGATAATGACTAAAGATAATGTACAAATATATAAGAAAAAATTACATGAAATAAAAACCATTAACAAAATGGAGTACAGTGGAGATACGTACCGTCTGGTAGGTGAGTGGAAACTAGGTTCAATTTGGTCATAAGGTTCAATCTGGTCTGTTTAGCTCTCATTAGTATACCTTTATCATTGTAATTTAATTAATTGATTTCTTTACACATCTATTTTCTTTTATGTTATAATATTGACATTCTCTAGTGAAATTGTTAATTTTTTTTTTTTTTTTTTTTTTTTTTTTTTTTTTTTTTTAAATAGTATTTGTAATCTTATTTTAAATGTATCCTTTTTGTATCTTTTTAGCCCTGATGATGACCCACAATGGGGGTCGAAACGTTGGCAAACAATAAAATAGTTGAAACTATTCAGTTGTTTCATTTAATGACCGCCACCCGGACTAATTCCTTCAGTAATTCTCAACGGTCAACTAATTATATCCACAATTATTAATAAAGTAAGTAATTCGAAAGTTAAAATAGTTGTAAAATGTACAGTTATGTCATAAGAGTATTTTTATTTTTTTCATAGATAAGCCCCAGAGACCGAAAGTAAAATACGAAAATAAATAAACTTCTTTTGGGAATGGCTAAAAATACATCTTATAAAAATATAGTGATCATGCATTTTCATTGAAAATGCATGTTTTAGGGTCCCTAAATGACCAAGTCTCACTAAAAGGTCTAGGTATGTCCGAAAGAGGTAATATTAGCTCGAAAACGATAATTTGTAAAATACTATATATTGTAAACCGATATTGTTCATAATACACATAAATATAAATAGGACAGAGGTCAGAAATAAAACAGGCACTGCAGTTCACGTCCAAGCGACCTTTACGCCTACAGCGGATAAATTCAAATAAGTATTTCTCTGACTAAGCCTGTGATTTACTCTTACGAAAAACAAAATAATAAAAAAACATTACACATTTCCAAACAAATGATCTATATCGAGATTATAGATAACCTATATACTGTGTACTTTCAGTTTTCCATATAACTGATTATTATTTCTTTGTTGTTTAGGCAAAGGAATAGAAGTTTTTTTTTGTTTTTTTTTTGTCTGGGAGGAATACATGTCTAAAAAAATCTGGTTCACGCAACATACTACTTTCCCTTACCTCCGTTAAAATATTTAAATATACTTAGAGATGCAAACAGAACAAAGAATTAATTTGTAATTTTGGATATAAAACAGTAACATAGATGTATAATATACATTTGGAAACCAGAAGATTAAAAAACAAATATCTACTAAACAAACTTGAAAAAGTTAATGGAGAGTGATGAAAAGCGGATATAAATAACTGATTGTCGTAGATAATAATTAAAGAGATTATTTAAACACAGGTTTCTACCTAATCTCAATTTAATTAATTCTTTGATTTTTACTTTCACTTACCTATAGATGAAATATATAGCGAAGGAAAGTATTGCGATCGTGAAAATTTTTGAATTACAGTTTTTAACGAAAATACCCGTTTTAGGGTCTCCTAAGTCCAAATGAGCAAGTCCCTCAAAAAGGTCTGTGTGTGTATGTGTGTCCGTGTGTGGTAACTCCCGCCCCTAAACGAAAAGTACTATGAAGCTGAAATATCATATTTAAGACAAATATACGCCCAAGATTTTACAACGACCTTTTCATCAAAATGAGCTAACCATTAGAGCCACTTTATACCATGTTTATACCCATATTTGAAATATATAGTAAGGGAAAAGTATTGCGATCGTGAAATTTTTTTAATTCCAGTTGTTTTACACGTTTTATACGTTTTAGTGTCCCCTGAGTCCAAATAACCAAGCTCCGCAAAAAGGTCTGTGTGTGTGTTTGTGTGGTAGCTCCCGGGCGGAAACGAAAAGTCCTATGAAACTGAAATTTCATATTTAAGACAACCGAGTCCGAGATGTCACAGAAACTTTTTCATGGAAATCAGCTAACCATAAGAACTACTTTAAACCATGCATTTTTCTCCTTTTTACGATTTTCTTAAAAACGGTTCTAAAGATTATGATTAAACTCGCTATGTCGATGTAAAATTGAACGGGATTTGATATAATGTAGGTTTCATTCTGATTGAAATAGTGTGACAGGGCTTAAATGCCGAAACTTTAGATTTTCTTCATTAAAGTACCTTAAATTTTGTATATTCTATAAAAATAACCATATTATCTTGTTAGTATTGGCAAATAAGAGCTAAATACAAAATTTGAACGATTTATATATCCAACTAAGCCAGAAAAGAAAAATATTTGTGTATTTATTTTTTGTGTTTTTGGAAATAAGAAGAGTAACTTAGATATATAATATACCTTTGGAAAGCTGAAGATTTAAGAAAAATATTATTATACGTTAAATATATTCAACTTTTAGATTTTAGCTAATAAATTTGATGATTGACAACTGAGCGCTCTCTAATCGTGTCAAAAAATTATTTAGTTTTTTATAATTTTTTTCCGTAATCGGGGACCCCGAAGGCTAAAAATGGACGCGTTTAAGATTTTTGTCCAAATAAATCGGTCATATTTTCCACTGTGCGGCGGTTATAAGCTCCATCTTTAATTTTTACATATCTATGGGTTCGCAACATTATAAATTTTTATTTACTTGCACCCTTTATTTTATTGCATAGTTACTTTTCTAAAATCTTGCGCTTTCCAACGGTATATTATATTATACGTTACTACTTATACTTATACAGTAATAATTTTTTGAAGACTTGCGTTACAGAAAATTTATTTTTCCGGTTGAAAGAAAAGCTAAATTACAATGTATTTTACTTATAAACCTTCAGTTAAGAATGGAATAAATGATAGTGAACACCGTATCAAAATCCGTCCAGTGGTTTAGAAGGAGTTAGGGGAAACTAAAACCGCGTTATCATTATATATATATAAGATTAATAGTTTAATCATCTGATCTTCATCCGCTATTTTTTATCTACTCACTAATGTCTGGTTCAAAACTTCATGGTTTTTCTGTCGTTGTAGCTCTATCAGAAGACAAAACTTTCGCCGTATAATTGCACTCAAGCACCGCTTTCCCATGGCGACAGGAACGCCCTGCTAACCGCTAGGTTAATCATACTTCCTGCCCTAGGAGTACAGAAGGACGTTGAACCCAATAAAGAAGTCCTACAAATCAACGAGTATTAAAGTTGCAATCGCAGTTGTGTATTAGAGTTGACGGTCGCATCTCCTTGCACCTTGAGTTATGGTTATCCTAAGCTTGATCGCAGGCATCAAATTAAATGTCAGGCTTTCGATTAAGATTGATATCATTTTTTACTTACAGTAATATTATAATATAGAGTCATTATGAATAATAAACAAATGTGGTGCGAGCACCCTTTTTTTTTTTTTTTTAATTTCTTTTCTTACCTTATACAATTTTTTTTTTTAAACCTTTAGCTTAGGAAGAAGGTTTTGTGCTCATTTTATAATCTTCACTACTGCATGAAAGAATATAAACTATACTATACTGTACAGTTGCAACAATTAACTTAAATTTCCTCATCGCAACATTACTAATTACATATTTTCATAAGTTTGGGGAATCACTTGTAGCTGGGTGGCTAGCATAACAGCCTCTTATGCCAAAGGTCACGGTTTCAAACCCGCAGGTGCTCCTAGGATTTTTTAATGGGAGTAAAAAATCCTTAGTTATGCCGTTTTCGGAGGGAACATTAAAAGGTGGGCCCGAGCCTGTGCGATGTCAGGTACTCGTTAAAGATCCCTATCCTAATAAAACCTGGACAGGCAAAATTCAGGACTTCCACTGTAGCATCGTCCGATTAGCCATAGTAGCCTAAAGTGACGTTAAATAAATAAACAAAAAGTAAACAAAATCATAAGTTTGCGAAATTATGAAATATTTCAATTAGCTTGTACTAATTATTTTATTACATGTTAAAGTTTTCTAAAATCTTGGGTTCATCAACGGTATGTTATAAGACTACATTATTCCTGATATAATATATATATATATATATATATATATATATATAATATATATATATATTTTTTTTTTTTTTTTTTTTTTATTATTTTTTTTTTTTTAAATTTGGATATATTACAATCTGTCCCAATGGACAATAATAATATTGCTACAGAATCACATTCGGGATCACTTGTAGCTGGATGGCTAGCGTAACAGCCTCCCATGCTAAAGGTCATGGGTTCAAACCCGCAGGTGGTCCTAGGATTTTTTAATGGGAGTAAAAAAATCCTTAGTTATGCCGTCCTTCGGAGGGAACGTTAAAAGGTGGGCCCGAGTCTGTGCGATGTCAGGTACTCGTTAAAGATCCCTATCCTAATAAAACCTGGACCGGCAAAATTTAGGACTCCCACTGTAGCATCGTCCGATTAGCCATAGTAGCATAAAGTGACGTTAAATAAATAAACAAAAAGTAAACAAAATCATAAGTTTGCGAAATTATGAAATATTTCAATTAGCTTGTACTAATTATTTTATTACATGTTAAAGTTTTCTAAAATCTTGGGTTCATCAACGGTATGTTATAAGTCTACATTATTCCTGATATATATATATATATATATATATATATATATATATATATATTTTTTTTTTTTTATTTGAATATATTACAATCTGTCCCAATGGACAATAATAATATTGCTACAGGATCACATTCGGGATCATTTGTAGCTGGGTGGCTAGCGTAACAGCCTCCCATGCTAAAGGTCATTCGTTCAAACCCGCAGGTGGTCCTAGGATTTTTTAATGGGAGTAAAAAATCCTTAGTTATGCCGTCCTTTGGAGGGGAGGTTAAAAGGTGGTCCCGAGCCATAAACTTTTTTTGAATATAAACAAAAGAAAAGTCAAATAAAATGAAACAAATTAATAAGGTGTGGATTCATTAAGGCGAAGGTCAAATTCTATGAATAAAATTGGAGGCTGGTATATAGACTTGACCACTCATTTATTAAGTATTAATGCACCACGTTTCGGCTAAAATGCCATCTTCAGGTGGAAAGGAACAATTTTATCTAGAGTAAGCATCAACTCATATTAGATGAAATTATTGTTTCGCATTAATATTTAATAAATGAGTGGTCAAGTTGTGTATCAGCCTCCAATTTTATTTATAGAATAATTTAAATAAACTAAATAACTAAACAAAGGATCAACATACTTACAATATACAATATACAATATTTAAAATATGAAGGAGAACCGGTGCTTGTGGAGTGCTGTCCAGCAGAATCCGAGAAATCCCAGCGCCTCCCTCTCAGGCGCGTCACTGTCGAGCAGCAGCTGCGTGAGGACGCCCCACCGTACATCTCATATTTCAGGATTAATGTTTTGATGACTTGATTACTGGAAATTTAATTTTTCTTTTTGAAGAAAAACTTAATTTCAATTTATTTTACATACAAACCTTCAATACTTTGCCTACATATATATGTGCGTGTAAGTAGTAAAGAGTAAATACAAATAGTAATATCTTAATTGATAATTGCCGGGTAAACATCCTACCGAAACGTCAGGAAAGAATCCGCTTAACAGTGAATACAGTATCGAAATCCGTCGTGTGGTTTAAAAGAAGTTTGCAGAAACCAAGAATCGTTACATTATTACTTATATATATATATATATATATATATTATATATATATATATATATATATATATATGAGAGAGAGAGAGAGAGAGAGAGAGAGAGAAATGAAATATTAGCTAGATAAGCCGCAGGTAACAGTAGATAAATAGATAGCTGTTTTTTTTTTTTCTTTCAGCATATTACAACAAAAGCATATTACAAAGCAGCAAAAGAAGCTGCGCAACTGTCTACTTCACCGATAAAAATGTTCGAGCTCCACGGCTTAAAAAAATGGTTAAGAGATAAGGTCTTCAATGACTGGGAAACTTCCTGGCAATCTGTGTGCCCTCATAATAAGCTGCGAGGAATCAAGAACACGACAAAACTCTGGATAAGCTGCGTGAGGGGCACTAGAAGAGAAGAAGTAGTAATCACCAGGTTGCGAATCGGCCACTCGCGACTCACCCTCTACCTTATGGATAGATCAGAGGAAACAAAATGCGTAAGATGCTCTACTCCGCTCACAATGCAACACTTCTTGGAAGACTGTACGCAGCTGCGTTCTCTTCTCGAGCCCTGCCTAGGAAACTATCACCATTATTAGTTGATAATAAGCAGGTGCTCGATTTAGTCTTAGAAGTCCTAAAAGAAATTCAGATTTACGATAAGGTATAAAGAAAGATATATGAAAAAAAAAAATTATATAAATAAACAGTGTAAAAGGAAAAGATATATACATATAATAAAATATATATAAATAAATTTAAAATAAATAAAAGACAAAAATGATTAAAAAAAAATTGTAATTATTTTAATTTAAGTCTATCATTATCAACTATGCATTGTCAAGAAATTATACTGGTTAATTATTCTAAATTAATAAATAATATATTGAGTAAACGAATTACAGGCGTAATAATCTAGAAATTGATCGCCCTTAAACACCTTACCTACCTACCTACAACAAAAATCTGGTGCGGGCAACATACGACTTCCACTTACCTCTATTTTTAAAATCAATAAAAATTTTTTCAAATATGCAGTTAGAGATCAAAATACGTGAAACTATTAAAGAATTAATTAAATTTAATTTCTATAGAAACATGTGTTTTATTACAAAATCTATTATATTATTATCTAAATTAATCACTTAGTTTTATTGGCTTTTTATCACTCTCTATTAACTTTAAAAAGCTTTTGTATGAGATAATATTTTTTCTAAAATCTTTACCTTTCCAACGGTATATCATACATGTATATTACTGTTCTTATGTTCAAAAACGAAAATTTGCATTAAAAAAATATTTGTTCCGTTTTCTCCTTTAGTTGGGTATCGAATTCATTCAATCTATATATTTACCTGTTTTTTATCAGGGGTAACAAGATAATATAGTTATTTTTATAGAATCAACAAAATTAAAGGTACTTTAGAGGAAGAAAATTTAAAATATCAGCATTTAAGCCCTGTCAGACCATGTTAATCAGAATGAAACCTACATGATATGAAATCCCATTAAATTTAACAACGATATAGCGAGTTTAATAAAAATCGTCGAACCGTTTTCGAGAAAATCGAAAAAAGGTGCAAAATGCATAGTATAAAGTGGTTCTTCTAGTAAGCTCATTTTGATGAAAAAGGTTTTGTAACGTCTCGGGCGTATATTTGTCTTAAATATGAAATTTCAGTTACATATGACTTACCGTTTTCGTCCGGGAGTTACCACACACACACACAGACCTTTTTGCGGGACTTGGTTATTTGGACTCAGGGGACCCTAAAACGTGTATTTCCGTTGAAAACTGGAATTCGAAAATTTTCACGATCGCAATACTTCCCCTTACTATATATAATAAGTGAAAGTAAATACATTAATAGAACTATAGTCTTTTAGAGTTCGGCTTATTCATTATAACAATTTATACAACAGTAACAATATATACATATACAATACAATACACAATAACAGTAAAACAATCTCACTCACTGATTCTACTATTTCTTTACCAGGCTCAAATAAACAATTAATCTATAAGTCCATGCTAGTTTACAATAATTATACACAGCCATCCAGTTTTGGCTGTTAAGATAGTTTATCAATTCATCGATGTTTAAACCATTCTTTCCGAAATATATTATTTTAATTTCACACACAATGGAGCATGTAACGTGGAAATGAAACGTATATTCTTCTTCTCTTCTATTACAAAGCGAGCATATAACATGCTGGTAACAGTATCTCTAGTATTTTGATGATATTGGGTTGTTTCACATGAAATGTCCGTTTTTATAGTTTCTAAAATACATAAAGGATTTTGCAGGACTCTGTTATTTTCTTCCGAATGTTTACATATTTAAAGTAAACAGTTACTTATCCTCTACCTTTGTATTATAAACATTAACTTCCCAATCAATTACCCACTTTTTAGTATACCTCCAAATATGAACATGGAAACACAAGATTTTCGAGTAATATTTTTGTATGAGTTTAAACTCGGCCATTCAGCAGCTGAAGCCGCTAGAAATATTTGCAAGGCGTTTGGGGAAGGGAGTGTTAATGAAGGGACCATTCGCCGTTGGTTTGCTAAGTTTTCAGCTGGGGATGCCGACTTGAAAAACTTGCCCCGAGGAAGACCTCCGTCCGTAATAGACAACGATGTCCTCAAACATACAGTAGAAGGAAACCCCTACCAAACAGTTAAAGGACTCTCAGCACAACTAAATGCAAGTACATCTACCGTTTCCAGACATTTAAAGTGTATTGGGAAAGTAAAAAAGCTCGATACATGGGTACCTCATGATCTCACAGAGCGGCAGCAAGACCCCATGTTTCAAAACATACCGTGCAAAAATTGAAACTGGGCTACGTTAAGTTCTTCCGCACCCACCATATTCTCCCGACTTGTCTCCAACAGATTACCACCTGTTCAGGAATTTAGACAACAGTGAAAAGTGCGTTTTCAGATTTTGTTTCACTTCAAAGCTCAGAGTTTTTCAGTTCGGGGATAAAAAAGTTGGTGTCACGTTGGGAAAAATGTGTAGAAAAAGAAGGTAAATACTTCGAATAAAATTATCTTGTTTTCATATCGTACTTTTAATAAAAATCCTTTACCTTGAAAACGGACATTTCATGTGACACAACCCAATATATCCACGGTTAGTTTTAGGATTCTTGTTTGACTTATTAATTGGCACAAAGTAGGACGATTAGCCTGTCCTGTATTACAGACTTTTCTGCATCAACTCATCAACCCAAGATAATTAGGGATGAAGGAATCCCCCTTTCGGATTCCTGACCATTAGGGGACATGGGTGGATGAGTCCAAAAAGGCCGAGCAGGGGGAGATAGCATGGGTTTGGGACCGCCCGAAAGGTATGCCCGCCTCGATACTTGCCCTTTATTAGCAAGAGCCCCAACATCCAGGATTGAGGTTCAGGACATCTTTTGCTTTTGTTTCCTTGCCTGATCCTTTGTAGGAGTGCGGTGGAACACCCCTCCTTGGCTAATTGACTTTCCCGAGAACTACCACATTAATTAGAGGCTCATTTTCGTTCCCGAGGATACGCAGTCCTTTGCGACTCTTCTTGCAGTTGTCATCTCTAGATCTAAAAACCTCGTTAGAGCGCTAAGTGCTCTGATTTCTTTTTTTCAGTATCAGTTTTATTTAACTCTAACTTCCGCTCGTTAATGAGATTGTACTCTGTATTATAAGATATAAACAAAAAATCAATATTAGAAATTAAAGTCCCTAGTATATTTCAGTTAAAAATACGCTCGAAACACTAAAACTATCTATTCTCGAATCATATTGAGGCTATAGACCGATGATTCATTTAATCAGTACCATAGCAAGGACTTCATATTAGGTAGGGGTGGGCATAATCGAATGATCGGACTTCGATGATTTAAATAATTGAATGATCGAATGATTAATATGCATTCTGAGAGACAATATGGCACAATTCCCTTCTCTATAGTTGCTGAGGTGGCTGAGCCTAGGTGCAAATATGCGTGTAAGTTATGTTATGGGCAAAAAAAAAAAAAAAAAAATTCATTCGATTATCCGAGCCCCTTATAATCCCTCAATTAGCGTTTATACGTTTAATTCGAATGATTGAAATAATTTAATGATCTGATAATCGTCATTCGATCATGCTCGTCCCTACTTCATATAAATAAATGTCTCATATTCATGCCTTAACTGAGGAAAAACAAAAAACTGAACATTAAAATTTATGTAAAATAATTAATAGATGATGTTATTGTTAGAGATACAGAAAATAATGCATTGAACAATGAATAGATATAAACAGTAGTTAAATTCATATTTCAATTAGAATTTAAATTAAAGATCTAGAATGCTGCCAATGGGCAGTTTCTCTTCACGTTTTTCACGTACACTATCTTTTATCAGCATATTTACTTGATGTATTCCTGTACAGTTGTAAATTTCAATAAAATATAATTAAAAAAAAAATTAAAGATATTATTAGAAAATTTACTTATATTTTGAGATACACTTATATTCACTCAAGCTATGAACCCTCCAAATGGCCTCTAATCGTATAATGATAGCCTTATTAACACTCTGAATTAAAAAAAAAATGTGGTGCGCGCAACACACGACTTTCACTTACATCGGTTTTTAGAATCGATCGAAGAATTTTCGAAGAAGTAAGAGATAAAAATGAGTGAAACCATTAAAGAATTAGTTAAATGGAATTTCTATAGAAACATGTATCTTATTAAAAAATCTATTATATTCTTATCTAAAATAATCATTTAGTTTTATCGGCTTTTCACACTCTTTATTAACTTTTACAAGCTTGTGTATGAGATAATATTTTTTTCTAAAACCTTTAGCTTTCCAACGGTATATTACACATGTATATTACTGTTCTTATCTTCAAAAACAAAACAATGCATTAAAAAATACTATTTCAGTTTTTTTCCTTTAGTAGGGTATTGAATTCATTCAATTTATATATTTATACTGTTTTTCATCAGTGGTAACAAGATAATGTAGTTATTTTTATAGAATCGACAAAATTAAAGGTACTTTAGAAGAAGAAAATTTAAAATATCGGCATTTAAGCCTTGTCAAACTATTTTAATCAGAATGAAACCTACATGAAATACATACATAAAAAATCCTTAGTTATGCCGTCCTTCGGGGGAACGTTAAAAGGTGGGCCCGAGCCTGTGCGTGTCAGGTACTCGTTAAAGATCCTATCCTAATAAAACCTGGATAGGCAAAATTTAGGATTCCCATTGTAGCATCGTCAATTAGCCATATAGTAGCATAAAGGGACGTTGAATAAATAAACAAACAAACAAAAATGTTTTCCATCCATTTAGCGTATAGAGACAGAAGTAGCCCTGAAAAGACATACAGATCCATCAAGGGAAGTCGTAGCCGTTGGGTCAGATAATTCCGGATGATTTAGAGGGAGTCAGAAGAAGCTGGGACGAACGGAGGAGACACGCAATAAAGGTTTTTATAGCGACAGCCCCCACTTCCACCTCTCTGCCTACCGCTCTCCGAGCCTTACCTTCCTGTGTCAGGGTATTGGGGAATATCTTCAGGATATGGGTGATTGGAAGTACTTAAAAATCGTGGAGGAGGGTGAAAAGAAACGGGGCGCAAGACCATGCATTATCCTTTAAGGCTCAATCATAAAATAATGCTGTTATCTATATTTATAAAAGTAAATATAATAATAATTAATGGTTGACCGTGAGATGATATGAAGGAATAGGTTTTTCGGGTAGTGGTCGAAAAAAACCAAGTTTCCAAGCTTCTGGGAACGATGTAACAAGCAGATTTGACAATTTTATTTTACTATTATTATTATTTTTAAAATTATTATTAATTTTTTTTATTTATTAATATATGTATGTATATATATATATATATATATATATATATATATATATATATATATATATATATATATATATATATATTGTTGGATCAATTATCGACTTTTGATAATTTAAGTTTGTGTTGTTCTCAGGTTTCAGTCAATGAATAAACAATTTTATCTATGCGACGTTTCGAGAATTTATTGTTCTCATAATCATGCAATTTTGGACAAAATAGTGACTTAATTGGACATGTTTAGCCTACAAAAAAAAAGTCTGTTCTTTCAAAGTTTGTAGGCTAAACATCTCCAATTAAGTCACGATTTTGTCCAAAATTGCATGATTATGAGAGCAATAAATTCTCGAAGCGTCGCATAGATAAAATTGTTTATTCATTGACTGAAACCTGAGAACAACACAAACTTATATATATATATATATTATATATATATATATATATATATTTTTTTTTTAAATTTATTTAACCTGATATATATATTTTTTTGACTAATGCTGTTACATTTATCCTTATTATTGATTATTCTTATAGTTATTTTTTCAGTTGGATATCGTATTTGTTTAAATATATAATAAAATTATTTTTTTTAGATGTTTTTTGTATATATGTATATGGTTATTTTAATATAAATTTAATTTGTTTAGTTATTAATCGTGTAATGTAGTATGAGTTGTACTTAAAATCACTATTAAAAATGTCCTAAATTGGACAGATTGTAATATTGCTCAATAAAGAATTGTTTCTAATAGAATTTTTTTAGATTTTACAAAATTAAAGGTACTTTTAGAGGAAGAAAATTTAAATTATCGGCATTGAACCTGCCAGACTTTTTCAGAATCTTAAATCGATATAGGGGTTTAATCAAAATCGTTTGAACCGTTTTCGAGAAAATCGTAAAAAGATGTTTAATGCATTGTATTAAGTGGCTCTTCTGGTTAGATGATTTTAATGAAAAAGTTAATGTAACATCTAGGGCGTATAGTTGTCTTCACTATAAAAGTTCAGTATTGTACGACTTTGTGTTTTCTTGCTGGACTTAGCACACTATACACTACACACACACACACACACACACACACACACACACACACACAATCTGCCTTTTTGTGGTACTTGGTCATTTGGATTTAGAGGACCCATTTCCGGTAAAAACTATGACGACTTTTGAAATTTTTATTTGTAACGAAATAAGGAGTTTTTAGGATTTTACGAAGGAATTCGGATTTTAAGTGTGAACGCGGGAGGAATTAGGTGGTTTAGTTGAGTCCCAAAGCACATAAGGGTCATTTTATAAGAGTCTGATGTTGGTAATATAAACGAATTTTTGTAATTGGCTGAAAGTTTTGAACGTTTATCGAGGAAGTGTTGTAGTAATCGGTATCTAAGAAGCAGTTTTCTACTCGTATGAGGATTCCAAGGAAGATGTTTGGCATGATGGAGTCCTAGGTATCGGGTTTGTTCAACAGGTAAGAGTGGAATATTATTAAAGGAAACAGTGGGGCAGGAACTCATCGGTTTGCGACTAAGGGTAAAGGTAATTTGGTGAGATTTGTTAGGATTTATTTCATTCCTCCAGTTCTGACACCGTCCCTAATGGCTAAGAACATTTTTTAAAATCAAAGTGATTGCGACACAGCAGAAGGCTAATTCTTAAAACGATAATCGTTAGGGAATATTTAAATAAATTCAGTTATAGCTTGGATCGCTCTCGGACTTAGAGTGGGGCCTAACAAGTAGCATTTGAGCGCAAAGGATTAACTCATTTAATGGAATTCTAATCCATAATATTATAAACAAATCGGGAACTGACATGGAAAGCTTTTTCTAGTTTTGAAATCCTCAACTCATATATTCAGTTAGGTAATATGTAATAGATTTGAGAACGGCTCCAATGTTTGCTGAGAAAGCGAACCATCTAGCAAGGGGGAGGCTGCGGCAGGTAGTCGTGCCATAGGTAGCAGGAGTACCTGCCACTGTCACCTATGGATTTATAGCTTGACAGATGGCTGGTCCATGGATGTCCACTTCGTCTTCTGTCGGCTCCATCTTCTTCCAGGGAAGCGATCTGAAATTCTGAAGAAGCTCTGGGTGGGTGGTGGTGAAGGTAAAATAAACGATAGTTTCAGTGGTTCATAGTAATTAAAAAATGTAGTAGATTAGAACAAGAAGCTTTATTCTGTGACAATGTCCCTTAACAATAACATTTATGAAGAATATAAAATAACTGGCGAAAAACAATTATGATATTTAAGTCATTAACGATGCCTACCCCTGCTTATGTTGAAAGGTTCGCTCATCTTCACCTTCCAATATTTTAATAGTTTGGCCAAGTTTTACCCTGCCAGCTGCTGAACGGGGCACATCGTAATCAACATTATATGTTGTTTTATATATATATATATATATATATATATATATAGAGAGAGAGAGAGAGAGAGATGAACAAAAATTGTGAATAAATAGATTTAAATATGTATATGTATACAAATAATTATTAATGTTCAAATAACATATTCCTGTATACTGGTCTACGTAACGAGAAACGAGAAATTTTACGAATTCTTCGGGAAAAAAAAAACACTTTTCTTGTCCCTTGAGTCTAAATTACCAAGCCCCGCAAAATGCTTTGTGGTATATCTAACTCGAAAACGTTAAGTTGTATAAATTAAAAATTTCATATTTTAGTGGAGTATATGATGGTACGGCAACATTTCAAAAAAAAAAAAAAAATAATAAACACTTTATAGTAAGCATTTTACACGATTTTCTCAAAAACGGCTCAAACGATCTGGTTTAAACGAGCTATACCTAAGTAAAATTTAATGGGATTAAAGAACATGCAAGTTGTATTCTGATTGAAAAAGTCTGACAGGGCTTGAATGTCGATATTTTAAATTTTCTTCTTCTTAACTACCTTTAATTTTGTACATTCCAAAATATTAACCATATCATTTTAATGACATTGATGAAGGACGGCTAAATATACAAGATGATCAATTAAATGATAAAAGAGCAAAACTATTTTTGTATGTAATTTTTGTTTTTTTGATGATAAGAACAGATTATAGAAGTGTAATATACCTTATGTTTTAGAAAAAATACTATCTGATACACAAACTTATTATTAAACTCGTATATTGGTGTAAAATTTAGTGGGCCATAATATCATGAAGGTTTCATTCTGATTGAAATAGTTTGACAGGGCTTAAATGCCGATATTTTAAATTTTCTTCCTCTAAAGAACCTTTGGTTTTGTACATTCCAAATGATTAACGATATCATCCTTATGACATTGGAGATTGACAGTTGAATATACAAGAATTCGATGACCAACTAAAGGATAAAAGAGCGAAACTATTTTTAATGTAATTTTTGTTTTTTTGATAATTAAAACAGTAATACAGACGTATCATATATCGTTGGAAAAAGAAAGATTTTAGAAAAAATATTATCTGATTTAAAAAGGTTGTAAAAGGTAATATAAAGTGACGAATAGGGAATAAACTTATTACTGATTAACAATTTAATACAGTTATATTATTTAATCTAAATCATATGTTTCTAACGAAAATGAATACATGTTTTATTCAAATCAACTTAAAATATTTTTCAAATTGAAGTTTTTAATTTGCTTTAACAGTCGGGGTAAGTGAAAGTCGTGTGTTGCCCGCACCAGATTTTTTAATTATTTTTACCAAGGAAGTAAGTGAAAGCCTATGTTGCCCGCACCAGATTTTTATATACATAGAGATCCTACACGCACAGTAGATTGTAGATATTATTTTATGGAATTTATAAAATGGTTGTTAAAAATCTAGTGGAATTAGGACGTTGGGGGGCAAACGAAAAAAGTGCGATTCGTCTGTTGCCCGCACCAGATTTTTCAACTTAAAGTTCATTTAATAGTTCTTAAAATTATTTTCAACCAAATCAAAAAATATCCAGTTATTTACCGTTTTTCACATATTATAAATAGACCGGGCTAGATTATCTGGAAATCGTGCGATAAAGATGTGTGTGAACAACATTTATAATAAATAAAATATAATTTTTTAAACTTTTCAAAAATATAAATCTATTTTAAGTTTATGAATAAACGACAAGAGACTGTCCGTAGATACCGATTACTACAACACTTACTCCACAAACGTTCAAAACTTCCAATACATTACAAAAAGCTCATTTATGTTACCGTCATCAGACTTATCTGGACACATAGAATCGAGCATTGGGGCTGTACAAAACCAACTAATTCCTCCCGTATCCAATCCTTACAATCCAAAATCCTTCGCAAAATCATAAATGCTCCTTATTTCGTCACAAATAAAATCATCCATAACGACCTTAATATCCCATTTGTTGCAGACCTTTCTCGTACCAGATATACTTTTAATTCCAAACTCCCAGCCCATATAAACCCTCTTGTCCGCAACCTATCAGACTCATATATTCCTGGCAACCCTCCGAGGCGATTGAAAAGAAGATGGCCTCGGGATCTACTTACTTAAATAAACATCGAAGTTATACGCCCTTTATTCTAATTCAAACTTTTACTTATTGTATTCATGTTAATACAGTTACGGTTTTCCTCATTATAGTAACCCTGCAATGGGTGCATTTATTTCTACGCGTACCGTCTTGCGATACAACGCGTATTTTTATTACATAATATAAATTATGTTACAGAACATTAAGTTACATTATATAAAAAATTGTATGATAATAATTGGTAAATAAAACTAATAAATATAAACAGATAAATTAATCATTTGTAATAACGAATTAACAAAATAGTACTAACTAATTGACTAAAAAAAGAAACCAGCAACAAATAATAAATAATTCATTTGTTATAACTACTTTACGAAATAATACAAACTAACTAACTAATTGACTAGTATTAGTAACAGTGAAAGTAAATGAAATAAAATTAATAACGAGTTATTGCCTGTTGCTATTTCTCTAATTCTGCATAGTCCACCCGGTCCACAAATTCATCAAATTTTGAAAAATATTTTTTAAGAAGGTCACACTTCGAAGGCGGCCATTGGTCTCCGTTAAGTAGGACTGTTGAGATCAGTTTGTGTCTATGTTTGTCCAGTTTACTGCAATCGAATAAAATATGGTCGTATGTCTGTTCGCTTTTACCGTCACACTTACAGATTTTGTCGTCAGTTAGTTTAAATCGAAATAAATATGTTAATACAGTTATAAAATTCAATAAAATATGAATAAAAAAAAAAAGTTCATGAGTTGATTTTAACAACTGTGCTAAGTGGGAGTCGTATTTTTTGCGCACCGGATTTTTTTCATTAAGATAAATTATCGAAATAAAATTGAATTTGAATGTTATCTTCTGTCAAGAAAATATTCCTAACTCCGCTCGTTTAACACAATCTCTTTGCGATTAAATTTCTTTTTTCCCCGTTTTAATCATTCATTGTAGAAGCTGAAAGCGGATCTATCCGGATAAAATCTTAATCCTAAAAATTAATAAAAAAAAAAATTCAAATCCTATTCTTTGGCGAGGCAATAAATAATGGCGACAATTGAGCGGATGACGACTGACGGATAGGCAGCCTTGGCCGGGGTTTAAGGGAAGCACTAACTCACTCCAGGCGTGTCCGATTTTTTTTGTGGCTGCCCCCCTCCTCGAGAAATATTTCTGTTGGTCTATTGTTGCCATAGGGTTCATTCATGGTCCGCTCCCGGAGTCTCCGCATTCCACGCCGTCCGCTATTCGGAGGTCCCCTGCAGGAACAGGCAAAAATGTTCCTTAGTTTCCAGGGTATAACATTCGCACAGAAAATTGGGACGTTGATATCCAAAAGATACTATATCTACTTAAGGATTTTTTATACAAACCTAAAAAATCTGGTGCGGGCAACACACGACTTCCAACTTTCCTCCGTTTTAAAAATCGATTAAAGAATTTTTAAATACAGTAAGAGATAAAAATTAGTGAAACCATTAAAGAATTAATTAAATGGACTTTCTATAGAAACATGTGTTTTATTAAAAAATCTATTATATTATTATCTAAAACAATTACTTAGTTTTATTGGCTTTTCATCACTCTCTATTTACTTTTAAAAGCTTGTGTATGAGATAATATTTTTCTCAAATCTTAAGCTTTCCAACGGTATATAATACATGTATATTACTGTTCTTATGTTATAAAACATAAAATTGCATTAAAAAAATATGTTTTCTCCTTTTGTTGTTTTTCAAATTAGCTCAACTTGCATATTTAGCTGTTATTTATCAATGCTCACAATATAATATTGTTATTTTTATAGAATCTAAAAAATTAAAGATACTTTAGAGGGAAAAATTGTAATTATCGGCATTTAAGCCCTGTCAGACTCTTTAAATAAGAATGAAACCTAAATTATGTTAAAGCCTATTAAATTTTACATTGATATAGAGAACTTAATCAAAATCGTTATAGCTGTTTTTAAGAAAATAGGAAAAAATGCAAAACGCATGGTATAAAGTGGCTCTTCTGGTAAGCTGATTTTGAAGAAAAAGTGTTTGTAACATCAGCCACTGCTCTCACTGGATTTGCCGTTCTCACAGTCCGGGGACGACCCGGTCTGTCACATACAGATAGGCTCTCATTATATCCAGTTATAGTGCGATATAAGAACATACGGCCGATACCCAAAGGTTTCTAAGTGTTCAAAATCTCTGGTGATACAAAAAATCTGGTGCGGGCAACACACGACTTTCACTTACCTAATATTTTTTCTAAAATCTTTAACTTTCCAACGGTATATCATACATGTATATTACTGCTCTTATATTCTAAAACAAAAAATTGCATTAAAAAAATATTTTTTTCTGTTTTCTCATTTAGTTGGGTATCGAATTCGTTCAATTTATATATTTACCTGTTTTTCATCATTGGTAACAAGATAATATAGTTATTTTTATAGAATCAACAAAATTAAAGGTACTTTAGAGGAAGAAAATAAAATCTTTAGCTTTCCAATGGTGTATTACACATGTATATTACTGTTCTTATGTTCAAAAACGAAAAATTGCATTAAAAAAATATGTTTTCAGTTTTCTTCTTTAATTGCTTTTCAAATTTGCTCAATCTGCATATTTATCTGTTATTTATCAATGCTAACTAGATAATATGGTTCTTTTTATAAAATATACAAAATTAAAGGTACTTTAGAAGAAGAAAATTTAAAATATCGGCATTTAAGCGCTGTCTAACCATTTTTATCCGAATCAATCCTGAATGATATTAAACACATTAAATTTTACATCAATATAGCGAGTATAATCAAAATCGTCGGAACCGTTTTCGAGAAAATCGAAAAAAGGTGCAAAATGCATGGTATAAAGTGGCTCTTCTGGTAAGCTCATTTTGATGAAAAAGGTTTTCTAACGTCTCGGGCGTATATTTGTCTTAAATATGAAATTTCAGTTTCATAGGACTATATACCGTTTCCGCCCGGAAGTTACCACACACAGACCTTTTTGCGGGACTTGGTTATTTAGATTCAGGGGACCCTAAATTGTGTATTTCCGTTGAAAACTGGAATTCGAAAATTTTCACGATCGCAATACTTTCCCTTAGTATATATAGTAAGTGAAAGTAAAAATAATTGTAAAGAAAATAATATGATATAGATGAGGATCATCTATTTATCATAGCCAATTATAATACCTATATATAATAATAGGATACCTATAATATATAATAGGATGTAAACCAAGTTCAACTTTTGTAATAATATTTATGGTATATCTAGGTATATCAATTAATAATTTTACAAAAAAAAAATTCGTTCGACGAAGATGCGCATGAAATCAAAGGAGTTGTCTATTAGCCTTGAGATCCTCCCATTAAAGACAGAGGTGTGAAGCCGTAGCTGGGCACAATAAGACCGATAGTTGTAGGGCCTAGCCTCGCTGTAGGAAGACATGTAATTACCTTAAAGGTGGAAAATTGCCGATCGTAAATAGTGTACCTAGGGCCTGAGGAAGGCGGGGGCGAAAGGTGAGACCAATTTGGAAGATGAAGTACCTTCAGCTCAAACTATAAACCTTACGGAGAGTACTTCATTGCCCCCCAACGTCCTCATTCCACTAGATTTTTAACAACCATTTTATGAATTCCATAAAATAATATCTACAATCTACTATGTGTGTAGGACCTCTATGTATATAAAAATATGGTTCGCCCAACACAGGCTTTCACTTACTTCCGAGATGAATAAATTAAAAAATGTGGTGCGGGCAACACACAACTTTCACTTACCTTGACTGTTAAAAGGAATTTAAAAACTTCAATTTGAAAAATATTTTAAGTTGATTTTATTAAAACGTGTATTCATTTTCGTTGAAAATATATGATTTAGATTAAATAATATAACTGTATTGAATTAATTATCTAATAAAAACAAGTAAAGAAATAGGACTCGAATTAAATACCGATAAGACAAAATATATGATTAGTAGCAGAAACGGTGGCGATCTTGGTGATATTGATATATCAGGGCATACTTTTGAACACCTAGAGAAATTCAAGTACTTAGGTTCAATGATAACAACAAAAAATGAAAACCAAGAAGAAATAAAGTCTCGGTTAAAGGTGGGAAATGCGTGTTATTATTCAGTTGCTAAGTTACTTAGTTCGCGGCTTCTATCTAAAAACTTACAAGGTTAGAATTTATAAAACTATTATTCTTCCGACGGTTCTTTACGGATGTGAAACGTGGCCGCTTACTTTGAAGGATGAATAACGGGTTAAGGTTTTCGAAAATAAGGTACTTGGTCCGAAGAGAGATGAGGCCACTGGGGAGTTTAGAAGGTTGCACAACACGGAATTGCGGAACTTGTATCCTGTGAATATAATTGAGTTGATAGCATCGCGGAGACTCAAATGGGCGCATAAAGTGGTTGGGCTCGGTGAGGAACGGATTCCAAGAAAGTTGGTACTCGCTGAACCGACTGGTAGGCGTCCGAAAGGTAGACCGAAGCGTCGATGAGAGGAATGCGTTAAGGCTGATTTTGGGGGCTTGGGATTGAACGGTGAACATTGGACGAGTCTGGGTAGGCTGACTTTGGTGGTATCGGCATCGAACCTTCGAGTTCGAAAAGCCTATTATTATTAATTATTAATCAGTAATAAGTTTATTCCCTATTCGTCACTTTATATTACCTTTTACAACTTTGTGAATCAGATGATATTTGTTCTAAAATCTTTATTTTTCCAACGGTATATGATACGTCTATCTATAGTTTCGCTCTTTTATCCTATAGTTAGTCATCAAATTCGACCAACTTGTATATTTAAGCGTCTATCATCAATGTCATAAATTGTTTGTTATTTAACGTCACTTTATACTACTATGGCTTATCGGACGATGCTACAGTGGGAGTCCTAAAGTTTGCGTATCCAAGTTTTATTAGGATAGGGATCTTTAACGAGTACCTGACAACACACAGGCTCAGGACCACCTTTTAACGTCCCCTCCCAAGGACGGCATAACTAACTTTTAATTACTCCCATTATAAAAAATCCTAGGACCACCTGCGGGTTTGAACCCGTGGCCTTTGGCATAGAAGGCTGTTATGCTAACCACCTAGCTACAAGTGATTCCTCAATGTCATAAAGATGATATGGTTATTCATTTGGAATGTACAAAATTAAAGGTACTATAGAAGTATAAAATTTAAAATATGGGCATTTAAGCCCTGTGAGACTATTTCAATAAAAATGAAACATACAGGATATTTATTAGAGCCCATTAAATTTTACATCAATATACTGAGTTTAATCAAAATCGTTAGAGCCGTTTTTTATAAAATCGTAAAAAAGTGCAAAATACATAGTATAAAGTGGCTCTTCTGGTGAGCTCATTTTGATGAAAAAGATTTCGTAACGTCTCGGGCGTATATTTGTCTTAAAGGTGAAATTTCAGTTTCATAGGACTTACCATTTCCACCCGGTAGTTACCACACACGGACATTTCACACAGACCTTTTAGCGGGACGTAATCGGGGGTATAACTGTTTTATATAGCTTTTTATAGATGCTAATGTTTGGTGGAATTACATCAGTTATAACATGTGACTTGAAATTGATTATTAGGTTCAAACCGTTGATAAAAATAATAGCGGTGATTCAAGACGTACTAAATGAACCAATCAAAAATCATGAAATAAAGAAGCATCAGCTTAATGGCAATATATTACGGGGTCAGGTGCTTCTGCTGTATAAAGAGAAATATTATATAATAAGTATTTTTTTGAAGGAAATGAAAAGAAATGTTATCTGTTTACAGAGGATATTGTACATTTTGGAAGGAAATGTTTTTAGTCCTTACTGGAATGATTTGAAACGTGAATTTAGTACCTTTTGGAATGAAATGCAATATCAAATACGTTTTGGTATATTATTTCCAATAATAAACGTTTGTTAAACGACCAAAAAAAAAAAAAAAAATCTTAATTAAAAAAATTGAGGGCTTACGTTTTAAGATACGTAGAACCTAAATAACGAATAAAACAAATCCGTTCGTCCGCGTCCGCAAAATTTCTCCGGAACTACTGGACCAATTTTATTTAAATTCGCCACAAAAATACTAGAGCATGCAACGATGATCCCAACACCTAGGCGTTGATATCAGCTGTTTAGTTATAAAATGGCGACCAATTAAAAGTGATTTAATTCAATAACTGAGTTATCTTTGAAGATGAAGAAAACATTTATTAGTGTATTTTAACAAAAACCTGTGAATGATTATAAAAAGAGAAAAAAAAAATTAAAATTTTAGAATAAAATGGAAACTAATTCTTATTCGGGGACCGATCCCTTAAGAATAACAATTTGTACTGTTGAAATATATAACATGTCTGACCAGCAGACAGAAGGAACCTAATTAATTATTATTTACGATTATGGGTAAATATATGTGTATATATCACACACGCATATACACATATATATACAAAAAAATATTTACAGATGAATACGCTCATAACTCAATTATTTTTAAGATAGAGAATAAGCTGTATAAATTTTCAGAATCAGTAAATTGTGATAATTTTTTTTTTTTTTTTTTTTTTTTTTTATTGATATCTACAACTGTATTTAAAAAAAAATACATCAAGTAAATGTGATGGTTATATAGAAAATGGTCATGAAATACATGTAGAGCCACTACCCAGTGGCAGCACTCTAAAAGTATTCTAAACTAGAAGGTCTCGTGGCCATCTTATTTTCAGACGCCTCGGAGGATTATCAGGGATCGACGAGGAAGCAAGGATTGAAACTAAAGGATTGTAGTGGGAATGGAGTTTGTCATGGAAGGAACGGTACCTGGTTCGGGCTAAGTCAGCGACATATGGAATATTAAGGTCTTTATGGATGAGTTTGTTTGTGACGAAATAAGGAGCATTGAGGATTTTACGAAGGATTTTGGATTGTAAGGATTGGATACGAGATGAGTTCGATGGTTTAGTAGAGCCCCATAGCTCTACTCCGTAAGTCCATATCGGTCTGATAATGGTCATATAACTAAGTCTTTTATAATTAAGAGGAAGGTTGGAGCGTTTGTCCAGTAAGTGTTGAAGTAGTCGAAAACGTCGGGCAGTTTCTTGTCGTTTCAGTCTTGTATGGGGATTCCAAGTTAAGCGTTTATCAAGGTGGAGTCCTAGGTATCGAATTTGTTCAACAGGGGCTAGCGGAGTGTCATTAATGGATAGTGTAGGGCAGGATGTCATTGGTTTACGACGAAGGGTAAAGGTTATCTGGTGGGACTTGTTAGAATTAATTTTAATCCTCCATTTCTGGCACCATACTTCAAGGTCTCGGATGTGGGATTGAAGAGTGTGGGAGGCTGTAACAGGATCATTATCTACTGATAGCACACACGTGTCATCAGCATAGGTAGAAAGGAAAGTGTTTGGATGGGTTGGGATATCAGCTGTATAGACTGTATAAAGAACGGGCCCCAGGATGCTGCCTTGAGGAACACCAGCAGATTGAGAAAAAATGGAGGAATAGGAACTATTGTGATTTATTTTGAAAGATCTATCAGCGAGGTAGGACTGGATAATAAAACAAAAAATAAATCATCTATATATTCCTGCAATATTTAAAAGAATCATTGAAATTGGTTTAGTTGCAGAGACATGGCGTTTTGAAATTAATAGTAGCGATATTTCATTTCCCTTTGAATTATTTATTGCTTTTCATATTTTTTAATTGCCTATTAACAGCTATATAAAGAGTTATATCCTAATATAGTTATTTGGATATAATAAACCGTAGTATAATAATTTGCAGCGTTTTTAGATAAAATCTGATAACGGATTTAGATAAAGCTATACCATCAGTATACAAATATGTCAAAAATAAATTTCGAAAAAAAATTACTTTTAGTATACATTGCGTATCAAGGTCTCCATTCTTAAAATATGTACAAGGCTTAATTCAGTGAGAAGAAGGTCACTCTGATGAGCTGATAAATAACCTAAGTCAGTAAACAGAAAGCTAATCCTCCAGAGGACAATGCTAAGAGAAGAGGCAGTGGAGAAATAGCAAGGGCTAAGCCTAGGGTTCAGGAGATCCCGCCATCGCTCACTCCTTCTCCCGTGTCAACCCTAATCCTTAAAGCAGTTTAGCCTAATATCTAGAAATATATCACGGCTGTCTATTCTTTGCTAGATCGTTCCTGCCCTTTATTGGCTCGCTGTTCGGGTTCGAACTTTTCGGAGCTACGAAAACAAGTGAAAATCGAGGAACAATGTTTCGAACAATCAAACCGAATATCGAAATAAATAGGGATCAGCTGTAGTAGGGTGGCTGGCATAACAGCCTTCTATGCAAAAGGCCACGGGCTCCAGCCCTTAGGTGGTCTTTGGATTTTTTGATGGGAGTAAAAAGTCCTTAGTTATGAAGTCCTTCGAAACGGACGTTAGCAGGTCCCGAGCCTGTGCGATGTCAGGTACTCGTTAAAGATCCCTATCCTAATTAAACTTGGATAGGCAAAATTGCAAAGGCATCGTCCGATTAGCCACAGTAGACGCAAAGTAACATTAAATGAACAAAGAAACAAACTATGTAACCGTATAACTCTTTACTTTACAATAAAGCTTTTAATTTTTTTTCTAAATGATCTAAAAGTAGAAATAATTATTAACAGTATTACTTTACAATAACTTTTTCTTTATTTTAGCAACGCATGATTTAAAACGTAATATTTTTTTCTAAAATCTTGACTACTGAATGTTAAAATACTTATAGCCTGTACGATCATTATGAATCACCATAACCTCTTTATCCACAAAATCACAAATAGCATTTGTGCATATGCGCTTATAACATCTTTCGATTAAATTGCCCGAACTTTTTTATTGCATATTATCTTTTCTTAAATCTAGCGATTTCCAACGGCTTATTATACGTCTATGTTACTACTTATATTTCCGAAATAATTTTTTTTGGCTTGGCCACAGTAAATTTATTTTTCGTTTTTAAAGAAAAGCTAAATTGCAATGTATTTTACTTATACACCTTCAGTAAACAATTCCGTAAATGATGGTGAAAACCGTATAACTAAAATATTACTATAACTGATAACAATATAACCGTGGGATCACCTGAGCAGGGTGGCTAGCATAACAGCCTTCTATGCCAAAGGTCATGGGTTCAAACCCGTAGGTGGTCATAGGCTTTTTTAATGGGAGTAGGAATTCCTTAGTTATGGCGTCCTTCGGAGGGGGTGTTAAAAGGTGGTTCCGAGCCTGTGCGATGTCAGGTTCCCGTTAAAGATCCCTATCCTAATTAAACCTGGATAGGTAAAATTTAAGACTCCCTCTGTTGGATCGTCTGATTAGCCACCGTAGCATAAAAGTGACGTTAAATAAATAAACAAACATAAAACAACGATATAAATAATGCCTTTTTTCCTTATTAATAAATAAATACTAAAAACTTTAGTGTTAAAATAAAAACGATGCAAATTATTACACAATATTTTATAATTTCCGAATAACAAGATTAACGGATAACTTTTCATATAGCTGTTAATAGGCGATTAGTTAAAATGAAAAACAATATATAATACAAAGGAAAATGGTATATCACCGTTGTCAATTTCAAAACGCCATGCCTCAACTAGTTCTGAAACAATTTCAATTTTATAGAGACATTTAATTCTCCGTGATTTTGGTAATTATTTAATAATTAGGAGAAACGGATTTTTTTTCGTTATTCAGTTTCTACGAATTTTAAAATCCCTTAAATCTTGAGGGATGGAAGGAGAATTTTTTATTTTTATTTTTTGGTCTATCACAAAGGTTCATCGTTGAAAAAAATAAACCAAAAGCATTTATACTAGACTGCGTTATTATTACCTTTCCTTTTCTTTTGATTTTCTTTCAAATAATTCAAATAAAATTTCTTGATTCCAGAACATTTTAATTTTTTTCTCTTTTATCAATAATAACCGGATTATCAGTGAATGACATATCTCATATGTTGTGGCTTGACCAAATAAAGATTTTTTTTTTCTCTTTATTCATCACGGTGTATTGATCCCGAAAATCTTCAATAGTAACCGAGGTTTGGTGGAATTACATCCCAATTTGTGCTGTGAATATAGATCAACTTTTTTTTTTTTTTTTTCCCCATTACTGATTCTAAAACTCTCTACACATTTCTTCTATTTTCTAAAATAACTGAGTTATAGGCGTATTTATGAGTAACATTTAAATTTTATTCTTTTTCTTTTTTTTCTCTTTTTTATATTTCGCGACTTTTTTGTTAAAAAACACTAATATTTTTTTTACTCTATCTTAAAAAATAAATGAGTCATTGAATTAAACCACTTTTAATTAGTCATTATTTTAAAAATAACTTGCTGATATCAACGTCTAGGTGTTGAGATCATCGTTGCATGCCTTAGTATTTTTGTGACGAATTAAAAAAAAATAAAAGGTTAAGAGAAATGCCGCGGACAAACGGATTTTTTTCATCACATTTTGAGGATTTTTTTTTTTTTTTTTGGTCGTGGACAAAGGTTTATTGTTGCTTATTATTCCAAGAAAATGAAAGAAGAATCGTTGAAATTGGTTAAGAACTAGCAGATATTTAGCGTTTTGAAAATTACCAGTGGCGATATACCATTAGCTTTTAATATTAGTTAGTATCGTCCGACTAACCATAATAGCATAAAGAGACTTCAAATGAATAAACGAACACTTTTGTGTAATCAGTAGATAACAAACCAACTATTGCCTCCTTTTCGATCCCATATCAAAGACCAGATTATGGTGTCAGAATTGGTTAATAAAAGTTAATACCATTAAATCCTATTAAATTGCCTTTTAAACTTTGTCCTAAACCTAAGAAATCCTACCTCTAACTCTGTTATTTTCGAAGATAGAAAAAAAAAATTCTATAGTGTTTTAGAATCAGTAATATATATATATAAATAATTAATAATTTTTCCTTATTCGTAAATAAATACCACAATTTTGCATTAAGTGCTATTTCGTAGAAAATTAAATTTCCTACAAAACGATAAAAGAATCATTAAAATTGGTTCAGAACTAGCAGAGATATACCGTTTTGAAATTAGCACTTGTGAAGTTCTATTTTCCTCATAATTCCTTGTAATAATTTTCTAGATTTTTTTTTCTTTTAAATTATGCTATAAATAAGAATTGCTGAAACCGCTACTATGAAGGATACGTGTGTTCTCCCCCCTCGGAGGACCAGCATAAACCCGGTACCGCTGACAGATGACCATCGCTGACTGATCCCGGCTGATCCATCAGTGTCTTCGAGTCCTGTTCCTCTAATTATCGCCGGCAGGCTAAGCTCAATTATCCTCCGGTGGAGGGCAGTGTACCTTCTGGCCTTCCAGATCTTGCTGGGGAGAGGATCCTGGGTCTGAATTTCGGATAGATCTGCTCAGCCAATCAACTTTTATTAGATGAGGAAGATGGTTGGGGTGCGGTCATAAAAAAAAACAAACAAAAAAAAAACACACATTAACAAGTAATATTTATTTTAATTGTGTGCCGCCGTTTCGGCATACATTGTGGGACTTCATCTGGACTAAGAGAAACAAGATAACAATCAATGCAATTAGAAACGTCTGGTGCGCGCAGCACATTACTTTCACATACCTCCATTAGTTAAAACAATCCGAGGATTTTTAAAGAAACTTATAAACAAAAACAAATTGTTTGTTTTATCGGCTTTTCATCACTCTCCGGTAACTTTAACAATATTATGTATAAGATAATATTTTTTCTAAAATCTTTAGCATTCCAACGGTATATTATACATGTATGTTACTGTTCTTAAGTTCAAAAAGAAAAACTTTGCATTAAAAAAATATTTTTGCTGTCTTCTCGTTTAGTTGGACATCGAATTCGTTCAAATTATATATTTACCTGTTTTTATTAATGCTAATCAGACAATATGGTTAATTTTTTTCGAATCTACAAAATTAAAGGTACTTTAGAGGAAGGAATTTTGAAATATCGCCATTTAAGCCCTGTCAGACTTTTTTAATCAAAATGAAACCTATATGATATTAAAGCCCATCAAATTTTAAATTGATATAGGGAGTTTAATCGAAATAGTAAGAGTCGTTTTTGAGAAAATAGTAAAAAGTGCAAAATGCATGTTTTAAAGTGGCTCTTCTGGTTAGCTGATTTTAATGAAAAAGGTTTTGTAACATCTCGGGCGTTTACTTGTCTTAAATGTGCAATTTCATTTTCATAGGACTTTTCGTTGACGAGCGGGAGGTACCACACACACACACACACACACACACACAGAGATCTTTTTGCGGGACTTGGTCATTTGGACTAGGCGAGACCCTAAAAAGTGTCTCTAAAAATTAAAAATTTTTACGATCGTAATACTTTCCCTTACTATATATTTCATATATAGGTAAGTGAAAGTAAAATTAATAAAAAGTTAGGTACAATAATTTGATGTCAATAATACAACATACAAACGATTGAAAAAACAAATAATTAAATAGATTCTAATTTAAATTATTTATTTATTTATTTTTTTTAATTTCTTATTGAATTATAGTTTTATTGAACATACACTTTGTCAGCTCTAATTACACTCTAATACACTCATCATTACTAATTACCTAAACATCTTCTAATTCGTACTTCGTCACTATTAGGTACATCGTTTTCCTTACGGCCATACTTATTATCTTTTAAAAGGTCCGGATAACCTAAAATATTTTATTCACTTTAAGAAATGCTAAGTACTTTTGTTGGGTTTAAATCCGCACATTAGGGCATAATAATGTGTTATTCTAGCTAGCTATTATACCACAGATGAGCACATATTATATTCATCATAATGACTTTATACAAATTAATTTTTTTTTTTTTTTGGGGGGTGGGGAGATTTATTATTTTCAATAAGAAACCTTTGTAATCGACCAAAAACACAAAATAAAATCACTTCCCTTCAAAATTTGAGGACTTACGTTTCAAGATAAGTAGAATCCGAATAACGAATAAAAAAAAAAAAAAAATAATAAAATAAAATAAAAAAATATTTGTGTCCTCTGTTTAAACTTTAAAACGCCACTCCCTATTACTTTAAAGTTTAAAGTAATAGGGAGTGGCGTGGTCTACAGTTCTCTGGGTCCTGGGTTCGAATCCCGGCTCTGGCAGAATATTATTTATTCTGTTAATTCAGTCGTGGGGCGACCCTAGGATATGGAGATTCTCCCGGGGCAGACCCAGCCTCTATAAAGTGGGTACCCAAATTAATTGGAGAAAAACCTGGCGGCTGAGCGCGATTAAGACCTAATCACCTCATTGCACTGCCGTTGGCCTAGAAACAGTACGAATCCTCTATATGTACTGAGTCCAAGACCCTTCATGGGTTGTAGTAGTACAGATTTTTTTTTGTTTTTTTTAGGTTTAAAGTAA
This sequence comes from Piezodorus guildinii, assembly GCA_023052935.1. Lineage (NCBI taxonomy): Eukaryota > Metazoa > Arthropoda > Insecta > Hemiptera > Pentatomidae > Piezodorus > Piezodorus guildinii. The sequence goes on from CM041298.1 coordinate 112,621,384, forward strand.
TAAACCAAAAAAAAAAAAAAAAATTATTGAAGAATTACTATTCTTGTACGAAAAATATACGTTTGCTCTTCTCTTCTTTAGTTAATTATCAAATTCGTTCAACTTGTATACTTAACCGTTTTTCTCAATGCTAATAAGATCATATGTATTATTTTATCTAATGTACAAAATTGAGGGTACTTTAAAGGAAGAAATCTTAAACTATTGCCATTTAAGCAGTGTCAGGCTATTTAAATTAGAAAGAAACCTACATGATATTAAAGCTGGTCAAATTTTAAAATTGATATAGCGAGTTGAATTAAAATCGTTAGGACTGTAATTTAGGAAATTAGAAAAAAATGCAAACATCATTTTTAACATATGTTTCCAGCATCACGTTTTCTTTCTTCGGAAATAACAATGGTAATTTAGATACAATTTCGATTAGGTTAGAATTAATTTATCATTTAAAAAAAATATAGTAAAATAACATTCCTAATTTATGAGTAAACAAACTTAACTAGGATAATGTACTTTATATTTATTCACTTGTTTACAAGGCTTTCTTGTAGGCGCCAATAAGAATATATAGACTGATTATTTAAATAAGGCTGCTTTAAGATGCTATATTTAAACTGAGTTCTTATTGCTTCGATAATAGTTACTTATAAATATAATGTAATCATTTATTTATAAATAACAATTTCCTAAAGTAACTATTAAAATGGTTACTTTAAGATGACAGCGTTGTATTTACTATTTGTTATTTTTTAGAACCTTCAAGGCTTTAGAAGCATTTTGTTACTGTTAATAAAAAATCTGGTGGGCGCAACACACGACTTTCACTTACCTCCATTGTTAAAATCAATTTATAAAATTTTTAAATACACTTGCAGGTAGAAATAAATTGTTAAAGAATTAATTGCAGTGAATTTCATTAGAAACATGAGTTTAATTTTTAATTTTATTTTGAAAATAAATTTAATGATATATTTATTTTATCTTGTTAAAGATTGTTTAAAACAGAGAAACAAATTTCTTATGCCTTTATATATTGTTTTACATTCACTTATCTATATATAAAATATATAGTACGGGAAAGGATAGCGATCGTGAAAATTTAGAAATTCCAGTTTTTAACGGAAATACACGTTTTAGGGTCCCCTGAGTCCAAATAACCAAGTCCCGCAAAAATGTCTGTGTGTGTGTCTCCGTGTGTGGTTACTCCCGGGCAAAATCGAAATTCCTATGAAACTGAAATTTCATATTTAAGACAAATATACGCCCGAGACGTTACAAAAACTTTGTCATCATAATCAGCTAACCTGAAGAGGCACTTCATACTATGCATTTTGCACGTTTTTTCGATTTTCCCGAAAACGGTTCCGATGATTTAGATTAAACTCAATGTAAAATGTAATGGGCTTTAACATCATGTATGTTTCATTCTGATTAAAATGGTCAGACAGGGCTTAAATTCCGATATTTTAAATTTTCTTCCTCTAATGTACTTTTAATTTTGTAGATTCTATAAAAATAACCATATTATCATGTTAGCATTGATAAATAACAGCTAAATATGTAAGTTGTGCGAATTTGAAAAACAACCAAAAGGAAAAAATTGAAAAAATAATTTTTTAACGCAATTATTTGTTTTGAAGATAAGAACAGTAATATAATCATACATGTATGATATACCGTTTGAAAGCTAAAGATTTCAGAACAAAAATTATCTTATACACAAGCTTTTAAAAGTTAGTAGAGTTTTTAACGGTTTTGAGAAAACTATATCAATGTAAAATTTAGTGGGCTTTTACATCATGTAGGATATTTTAATTGAAATAGTCTGACAGGGCTTAAATACCGATATTTAAAATTTTATTCTTCTAAAGTACTTTTAATTTTGTAGTTTCTATAAAAATAACCATATTATCTTGTTAGCATTGGTAATTAGCAGCTAAATATAAAAGTTGAGTGAATTTGATTAACAATAATAGGAGGAAACTGAAAAAATATTTTTTTAATGCAACTTTTTATTTTTGACCAAAGAACAATAATATACATGTATAATATACCGTTGGAAAGCTAAAGATTTCAGAAAAAAAATTTATCTAATACACAATCATGTAAAAGTTGTTAAAGAGTGATGAAAAGCCGATAAAACTAACTGATTCTTTTAGATAATTATATAATAGATTTTTATATAAAACACGTGTTTATATAAGAATTCAATTTAAGTAATTCTTTAACGATCTCACTCATTTTTAATCTTTAACTGTATTTAAAAAATCTTTAAAAACGGAGGTAAGTATATGTCGTGTATTGCATTTTTTTTTTTCATTCAACTTTACTTTATCCTACTATTAGCTGTAACCCGCGGCTTTGCTCGCGAATATTTCATTTCGTCTTTATTTAAATTTGCATAAATGCGTTTATGAGTGGTAACTATAAAACACATATGGTAGAGCTGTTATTTGGTGATGTGGTAACAAAGAAACTACCAATAAAATAAACACTTGCTTTATTTTTTCCTTACTGGTGTGTTTTCTTGGTAGCTGCGCCCTCAACCTAACCACCTAGTTGAAACGGTCAACAACCATTATTCCAGACGTATACATTTTCAAGAAATATAAATTTATACAGTACCAAGTAGCCACATCCAAATTATTCAATAACATCGTTTTATCTTTTAAACATAACCGTTGTACATCATCATAACTCTTTTGCAGCTCATAACTCATAGCAAGTCATTCAAAAAGGTACTTATAATTTTTCTGGAAACGTATAGTAATATGTATTTTATTATAAATGGAAACTATAATGTGAATGTATATTTTATAAATAAGAACGCATAGAAACAATCAAACACAACTTATATTTGAATTAATAATCACATATGGGAAGGTTACCATGTTTAACCAGTGTTGCCACAGTTAAACAAATTTTGTTTTACGTTTTAGAAAAATATGTTTTTCAACCATTTAGAATAGTCATAAAAACTATCCTATCATTTAAGTTGTGTCACAGCTGACAAAAACTAGGGTTGGAACAAACCCTCGCTCTGATGAAATCAGCTGATCTTTTAATTAAAAAGTATTTAAATTAAGGAGGTTACAAAACATTGATGGTGTTATTTGGTTATGTATCTTAGTCTTGTTCAGTTTATGATACATGTTTATTATGTTAATTTTGTTTTGATATAAATAGTGAATATTGAAACCGTAGGGGTAAGTTTATCTTGATGTTTAGTATTTTTTTTTTTTTTTTTTTTTTTTTTTTTTTTTTTTTTTTTTTTTACTAGTTTCAATCCTGTCTTCCTCTTCAATTCCGGATAATCCTCCGAGGCGCCTGAAAAGGAAATGGCCCGGGACTTCTAGTTTAAAATATTTTTAGAGTGCTGCACTGGGTAGTGTCTCTACATGTTTTTCATGACAGTTTTGTATATTACCATCACATTTACTAGATGTATTTTTATTTAATACAGTTGTAATATCAATAAATATGTTTAAAAAAAAAAAAAAAAAAAAGTATTTTTTTTTTTTTACAGTAAACGTTTTAAATGTGATTTATTATAATAAATTGTATTGTAACCTTTTAGGTTCAATTACCTGATGTGAAAATAAAGAAGTTTCAAATAAAAAATGGTTACTACTCACTCCCCCTCCGCTGAGCTAACACTTATTTAAATAAATAATTATATAACGTAAATAGAGACGTTACAGTTGGACCAAACAACAGATACTTACGAAGTTTGATCAAAGTCGGTTCAGTAATTTCAGAGTTTATCGCAAACAAACATTGTGACACGAGATTTTTATATATATAGATAGTTAATCGGACGATACTACAGCTGGAGACCTACATTTTGCCTATTCATGTTCAATAAGGATATCTTTAACGAGTTTACTTCCTTTGAAAAACCCTAGGACCATCTGTTGGGTTTGAACCCTCGACCTTGTATAAAGAAGCCTGTTAAGCTAGCCACTGCACCACAATAGTCTCTTAAATTAAATTAAATCAACGTTGAAAATTGAATATTCTTTTAAAACAATATTTCTATGAAGTTTTAGAATTTTTTATAAGTATAATCTCTGTGATAATTAACGTGTATATTTCAGTCATGCAAGCGAGAACTTAATGGAGTCAGTTAAATGCTCAAAATATTTTTTTATTCTGAATTTGACTGGTTATGAAAACCGGTTCATCATTAGGGGAGCAAAAGGTGGGGGTTCCCTTCAATCAATCTCAACATTTTAACATTGTATTATTTTATTTTCCTTTCCTATCTCAATGTTTACAGTCAAATTTTGATACTATATTAATGGCAATTAATTTTTTTTATAGGGTCAAAACTAAAGTATTAAAATAAGAGTCTAGCTGATCTTTTCAATGTCGCATGTACAAATCCTTAGGCAGTACAATTTTTTTTTAACGATTAAAATATCTTGGTTTATGCCGTCCATTGGAGGAGACTTAAAATAGTGGTCCCGAGGCTCTCAGGTAAATATTATAGGATCTAATTAAATCTGAATAGTGAAATTTTTGAACTCCCAGATAGTCACAGTTGCGTAAACGTTACTTTTGTTTGGTACTATGGCTAATCGGACGATGGCTACAGTGGGAGTCCTAAATTTTGCCTATCCAGGTTTAATTAGGATAGGGACCTTTAACGAGTACCTGACCTCGCACATGCTCGGAACCACCTTTTTACGTCCCCTCCGAAGGACGGCATAACTAAAGATTTTTTACTCCCATTGAAAAATCATTGGATAACCTTTGAATCCGTGACCTTTGGCATAGAAGGCTGATATGCTAGCCATCCTGCTATAGGTAACCTCCAAAAGTTACGTTAAAAGAAGAAACTAACAAAATTTTCGAACAACATGACGAATCATTAAAATGTAAGAGGTATAATTCATAATAAATATTGATTTAATTAAATATGTCTGTTTTAAATAGTTAATTGTGGATTTAATGGGTGAAACAATTAGTACTGCTGTATTAAAATATAAAAAAAGTATTGTTTACCCTGAGAAAACATTATCTTGTTCAACCTAAGACCCTTAACAAAATCTGCTGCCGGAAGGTGTTTCCTATCCCTTAAGAAGAGCTTCATAGGCGAAAGAGAGGTATCCAAACATACAAAAATAGTAATGTACATAACGACCTTCTCAGCTATACTGACGTATGCCAGCGAATCCCGGGCCCTCACCACTAAACATAAAAGCCGTCGTCAAAAATTTTTAAAAGTATCATTTTTCAAAAATACTCTACAGTTTTCGGTCGTCTTATAGGCGTTCTCATGCGCGACTTTATCGAACATATATATTTAGAAAAAATGAACAATTTTCTAAGAATCCCTAACTTATTTTCCTTTCGATCAATATTAAATTACATCAACATTTTCTTAGAAACCATATTCATATTTTTTATTTATTAATATATATTTTTTTTTAATTCAAGAACTTTTGACTTAATTTGGATCATTTCATTTATTTATTATTCTTTATTTTTAATTTTTAATTATGTAATTATATAATGTAATGGTTTCAACATACCATTTTATCAAAGTCTATGCTACGCAGTCTCATTCATAGTCCTTTTTCACAATGGTGTAACATAATTTTTTAAACCACTTAAAAAAAAAACAAGGTTATAGAAAAAAAAAAATGCATGTCTTGAATTAAGCAATATGATTAGGAACATGGCGGCCATGTTTGGACATGCCAAATTTAGGTTTTTTTCCTATACAATTTTTTCAGCTTGCTGACATTTGAGTATCCTTGATTTTTTTAATTTTTATTACACGAGTACTGTTTTGTTTTTATTAACTGCTTTGTTAATTCAATTTGGTTGTTAGAAAATTATAAAGTTTTGATAGTTAATAAATCTTTTATATTTGTAATTAATTAATATAACTAATAATATATAACCATATTACAAAATTATTTAATTAATCAATGAATAAAACGGAGTTATATAAGAAATTTCATAAGGATTATTTTATGAATATACACATAAAGGTAAAGAAGGAATCCATTGTTCCTCGTTGATGTATGTTCTCCATCCTCATCAAATAAAATAAATAATATTTTTATTGGTAATTTTTATTTTTAAACTTTGTATGGTTTGATTAAATTTTAAATACCACTTTTCAATATTTACAAACCTAAATTTCAATTTCATCAGTCATCCTTTCAAGTTAAGATACTTAAGATGCTTTGGGTTATTTCTGCTTTATTTTAGATATTTTTTGTATTTACTTTTTCGAGTATCAGGATGATTCATTATATAGGTATTATCTTATTATTGAGAATAATAAATTGAAATAATTTTTACTACACTACCTTATTATTTTATTTTCGTTTTATTTGTACTAAATTAAATATCAGATCAGCCATCGCTATGAATTAAGAAGTAATGTTTTCGAGAGAGGTTTAGACAAGCGCCCTTTATCACACTCTCTCTCTCTCTTACACACACACACACACACACACACACACACACACACACACACATATATATTCTTTTTTTTTTTTTTTTTTTTCATTTAGAGTATTATTTCCTGAAGGTTTATGAGTAAAATGCTTAACTATTAAGTTTTCTGTTGAAAGGAAAATCAATTTTATTGAATTAATGTCTTAAATTTTTTTTTTTATGTAATACGAGGAGATACAATATAGATGTTTAATATAATAATAATAATAATAATAATAATAATAGGCTTACCGAACCCGAAGGTTCGATGCCGATACCACCAAACTTCGCCTGCATAGACTCGTCCAATGTTCACCGGTCAAGCCCAAGCCCCCGAGATCAGCCTTAATGCAATCCTCCCATCGACGCTTCGGCCTACCTTTCGGACGCCTACCAGTCGGTTCAGCGAATACCAACTTTCTCGGAATCCGTTCCTCACTAAGCCCAACAACTTTACGCGCCCATTTGAGTCTCCGCGATGCTATCAACTCAATTATATTCACAGGGTACAAACTCCGCAATTCCGCGTTATGCAACCTTCTAAACTCCCCAGTGGCCTCATCTCTCTTTGGACCAAATATTTTACGCAATACCTTATTTTCGAAAACCTTAAGCCGCTGTTCATCCTTTAAAGTAAGCGGCCACGTTTCACATCCGTAAAGAACCGTTGGAAGAATAATAGTTTTATAAATTCTAATCTTTAAGTTTTTAGATAGAAGCCGCGAACTAAGTAACTTAGCAACTGAATAATAACACGCATTTCCCACCTTTAACCGGGACTTTATTTCTTCCTGGATTTCATTTTTTCTAGTTATAATTGAACCTAAATACTTGAATTTCTCTACGTGTTCCAAAGTATGACCTGATACATCAATATCACCAAGATCGACACCGTTTCTGCTACTGATCATATACTTCGTCTTATCGGTATTTAATTCGAGTCCTATTTCTTTACCGGTTTTTATTAACACACTTGTATTTAGTTGTATGGTTTCCGTGTCTTCACCTAGCAGTACCAGATCATCGGCATACCCCAAAACCGGAATCTTGTCACCCATATTTAAGCCTTTCTCGGTACACATCACCTTTTCTATGACATATTCTAAAGCTATATTAAATAACACAGGTGAAAGGGAATCACCCTGTTTCAAACCCGATCGCACCTCAAATCTCTCGGAGTAATTATGACCGATTCTAACTTTATGGAATGTTTCCGACAAACACATCTCTACTAGGTTTACTAACTTTTTAGGTATTCCCTGTTCAATCATGATGTTATATAGCTTCTGACGGTCTATTGAATCATAAGCCTTTTTAAAATCGATATAAAGTTGATGGACTACACCGTTGTATTCCAATTTCTTCTCTAATATTTGACGTAAGGAAAATATTTGGTCAATAGTCGAGCAATTCCGCCTAAAACCACATTGGTAATCTCCGATAATTTCCTCAGCGTATTCCGTTATTCGACTAGTTAGAATCGACGAGAATATTTTATAGCATACTGGGAGAAGAGAGATCCCACGATAGTTGTTACAAGCCTCGCGCGGATCTCATTACCGCGTATGGGGAGCGTCCCACGGGTGGCGGATGTGGGAATGGTCGGTGGAATTTCCTCGGAAGCTCCTCCCGGCTAAGTCCGATGGACTCGCTGACCAACAATGAGAGCGGCCCCCCAGGCTTGCTGGAGGGTGTGACGTAGGTTCGAACGCCCTACTCACATATTTTAGTTCACAAAATATCACCAAAAGTCATGGATTCCTCTGAGGTAAAACGCTCATTATCCGGAGGTAAACTAGTCCCCCGTTCGGGTCTCCGGGTGGGGACTGCTTCAGGGGAATCATGGCGCAAGATGAAAATAGATGTTTAATATGCCGTCTTAAATTGCAAGTAAAGTTAATATGCAATAAAAGAAGTAGTTTTAAGTCCATAAAGTTTTATAGGTGGGTGTAAAAAATAAATAAAGTGGTACAAAAACCTTAGGTATAATCATAATTTAACGGACGGCAATTTCCCATAAAATTGTCATCTTCAACAGATCGCAATTTTTAACACTTAAAGATGTGGTTTTATACCTTAGGACTTCCGACATCCAAAAAATGTTTTGAACTAATAACACTTATGTAATTAACAAAAAAAACAAAAAACTTTGGTGACTATTTTTTTTTTTCAATTCTCTTCTGCTTTTCAATTTATTTCACTTTCCCTTACCTATATATGAAATATATCATCAAAAACATTTTCGAATTCAAGTTTTCAACGGAAATACACGTTTTAAGTACTTATGCGTAAATGATATTTTTAGTTTTATTTTATTGTGGCAGAAGAACATACTGATTTTCTCCGCAACCCGACATATAGTTGGCCGTGTTAAAAGCAGTCTTGACGTAAATCTATTCCTACGTGTTTAAATGTTTGCCTCTATAATTTATTAATTGTTATGTAAATGATAACTTAACGAGAAATTGCATTTTAATTTTAAATAACTTCATTTAAAATTAAAATGCAAATCATTTAGAATCATCGGTTAATTTTCCCTGTTTTTTTCCATTAATTCTTCACTTCAATAGGTAGTTTCTGAGATAAGTGCGTTCAAGCAAACAAACTCTTCAGCGTTATAATATTAATATATATTAAATAGCGGTATATTAATTTAACTTAAGTAATCATAGGAAAAACCATACCACTTTAACGGTTATATTCCATGTTAATGGGCAATTACGAATGCTAATTTCAAAATGCAATATCTCTGGCAATTTTTAACCTAATTTAAAGATGTTTTTTTTTTTTTGTTTTTTTAAGAAATTTAATTCTTCGTCGAAAAACGATAAGACCAAAGTATTTTTAAACTTACTTAAAAAAGGACAATTACAATAGTTTATTTTTTTAATACAAAAAATTGCAGAAGATAAAAACTGGAAATTGAATTCTTTTAAAATTAAAATTCAATTAATTTGGAATCCTTAGATGCGAGGTTAATTTCCCCGTTTTTTCCCCCACATTTTCCACTGATTCTTTACTACTATTGGTCGCAGCGTGATGTTATATAGCCTAAAGTCTTTCTTGATAAATGAACTATCCAACGCAAAAATTGTTTGAAATTGTTCAAACAAAAAAAACTCTTCAGCTTAATAATATTAATATATTTTGAATAAAGTTCACATTATCTTTTCAGTTTTGAGTTTGGTTATGGCGTCACGATTCGGACTTTCATATTATTTGAAGAGCCTAAGAGAACTTTTTGTAATAGGAGACAAACCCCCACCTGGCATAAATGAGGTATTTGCGAGGAGTTGGATGACTTGTTCTCCCAAGGGGGGTATTCTAATGGAGGTAGCGGCAGGAGTGGTGGGGGTGAAGTTGAGGTGGAGGGGATAGGAGAGGGGAAGGGAGGGGAGAGTTCCCCACCTCCAGTCACTGCCCAACGCTCGTCCGGGCCGTTCCTCTCTGTCTGTCTGAGAGTGATCAGTGATCTGTGACTGTCAGTGTCTGTGGATCTTCTTGTATTCGTCTCATCGATTGGAGTATGCGATTTGTCTTCGGTAAGTGAGGAATATATAGTGATTATAGTTAATATGTGCGTTTATTTCTTCCGGATACCTTTATTTCGATTATTAACAAAAAAACTTCAAGTGCCGACTCGCACCTGTCAACAGTGGCAATCTGAAAATAGCCGCATTTTATAAGAAGGAAACGTAGGTTAAGTTGTACCTAAAAATAACCTTAAATAAAATACAATCCTCACTAAACCGACCCATAACTCTCATTGTATACATTAAATCAACACTAAAATCAATAATCGATAATTAACTGATCAATAGAATAGAAAACGAATTATTTTTTCTAAAAGAATTCTGTACTTTATTCCAATTAAAAAAAAAAAATCTCAGAACTACACACTATTAATCTTGATCTTGTCAACAAATATGATGAAGTTACAAATCAATAACGGGTTAGAAAATCATAAACATCAATTTTACTCACAGTACAGAGGAGAAGAATTAATTTTTATCAAAGATTTCTATAGATTAAAAACAAAAAGGGAGAAGAAAAAAATAGTCTCCATCGTGAAATAAATATAAAAATTATATTTTAACTTTTCTATAGTATTTAAAATTTTATTAAGGTGATATTAGCTTTTTTTATGATCAAAATAGACATACCGGCAAATCACCGGTAGTACAAATAGTCTTAGCTTATGTCAATTCAATTGAGTTCAATCAAGTAATTTTAAAAAAATCATATAACTATTTTGATACATTTTTATCGAGTATTGTCTGTAAATATTCAGAGATATTTTTTTTCTGATGAGGCTTTAATTATTATTGGATATACTTATTTAACTACAACTGTTATTGTCAAGTTCCCTTATCATATTTTTTGAGATGATATTTTTTTATTTTGTTACAAGAGTTACGAATTTCAAATTCGGGAGCAGTTATATTGAATAATTTTGACTCATTATAGAGTTATTCCATACCGTTATCTATTCGGACTAAAATACAATTTATCCATTGGATGTATTTATGAATGAGCCGCGGGGAAGTAATTTTTTTTATTACGGTTTTAGCATCGTATAAATATTAACAGACTTACCATCTTCCCGGTCGTTAAAGTCACCGAGCCGGAGTGACTTTAACGCGCCGAAGACATTTCTTTTACATGTCTAACCCATTAGAAACGTCGGTTCTCGTGGCAGGTACCCTCTCGACGGATGACCCTTAGACTATGAAAAGAAGATGGGTTCCTCCAGGTGCTGATAGGGTCTAATACTCATCTATTATCTAATTTAGAAATTGTAGCCAACTCAAGGTAATAGCTCGGAACGCCTACCCAATTTAATTCTATCTCTTAACAACTAATTTGTACATGTACCTAACCCTTTTTTGCTTCCCTCGAACATTTTTGTCTCTGGTATTGGTTTATCTTTCCGGGTTATTTTTTTGTCGACCACTATTCTACATTTTTGATACTGTTGATACCGGTGGAATTCTTTCGACTCCTACTTAACATAAAAATATTTAAAGAATTCCAATTAGCTCCTGCACAGATAATAATGTAAATTTATTAAAATTATTTACTTGCTAATTATTATTACAAACAAAATTAATATAAACGAATTAAATAAGAATTAATATTGAGCAAGTTCAAGGATGATTAGTTTAACCGCGTCGACCAAGGGCGTTCGTTAAGAAAGGGTTCGGCTGACCGTATGTTACCTTTAATTGAGAAAACAAAAACGAGACAAAGAAACAAAATGAAAAAGAATCAGATGAGGAAAAAAAAAACGAATGATCGATCCCTTTTCTCTCCTAAATCACACATTGACAAAATGTTTTTACCCAAATAAACGGCTCTCATTTTTTTGTCTGTATCTTTCGGTTACCGTTGGTATGATATATTAGTGTTCATGTTAAACAGAACTTTTTTTTCTTCTGTATTCGGTTTAGAGCTTTTTTTTAAAGCTATCTTTCATTGAATTTTTTTTAGACGATTAATGAATTTTAAATTTAGCATAGTTTGAATGTTATCCGATTTATAGAAGAATAATCCATACCTAATACTTATTAAATTTTATGATTTTATTAATTAAAATCTGATAATTAATCTTTTATTTAACATTTGGGGACATTTAACACCGAAAATATTCAGAACAGAAAATCCTCATATTTATTGTTCTATGTAAATAATTCAATGTCATCAAGTTAACTCAATAATAAAAATGTATCAATAATTAATTTCGCCCCAGTTTATTTATTAATTAATTTTGTAGACAGTATCTAATTATTTGATTTAATTTATAATTAATTTAATGATATAATTAATTAAACATTGCTTGGATAAACATTAAACAAACTATTATAAAGATGTCTTCAATAAATTAATTATATGTTTTTATAATTGTCGTATATAATAATAAAATTAAAAATATGGATGTGTCATGTTTATTTATTTAACCTTAGCGAATGAGCTTAAGATTTTAATTAAATATTTATTTATTGAGAAATATTACAATCTGTTTCAGAATGAACAATAGTAATAGAGATATAGGACCACATTCATACAATATATGCAGAAAATAACGATAAAGTCAAATTACATAAAATAGAAAAAAAATCATTTATATGTACAATAAAATATAACAAAATAAAAATAAAAAGATTTAAAAAAAAATCCTTTTTGGTCAATATATTTTTTTTATATTTTATACAAAGTTAGGAGTTACAGATAAGTTAATAAAAAAATAATACATAAAAAAAAAACTTTAAACATTGATGAATATCAGAGCAGAAAAAAAAAACCCCTATAAATTCTTTGGAGCTTCTATAAGATTCTGCTCTGAATATTAATGTAAATGTGTAATGTTGATTTTTTTTTTTTTTTTAATTTTTAACTTTTTTTTTTTAAATTCCTGAGTTGTAATATTATTTATTCTGGATTTTTTTTTGCTTCTTGAACATTTTCCCATATTCACTCCAAGGATATGTCGAAGACATTTTAAAAATGAATTAAACGTAAACATAAATAATTAAATAATAAATTCATTAAAATAATAATATTAAAAATAACAATAACGTGAAATGAAAAGGAGGAAAGTACGATTTAGAGTCATCTGTAGTATGGAATTAATTGAAACCACGCCGACCAATTAGTGGGACACTGTGTTTACAATTAACCAAGGCCAATTTCAATTTAATCAGGTAATTTCTCCTTGTTAATTGATTACACCTTATCGGAGAAGGGAGTGTTAATTGAAATAGCTATATCCTTCGATAGCTGTGGTGGGTCGGATTGAGATTATCAAAGTCGTGAGCCTTCGACGACTCCGTGTTTTATAGCTTATTTGTTAGATATATTTATTTCTTAATATTTTTGTGTTTTTATTTACTTTTGTTTTTCATTTACAACACGATTGAGTAATTTACGTTTTCGCATTGAAATGATCAACAGATAAAATCGGATATGTTACCCTTTTTTTTTTTTTTTTTTAACTCACGTATGCATAAAATATATAATTAAGGAAAACATTGCAATCTTGAAAAATTTTTATTTCTAGTTGTCAACGAAAATATCTTTCGTCTTTTTTTTAAATTTTGTTTTCAATCTGAAGTTTCACGTTTCAAGATATACTGAATTTAAAACAGAACTTCGTCCATCCTTTTTAACGATTTAACCAAAAAGCATTTTCCATTATCAAAGGTTATTTAAATTGTTTGCAAGAAAACAAAAAAAAACAAACATTGAAATTGCACAATTGAGACCTTAATCTCTAAAAGTATGATTTACATTCTAACAAATTGTAATTAAATTTATCCTGATAATTTAATTAGTTTTTATAATTCTTTTTACAGTATAATCGAGAATTTGTGACGGTTTTAGGGTGAATTAGAACAAATTAAATGTTTAACAATTATCTTTTGGAAACAGTTGCGTTTCCGAAACTCAGTTTTAAAGGAAATGAGCGTTGTAAATTTCTAGATTTTTTTAATATTTTTAATAAATATTTTCTTAAGTTCTCTAAGAAAATATTTCTATTTATAATGAGCAAGACTAACTTTCAACATTATTTTATTTTAGATTAATTTAATTTATGGACGCATCACTAATGTTATATTTAGTATTATTTTCTTTTTCTTGTTTTAAAAGCGCTAAATTGTTTTGATAGACTTAAATATATTTAGAAACCAAATTATTTTCTTAATTGTTATGGTGTTATCATATAGCATATCCTTGAAGTTTCTTTCGATATTTTCTATGCGAAAGTAGTAGTGGTAAAGTGGGCAGTCTTCTTGAATGTGGCTGATGGTCAGTTACTCGTTGCAGTTTTCACAGTTCGGAGTTTTCTTCTCGATAAGGTTACTGTGGGCGATCCGTTTGAAACATTTTGCTATATTTTCAACACGTTTCTGAATTGTTTCCTCATTACCAAGAAATGATTTTAGCATGCTTAATAATTAAACTACGTATGTGCCCATAATCATAAGTTCCGGGAATATACTGCAATTTTCAAACGCGTCTTTAAATGGCTAGTGTTATGTTTAGTCAAACCTCATGACAGATTTTGATAAAAATAAATTCTCAGCTTTAAAATATTAGCGTCTCAATTATTAGACGAAATAAGGTTTTCGAATCAAACAGTCACGATTCATAAAAGAAGATTCTGACATTCGAAAGATACTTTAGAAAATTGATATTTTGACATATTTACCTTCTCCTAATTTAGTTTCATCAATTTTTTTATCTGATTTCATATTAATTATACTAAAGCCCTTTGAAACAGTGTTGAAAACTTCAGTATACTCAAAAAGGTTACTGAGTACATATTTAGTTTATTTTTTTAACATGCTAAAAATATTTCTTAATAATAGGGACAAAATTCCGCAACGTTGAAAACATAACAAATTACCTATTTTAAATTAAATGAACAAATATTTAAAAAAAGGAGCTATTATTATAGTAAAAATAAAAGCAATTCTAGTTTTTAAGATAAAATAATCTAACTAGTTTGATAGTGAAATAACTGACAATAATAATCAGTTGTTTTTTTTTTATATACTATAAATATTAAAATACATGATCGTAACATATCGCGAACTTACAGTACCAAATTGAATTACTATAAATCGTTTAAGAAATTCCATGTCGTAGGTGCTCTTTCGCCTCTTCAATTTTATAATTTGTCATGTTATAATTGTTTCTGAATGTATTAAAATCCTGTTTTCAAAATTTGTACAGGTCATCCTAGGTCTTAAGAATCATCAATCGGTTTTATATTTGCCGAATTTATCTTGTAAAAATAATTCAAAATATTTCGTTCAATAAGATGAGAAATTTTTGATCAACGCTCTGAAAAAAATGTTCATTTGTATAAATTTAGAAAAAATCTATTTATTTAGGAATATTATTAAATTAGAAGTAATCTTTTATATACAAGCAGAAGGCAAACAAATAACAAATAATTTATCCATGAAAAATGTAATTATGTATTAACACTTGAAGCTTGAAATGATTTTCATATGTTCAACATCATAACTTATTATTATCATATATATATATACATAAAATAAGTAAATAGTACAGGTAATAATATTAAAACTAAGAACATTTTACAATTTATACGTAACTAATGCTGTAGATTCAATCTTTTAAGATTAATATAAACTTTAGAAGTTCATAAATTTTGTCTCGTGAGACTTTAGCTCTAAATATAAAACCTTCCCAAATATTCTAAAAATAAACAAAAATCTGTAACATTAAATAATAGTTTTATTAAAAAAAAAAAAATTAATTTTTAAAAAACGTTTTTTTTTTTTTTTCGAAACTACAAACTTAATCATACTTAGGAGAAAGAAAAATTAAAATATTGGCATATGCTCCATCTCTATCAGACTATTCCAATCAGAATGAAACCTACATGATATTAAACGCTCTTAAATTTTACATACCTTTCTATAAAAATCTTAAAAAATTGCAAACTGGATAGTATAACGTAGAAAATCTATGGATGTAACATCTATGGCATATGTGCTTCTAAAATATTAAATTTCAGTTTTATATAACTTATCCAGCTATACTTACCACAAACACACACACACACATTTATGACGGACTTGAGCATTTGGACTCAGTTGGCCCTAAAACGTATATTTCCGGTGAAAACTACTATATTCAATACATTAGAAAGTAAAATGTATCTATTTTTTGTAGATGTACTATTTTATGGGTTTTATTTATTTATATTAGATAGACTCAGGGATCTTTTAAGACATGAAAGAGCTTTAATGCAGTGTAGAGATTTGAATAACAAAATATAAATAAATAAAAAATTACAAGGATCTGTTGAAAGCTCATTGCCCAATAACTTACTTGTATTATAGTTATAAATCGAATCCGAACCGAATCTATTATAACCGCTTCAAACATTCTAGCCGAGAGTTTTGTTTGATTTAGCTCCAGACTACAGGAGGACTTTTAAATCAAACAAACGACTCCATTTGAAATTTCATCCGCTATAAGGTTGTCCCTATAATCAAATATTTCTGTTTCTAAAACCGAAAAGAAAACAAACACCGGAGCGGTTTAAAAAAAAAAAAAAAAAAGTTAGCCGGTAGTAAATTATTCTGGAAGGGGGTACCTATGGAAATGATGGCCCAGTGAAGTGGCCCACTGTCAGGGCCCGGGCATATTAAACATCTCTAATTCTTTCCAGCTCCAGTCCCATGATTTAGCCTCCAGTTTTAGTCCTTCGTCTTCTTTATTTCTTCACTTCTTCTCCAGTTCCACTCTGTAATTACCTCTCCCTTCTCCTAACTTTCTTATCAGCCATGTTATCTCGAGCCTGTGAGAAATCCCCGGTCTCACTTTGTCTTCTCAACGGTACAACTTATTGTTGTTATACCTTTAATTGTTGTCTCCTTTCTTGCTCGCTCCTTCAACGTCTTTTCTAAAACTCTTAAGAGGATACCCCCCGCCCGACTAGAGGTTGGAAACGGATGTACGACTGTATCGAAGGCAGTTTAGATAGCTATCAAACCCTCATTATCCATTTTAGAAGTCGGTTGGAATTTTTAAGTCTTATTTTTCTTTTGATCCTGTTCTTCTAAATGATCCTTAAGCTAATTTCTAACCTTACTAACTATTTACATAACATCCATCAAGACCAGTTATTTTGATTTATAAAGTGATAATGATTTTAAATTTAACATATTCAAGAAAAAAAAAAAAAAAAAACCGCTGTAAATTACACAATGGTTTATTATTTCCAAATAACAATATTAAGGTATGACTGTTTATAAAGCTGTAGATAGGCAATTAACTAATATGAAAAGCAATAAATAATTCAAAGGAAAATAGCGTATCACCAATACTAATTTTTTTTCTTTTTTATAATGATTTTGGTTTAATTCTTATTTAATGATTTAGTTTTTGGGTTAAAAAAACACTCATACATTTTTCTCTATCTTAAAAAATATCCGATGTATTTAAGGGTAAAATTTCCATTTTTTTTTCTTGTTTTTTTTTTCTAATTATTCCGGTTTTTGGTTAAAAACACTCATAAAGTTTCTCTCTATTTTCAAAAATACCCAAGAGATGGGCGTATTTATTGCTAAAATTTCAATTTTTTTCATGACAAATACGTGTATCGTGTGTTTCCCGCACCAGATTTTTTTAAAAGTTCAAATCGTCATTCTTGTTGAAAGGGTTCCAAACATTTGACATGTCTTCTAACTAGGACTCGATTCAGAGAGAACTACCATACAACAATTCCCTTCCCGATGAAAGAATTGGCAAAAAACAAAAAAAAACAGCATAAAGCTTCGGTTACAATAAAAATATATACAATTTTTTTCACTATAATGATTATATTGTTTTTAAAAAATCCGGTGCACGCAACACACGACTTTCTCTTACCTGCGTTCTTATAGTCAAAATTCTAATAGCCTTAAACTTGACAAAAAATATTATATTTTTTTAATAGAAAGATTTTTTAAAGATAAAATAATATAATTTTAGAAATTATTACCTTCAGCAATCGCATAAGTTTATGCATCATTTTTGGTCACTCTTTATTACTTTATTTATACAAGAAATGTCGTTCCTATTTAGTAAAATAGATACTTTAATTTATAATTAATAAATTAAATTAATTTCTTCCGAGGAATAGTTAAAATTAATATTTTTTTAAGAATTTGATATAAAAATTCGGAGATTTCTATAAAAACAATTTTCTTTAGGTCAAAATAAAAAAATATAGAGATTTATTTTTTGTACTACCTAAAATTAATATATTCTTTTTGTATGAATACCATACTAAAAATAATAATAAAATAAAAAATTGAAATGTATTTCGAAATTAAATTGTCCTATAATGGCAGCAAGTTATATGTGTTTACAATTATTAAATATTGTAATACTATACTATTTTTTTGTATTATAAGGATTAATTTCCATATTTTAAAAAATACTATATTACTTATAGACTTTTTTAAAGTCTTTAATAATAAAGAAACTAAAACAATTAAATAATTTAGTTATTTATTTAGTGTGACAGGTGTAAATAAAGATATAAAGGAAAAAAAAAATTTAGTAGTTTTATAACAATTTTTTAAATGTACGATTGTGAAAAAGTAACAAGAAAAAAAATTGATATCTAACCAGACTATACAATATATATGCAATACTTAAATATAAGAGAAATAGTATAATTAAAATTAATCAGTTATACAAATAACAGGCAGAGATTTATTATGAATTAAAAAAATAAAATAAATAAACGTCATTCATAAAAACGTAGCAAAATAAATTAAGTAATTAAACATTCCTGATATTTCCGAAACAAGGAAACATTATTCCATTGATTTTCAAAGAGATGACAGCATTACGTCCATATGTCATTAAACTATAAACCCTAATTTTGCATGATATAAGCTGTAAAATATTTATGTCAATTTCATCTTTATGATTCCATTTATCGTTATTGCTGCTCAATTATTGCTAGATTTAATTGTCATCATTAAATACTCGCGAGAGAATAACGTATCAATGGAGCCACAAAAAAAAATGTTTATTTTGTAATTTCTTTTCTTTTTTTAACTGGATATGTTGCTATTGTTCGGATAAATTGAATAAATCCGCCAGTCCCTTCCGCTTACTCAATTTTTTTCTCAACTTGGAAAAGTAGCAGATTATAGATGAAAATATTCATGATCTATAGGTTTTCACTTTAGCAGCATTTTTTTATCTCGTGAAAATTAAATTAAAAAAAAAAAGTTACAGACATTATGTGGTGATTTTATATGAATATTTAAATATATATTGGTCAATATATTTGAAATCGTCCAGTTTTCATTAATTTTGCCTCTTTACATTTTTAATTTTCATGATTTTTTGACCAGTTATTCTCTATCCTTTCGTGAATATAAAACCATGAATAAAAATTCTAGTGCGCGCAACACACGACTTTCACTTACCTCCGTTAATAATATCAATTTAATCAATTTTTACACAAATTTAGAAAACATAAATAAATTGTTGAAGAATTATTTACATTGGATTTTAAAAGAAACATGCGATTTAATAAATAATCTATTATTTTATTATCTACGACAATCAGTTTGTTTTATCTGCTTTTAATCACTCTCCGTTAACTTTTACAATATTTTTTATATTTTTTTCTAAAATCTTTAGCATTCCAACGGTATATTATACATGTATATTTCTGTTCTTAGATTCAAAAACAAAAAATTCCATTAAAAAAATATTTTTTGAAGTTATCTCCTTTAGTTGGATATCGAATTCGTTCAACTTATATATTTAACTGTTTTTTTAGCAATGCTAATCAGATGATATGGTCAATAACATAAAAACTAAATAATGAAAGGCACTTTAGAGGAAGATAGTTTGAAATATCTTAAATCTACAAGAGAAACGTAAAAAGGTGTAAACTGCATGTTATAAAGTGGTTCTTCTGGTTAGCGGATTTTGATAAAAAGAAAAAGCTTTGTAACATTTCGATCGTATAGTTGTCTTAAATATGAAATTTCAGTTTCAAAGGACTTTTCGTTTACGCGCGGGAATTACCAAACACACAGACTTTTTTGCGAGACTTGGTCATTTGGATTCAGGAGACTCTTAGACGTGTATTTCGGTTGAAAACTGGAATTCGAAAATTTTCACGATCGCAATACTTTGCCTTACTATATATTTCATATATAGGTAAGAGAAAGCAAAAATGTACACAGTCTAAGAACCATTTATCTATACTAATATTATAAAGCTGGAGAGTTTGTTTGTATGTTAGTTTGAACGCGCTAATCTCAGAAACTGCTGGTTCAAATTGAAAAATTCTTTTTGTGTTGGATAGTCCATTTATTGAGGAAGGCTATAGGCTATATAACATCACGCTGCGACCAATAGGACCGAAGAATCAGTGGAAAATGTGGGGAAAAACAGGGAAAATTGACCTCGAATCCCAACGATTCCAAATGATTTACCTTTTAATTTTAAAATAATTCAATTTCCCGTTAATTTATCTTTTGCCATAACAATTAATAAATCACATGGGCAAGCATTTAAACACGTAGGAATCGATTTACGTCAAGATCGGGTCGCGGAGAAAATCAGTGTGTTCTTCTGCCACAAGAAAATAAAACCAAAAATATAATTTAAGCAGAAATACTTTAAAATATTGGGTCGTCCGAAAAGTCGGTAGAGGTTTTTAAAATAAAATTTACCTTCTGTTTTTCCTACTAATATAAATCACGAGGCTAATGTTTATTTATATGCCTTTAATCCTCATAGAATTAACTATATTTACGCACTGAATTCGTCTTTATGAAGGATCAGTAGAGTAGTTTATTGCAATCCAACATGAATGACGATTCAGTTCATTTTCGAAATAATATGCTGTTCTTTTTTAAAAGAGGGAAAAATGTAGCCCAAACTGCAAGAAAGATTCGTTCCGAGTATGGCAGCGATTCAATGGCTAACAGCACGGTTCAGAAGTGGTTTTCGCGGTTTAGAGGGTCTTCAATTTGGAAGACCAACCCCATTTTTGTAGATTAAATAAACAAATTTTAAGCTGTCCAATTTTAATTGTTGTCCAAATTTTTCTACGAACTTTCCGGACAACCCAATATATTCTTTTAAAAACGTCTTAATAGCGATCATAATAACTGAAATTTACGCAGACGAAGTCGCGCGCAACATCTAGTTTATTAAATAAATATATATTTCCTCTTAATATTTAATTTTATCATGCATCTTGGTACTTGTTTTTAAACAGCGTTTCAGTTGATGAATGTTTTTTTTTTTTTTTTTTTTTTTTTTTTTTTTTGGGGGGGGGATTCTCAGGAAAACATCCTTTGTAACCTATTTTAAAGCTGCTTCAAGAACAAATTATATTCTGCAGTAATAGATCCTTTATCAATAAAACACTCGCGAACTTGTAATTAGCAATTAAAACGTTTTGTCCTCAGTTGTGAATAGATGCTATAAATTGATAAAAAGGTTGATACAATGATGCATTCATCAGTTGAATCAGAAATCAAGGATTGCATGATGGGAAGTCGTTATAAAAACCACCGCCATCTTGAAGAGTGCACAATTAAAATAATTTTCTTATTCATTTTCGAACACGCTATGTATGGCTGCCAGCCCAGATGAGGAAATGCTCTGAAAATATTTCCATGCCAAATTTTGAGATTTAAAATTTTAATTTTATAATCGTTATTATTATTGTTTGAGCATAGGCAGGGATATTATTGAAAATCATCATTAATTGAATTAACTCGTACTACAGTGATTTGTAAAATAGTTATATTTTAATAATTTATTACTTGGGCATAGTAAAATTATTATTATTCTAGCGCAAAAACTAAAAGCTTTACGAAACTTCAAAATCGGCCATCCAGAAAATCCAACTTATACCATGCATTTTGCACCCTTTTACGATTTTTTTAAACACGGCTCTAACGATTTTGATTAAACTAGCCTTATGGATGTAAAATTTAATAGGTTGTAATATGTTATAGATTTCATTCTCATTAAAATAGTCTGACAGGCCTTAAATGCCGATATTCTAAATTTTCTTCCTCTAAAGTACCTTTAATTTTGTAGATTTAAAAAAAAAATAGGCACATAATCTTATTAGCATTGACAAATAATGACTATATTTGCAAGTTGTGCGATTTTGATTAACAAATAGAGTAGAAAAGTGCAAACATATTTTTTTATGTAATTTTTGTTTTTTTGAACACAAGAATAGTAATATAGATGTATAATATACCGTTGGATAGCTAAAGATTTTAGAATAAATATTATGAAATACACGGAATTATTAAAGTTGATGGAAAGTTATTAAACTCCGATACAACTAACTTATTATTATAGATAAAAATACAATAGATTATTTAATCAAATTTATTTCATATTTGGAAATTAAATTTTCCGTTATCTGTGCTTCACTTAAAAAACAAACATATACATTTAACATATTTTGATTTATGTTTCTCATTTCTGCCGATGATTAAATATAGTAATGAATAGACATTATAAAATAAATATATTTTCTTGCTAATTGCACTTTCCGTTACGATGAACTCTAACTCCCAAAGCGATAAACTCTAAATCGGGTCAGACAGATTTTTTAAAAATAAATGACACCTCATTCAAATTTCACCAGTGCGAAGTAGAGGCTGGTTTATTAGTTATCTAAATAAAGTTAATTAAAATTATTTCCACATCTGATTGAACGCTTGCAATATTTTGTCTTTTCCTTTAGAATTGTTTTTTCTAGGATCTTTGCCTAATTTTGAGACTCAATCTTTGACAAAACAATGAGACCTTTACATATACATTTTTATATCAATAACATTTTAGATTTATAAGAAATAGTTTTGTTAAAGTTTCAAGCTCCCATTACATTATTTCATGATCTGCGGCCATTTTGATCCAGTAGATAGATATTTATTTCTTTAAAAAAATAATGCTGTACAAATACATATATGTATAATAAGTTTCTTTTACACCTGTCGTAGTGAAAATACAAAATACATAAAATAACATCAGATTATACTTTAATAAATTATTAATACACTTCTGAGTCTTAACTATTCATATTGTTTTTCTATTTAATTTATTAGTATTGATATCTAATTTTCACCAGAAGAGTATATATTTGATATTGATAGTAAAAACACAAAAATATTAGCCATTTTTTTGATGCTATCAGTGTTCAAAATGTTCTCTATATTATCACAAGATGGGTTTTTTTAATGTCCTGGAGTAGGTACCTTCTTCTATATTGATTAGATGACGGGCAGTGGAGAAGGAGATGAAGACTATTAGTTATGTACTGTTTACAGCTGCTACATATTACTTTATCATGGAGAATATAGAATATAGGATTCATTTTTTAAATATATATTTATGGCATGGGAGTTATTGGGTTGTTTCACATGAAATGTCCGTTTTTATAGTTTCTGAAATACATAAAGGATTTTCCAGGTCTCCGTTGTTTTCTTCCGAATGTTTACATATTTAAAGTAAACAGTTACTAATCGTCTACCTTTGTTTTATAAACATTAGCTTCCCAATCAATTACCCACTTTGTAGTATACCTTCAAATATGAACATGGAAACACGCGATTTTCGAGTAATATTTTTCTACGAGTTTAAACTCGGCCATTCAGCAGCTGACGCCTCTAGAAATATTTGCAAGGCGTTTGGGGAAGGGAGTGTTAATGAACGGACCATTCGCCGTTGGTTTGCTAAATTTTCAGCTGGGGATACCGACTTGGAAAACTTGCCCCGAGGAAGACCTCCGTCCGTAATAGACAACGATGTCCTCAAACATACAGTAAAAGGAAACCCCTAACAAACAGTTAAAGGACTCTCAGCTGAACTGAATGCAAGTGCATCTACATTTAAAGCGTATTGGAAAAGTAAAAAAGCTCGATGCATTGGTTCCTCATGATCTCACTGAGCGGCAGCAACACCCCATGTTTCAAAACATACCGTGCAAAAATTGAAAGAACTGGACTACGAAGTTCTTCCACACCCACCATATTCTCCCGACTTGTCTCCAGCAGATTACCGCCTGTTCAGGAATTTAGACAACTTTCTCAAAGGAAAACTTTTTGAAAATGATGATCAAGTGAAAAGTGCGTTTTCAGATTTTGTTTCACTTCAAAGCTCAGAGTTTTTCAGTTCGGGGATAAAAAAAGTTGGTGTCACGTTGTGTAGAAAAAGAAGGTAAATACTTCGAATAAAATTATCTTGTAATTCATATCGTATTTTTAATAAAAACCCTTTATCTTGAAAACCGACATTTCATGTGACACAACCTAATATAAATTCTCAGTCGACTGACTACTCCTATTTTATGTATATGTCCATGGAACGTCAAGTATTCTTCTGGTGACGAATCCAGGCAGCTGAAAGTTCTATAGGCTGGGTTACTTGATGAATTCAGAGCTCTATTAATAATTTTGATCCAGTACCATTTACTGAAAAGTTATTAAAACCAGCTAAAATTTCTCCAGTTAATCCCTTTAATAGGGGTACTCACAACGTTTGCTATAGCATGCTATTTGTGTTATTTTGCTAAACCCGTCGAGTTTCTACAGTTATTTCCTGTATAAAATTGGTGGGTTTAGCACAATAGCACAAATAGCATGCTATAGCAAACGTAGTGAGTACCCCTAATATTAGAATGAAATATGAAAATTTTACACATACCGTTTTATTTAGTAATTACATATTTCAGTAAACTGTTTTTTTTTTGCTGAAGGAATTAGTCCGGGTGGCGGTCATTAAATGAAACAACTGAATAGTTTCAACTATTTTATTGTTTGCCAACGTTTCGACCCCCATTGTGGGTCATCATCAGGGCTAAAAAGATACAAAAAGGATACATTTAAAATAAGATTACAAATACTATTTAAAAAAAAAAAAAAATTACCAATTTCACTAGAGAATATCAATATTATAACATAAAAGAAAATAGATGTGTAAAGAAATCAATTAATTAAATTACAATGATAAAGGTATACTAATGAGAGCTATACAGACCAGATAATGACTAAAGATAATGTACAAATATATAAGAAAAAATTACATGAAATAAAAACCATTAACAAAATGGAGTACAGTGGAGATACGTACCGTCTGGTAGGTGAGTGGAAACTAGGTTCAATTTGGTTATAAGGAATATAGGCAGGTAGATAGGAAAGTACGTACAAAAGGTTGGGTAAAATGGAAAATACGTACCATATTTCTAGACGGGATCTGACAACAATGAGTAAAATTGTAATATTAACATAAAAGGAAGTGTTCAGATTAAACCTACAATATTAATAACATCACAACGGTATTAGAAGATGTTTTAACAAGATTGTTGAAGTAAAAACAATATAATACAATAGTAGGAATAATAATGTATAAACTATATATATAGTAAAACTGACTGATGGGGGTCGAAACGTTGGCAAACAATAAAATAGTTGAAACTATTCAGTTGTTTCATTTAATGACCGCCACCCGGACTAATTCCTTCAGTAATTCTCAACGGTCAACTAATTATATCCACAATGTTTTTTTTTTGTTTTGTTTTTTGGTTTGAATGACCGTTTGCTTTGACGTGACAAGCGAACAAAACTCTACAACTCTTTACGTAAAGACGTCGTATTCATGCTTGAGAGTCGTCGTTCTGTTAAAGACCCATTGGCAGTTATTAGTATTCTAAGGTGTCACCGAGGACTTAGCAGCCTGAGAATGCAAGGCATAACCTGCTAAACATATGTTCTCCACCACATTTCTAAACTAATTGCTTCTCTGGCATTGCTATTCCCAGATCGTGTGCGAAATGCCAAGTGACTTGTCGTTCAGGATGATACTTCATTCGATATTAGCACTTTTTCTGAGTAAACGGAAAATATTTTAGTAATTAGTAGTCTAAGACAGTATAATTACTCGTGTTCAATGATAAAAAAGTCCTGTACCTCTATGAATACTTAAGTGCATTCCAATAAGTAACATCTTTCGGTCCTCCGGGCCGGATCTGAACTAGAAATAATGTTAGATACAATATTATTACTTTTATTAAGTTGACGGATAATATAGTAGTGATTAGCAGTCTAAGGCAGTATAATAACTCGTGTTAAATGATAAAAAAGTCCTTGACTTCATGACAAATTTTGTACAGTCCAATAACATTACATTATTTGGTCCTCCGGGCCGGATTTGAATAAGCGTATGATGGTTTATAAGTATTATATTTTATAATGTTATGTTTTATAATATTATGAAAGAAAATTCATTTTAGTTTCACTAATCTATTTATGAAATATTTAGTAAGGGAAAAAATCCTGATTGTGAAAACGTTTGTACTCGAGTTTTCACTGAAAACACGCGTTTTAGGGTTCCCTGAGTCCAGAAGTCCCGCAAAAAGTTCTGTGTGTGTGGTAAGTTTAACTCGAAAACGATAAGTTTTATAAAACTGAAATTTCATATACCCGATTCAGCAACTTTTTCAAAAAGAGCAAATTTATACCTTAGGCATAATAGCATTTTGTACATTTTTAAGATTTTCTCTAAAACGACTCTAACGATTTTGATAAACTCTCCATATCGGTGTATAATTTGATGGACAATAAGATCATTTAGGTTTCATTCTGATTAAAATAGCCTGACTAGGCTCAAATATCTTTCTTTTTCTTCTTCTAAAGTACCTAAATGTTAAATTAATTTGGTATTATTAGTATTAAATGAAAAAGAGTAAATTTTTTTTTTCTAATATAAGAAAAATAATCAAAGCTGTTTATTATACCGTTGGAAAGCTAAAGATTTTAGAAAAAAAATCTTACAAAACTGTAAAAGTAACGTAAAGTGACGAATTGGGCATACAATTATGTGATATTTGTTTATTACAATGTTATATTGTTATATTTTTTTTTCTAACAGTTTTCAGGAAAGCTGAATATAGTTCTTTAAACTTTTTTTCAATTCTAACTTTATTGTATAGTTCTTAAATTGATTTTAACAACCGAGATAAGTGAAAGTCGTGTGTTTCCCGCACCAGATTTTTTAAATAATAATTCTTTCACAAGTCTTTGCTGCCGCTATGCCATCGCGGTATTTGATCCGATGGTAGTAATTTAAATTATCATCTTTATTTTTTTTTCTTTTAAAGTTAAGGCGGATAATTTATCGAAATTATAGTGTTAGACCCCCTCCCTTAAGGGTTGGACCGGAACTTGCTGGACGGGTTAGGATCCGCGATGGTGAGCCAGCGGCTGATGGCCGATCTAGAAACGGGACTGTGGTCTCCTATGTCCATGTATCGATTCTTTTTAATGTATCGATTTTATTCCTAGTTATTATTACAAGAGACTAAAAATAAATTTTTTAGTTCTAATGTTCCATTAAAAAAAAAAAAAAATGTTACGGAACCTTTTGTCATTCAAATACACACATCTTGAAATTAATTTAAAAAATATAGTTCGCACAACACACGACTTTCACATTCCTCTGTTATTAAAATCTATTCCAAGAACTTTTAGGTAAAGCGGTGTGCTTAAAAATGTTTAAGAATTACGTTGAGTTTCGATGAAAACATGTGTTTCAAATCAAATAATCTAGCTTTAAATATTTTAGTAAAAAGGTAATCGTTTTCTTTTAATATAAGGAATATATTGTTTTTAAAAAATCCTGTGCACGCAACAAACGATTTTCTCTTACCTCAGTTCTTCAAGTCAAAATTCTAATAACTTTCAAGTTGGTAAAAAATATTTTATAATGAAACTTTAGAAATTATTACGTTCAGCAATCGCATATTTTTTGGTCACTCTTTATTACTTTATGTATACAATAAATGTCGTTTCTAATTATTAAAATAGATATTTTAATTAAAATTAATAAATTAAATTAATTTCTTCCAAGATTTATTTAAAATAAATATTTTTCTAAGAATTTTATATAAAAACAATTTTCTTCAGGCGTTACATTGAATTTCGATGGAAACATGTGTCAAATCAAATAATCTAGCTTTAAATATTTATGATTATTGAAATGATTACGAAAATCACTTAGTTTTGTCCGCTTTTCTTCAATATACATTACCATGTACAAGTTTTCCAACGGTAAATTATAAATATTTTTTTATTTTTCTCTTTTAGTTGGTTATCGAATTCTTTTAACTAATTAATTTTAACTATATTTACTGTTTTTTTTTTGCAATGTTAACAAGATGATATGGTCATTTTTTTCCGAATCTACAATATTAAAGGTACTTTAGAGGAAGAAATTTACCAAATTTAGCATTTACCTCCTGTTACAGTATTTCAATCAGAATGAAACCTACAAGATATGCAAGCAAATTGAAATGCACATTAATGTAGCAAATTTAACCATAAAATGTAGAGCCGTTTTGAAGCTCTTTATTCTAGGTATAAAGTGGCACTTCTTTAATTCGATTTAAGTGAAAAATTGGCTTTAATATCCGAGGCTTATATTTATCTTAAATGTGAATTTCCAGTTTCGCACAGCTTCCGGTTGTTGAGCCAATCTTACCCCATAAACACTCAACTATTTTTGCTACTATTTTGCGGGACATGATCATTAGGAATCAGGTGATCCCTACAATGTGTATATCCGTTGAAAACTTTAATTTTATATATTTTATTTCATATATAAGTAAGTGAAAGCAATGATTATGTTTGTTTATTCATTTAACGTCACTTTATGCTACAGTGGCTATTCGGCCTATGCGTTATTGGGAGTCCTAAAGATCGCATATTTAGGTTTAATTAAGGTAAGGATCTTCGGTGCAATTGTTTGTGTAGAATCTTGTTGTCAATACTTATCGTACCCTCAGAAGCCAAGAAGATCAGAAAATATTACATAGAAAGGCTACTTATTTAATTTCTATTAGAAGATTTGGAAAAATAGGTTTCTTAAAATATCGTGAATGTTAAAAGGATTAATGAATCTTTCAAAACTCAAGTGAATTGTTTGATGGCAATATACTAAATTGATTTCTTTATTGTATTTTTATTTTTAAAGCATGGGTTTTAAAAGTAGGAGCTATTTTTGTTCTCTTTATTTTATATTAATAAACAATTGTTGGTGTTCTGATACTTGTGGCCAAGGCTTTATTATTGATATCAATTAATTATTAAAATTAAGTTACGAATCTCTCACTTATTTGGTAAACAATAACAATCTATTAAATGTTAAATTTTTAATGTAGGTTCGCTTTCTATCTCGATGTGTAATATTGCAAAGTTTGGGAAAATTTGCACTGGAAGTGTTTGAGAAAAAATTGCTTCTAAAGCCGATACAAATATTTATTTTTTGAATATCTCCAAAACTATATGTTTCCTGAAAGAATTATAAGTATTTATTTGAAAGATAATACAATTCCTTAGCACATGAAAGCAAAACCATGTTAATCTAACCAGTATAAGCATTATTATTAGTATTTTGTCTGCAAGTCCCACCAAATCATGTATAAACTTTTTTTTGTTTTAATGATTTTTAGCAGCTAAAATAACATTTTGCTACTATAGCATAGTATTATTTAAAATTCTAAAAAAATCAAAGATATAAAACAACATCGGTCAGGCTATTATACGCCCCCATTTAAGGACGGCATATCCAAGAGTTTTTTACTTCTTTTTAAAAGTCCTGGGGTAATCCTCCGGGTTTCAACCCGCAACCTTGGCCATATATCGCTCTTATGCTAGCCACTACACCACATATGACGAGTCTTGTAAAAGAAATATTATTTAATAAGGCACCTTCCCCGTCTCTGGTTACTTTTATGAGAGTACTGTTTTCGCTCAAATTATCATCTTTACTGTCATGGTAATGATTGGACCCTAAAATAGAAGCGATTCCTCAGTAGGATGGGCTATAGGCAGCCCGGTAAAGGAGGGACTAGTTTATTAGAAGCCTATAAATGAATCCGGTAGCCGGGGCCTGGAGTTCTCAATGAATGGCTGCGACCTTGTGGGTCTTTCATTCATGATTCCCTCTCCCGTACATTCATACTCAGCTTGTCAATGTTAACTCGATCATTGTGAGTCAAATCCTATATGTATTTATGAATGAACGAATAAAGAATGAAAACATAAAATAAAAAGTTATTAATAGAAACTTCGATATTTAAAAAAAAAAAGCATAAATGTGAGCAAATAATTAATTATTTAATTTTTAATTTCACTTACTTATATACATTAAGGGGAAGTATTGCGATCGTGAAAATTTTCGAATTACAGTTTTAGACGGAAATGCACATTTTAGGGTCTCCTGAGTCCAAATGACCAAGTCCTCTAAAAAGGGGACTGTGTGTTTGTTAAGCCTAGCGCAAAAACGAAAAGTCGTACGAAACTGAAATTTCATATTTAAGATAACTATACGCCCGGGATGTTACAACTTTTTCATAAAAAATCGGCTTACCACAAGACCCACTTAAAGTATGATATAATATAAAAAATTAAATAAAATGAAAAACATTAAATTAAAGTTGACTTTAAATCAAACATTTAATAAAATGAAAAAATACAGTATATTACTGTTTTTATGTTTAAAAACAAAAAATTGCATTAAAAAAATATTTTGGCAGTTTTTTCCTTTCGTTGAATATGGAATTCGTTCAACTTATATATTCACCTATTTTTTATTTATGATAACAATATGATATGGTTATGTTTATATAATGTACAAAATTAAAGGTACTCTAGTCTAAAGGGGGATAATTTAAAATATCGGCTTTTAAGCCCTGTCGGACTATTTCTATCAAAATGAAACTTATATCATATTAAGGCCCATTATATTTTACATTGATCTAGTGAGTTTAATTAAAATCGTTAAAGCCGTTTTTGAACAAATCGTAAAATGGTACGAAATGCATTGCATAAAGTTCCGGTCAGCCGATTATGATGAAGAAGTACCTGGACCATCTCGGGCGTATAGTTGTCTTAAATATGAAATTTCACTTACCACACAAACACACACACACGGACAGACATACAGACATTTTTGCGGTACTTGGTCATTTGAACTCTAAAATGTGTATTTCTCTATCCTTTAAAAATCGTATTTCCGAAATCTCTCGTCATACCTTTTCAACCTTAAAGCGACTGTATTCCCTGCGTCCCGTATTCCTGCATGAAACCCGAAAACTCCTACTTACCTCCCTAATATTTCCCCACTTTGACTATTGCTGTACGTTATACAACGGTGTTTCTGGGGATCTCGAGGTAAAAATAAAACGCTTAATTAACTGCTCTGTCCGATTCATCTTCGGGGTCCCTAAGTACACCTTCGTGTCTCATTTTTATGGCGAGTTAAAGTTGCTTTATCGCAAGTATCTCCTCGCCTTATTCCTTTACCAAGTTATCCAAACCCGCCACCCATCATACATTGACCTCCTACAATTCAAATCCTCTTTCCATCCTCGTTGTACTCGCTCCAGGTCTTCAGATTTATACAGTACGGCCCACCGAACTGCACATTTCGACAGACCCTTTCTCATTCGATCCTCAATCCTATGGAATTCCATTCCTGCTTCTATCCGTCACTCCAACTCTCTTTCTACCTTCAAATCCCGCATATTTAATCACTTAATAAATATCCAGGCTCAATAGAATTGTAAATAAGCTTTTTTATTTTGTTGGGGTTATTGTTTTCTTCATATTTAAATATGTCTAGTTTTTATATGAGTAATTCTTAACTTGTTTATATGTATTTAATATACTTTAAGACTCCAAAGCACACTTTGTATATTATGTATATTTTATTCCAAAGGTACACGTCACAGGATAATAAAGATTATTATTTCCGGTGAAAACTGTAATTCGAAAATGTTCACGATCGCAATACTTTCCCTTACTATAGATTTCATATGTAGGTAAGCGACGGTAATTATTATCATCAAGATTGTAAAAAAAAGGGCAAATAGACAGACGGCGTATCGCCATAGTTTGCGAGCTTTGATTAAAAAAAACAATATATATATATATATATATATATATATATATATATATATATATATATATATATTTTTAAATTATAGGTGGAATAGTCAGGAATCAGTCATTTTTTGAAAAGTTTTTTAATTTTGCCAATGTTTCGGCCCAAGCTTGTGAGCCATCATCAGGGCATTACTGAGCCATGTCCAAGAATAAACAGCAGCATAAACCAGTTTATCCTTGGACATGGCTCACAAGCTTGGGCCGAAACGTTGGCAAAATTAAAAAACTTTTCAAAAAATGACTGATTCCTGACTATTCCACCTATAATAGTTTCTACAGTCGACTATACATCCTCAATATATATATATATGCTTGTTTGTTTATTTATTTAACGTAACTTTCTGCTACTATGGCTAATTGGACGATGTTACAAGTGGGAGTCCTAAATTTTGCCCATCCAAGTTTTATTAGGATAGGGACCTTAACGAGTACCTGACATCGCACAGGCTCGGGACCACCTTTTAACGTTCCCTCTGAAGGACGGCATAAGTAAAGATTTTTTACTTCCATTAAAAAATCCTAGGACCACCTGCGGGTGTGAACCCGTGACCTTTGGGATAGGAGGCTGTTATGCTAACCACCCAGCTACAAGTGATCCCTATTATATATATATGTTATTACTATTTTGTATATTATGTAAATAGAGCTTATTCATTCATTCAAAGGATAATATTTGTAATGTATTATGACACACACGTCGTTCGGTGTTATCTCAACTTAACGGCGAGTGCATATACATTTTAAACAAAAAATAAAATCGTTCTTGCGCCGTAAACTGACTTGTAAATTTCCTCTAGTGCTAGAACCGTTGACATATAATTTTCTATGGGAGTTTTACAGCTGAGCCATTCTTGAAGAAGGTTAGTACCGATAGTCGAAAGTGTCAATAAAACAATAGTTACATCCTCCACGGCTAGGGGACAATAAGAGAATAGGCGATAAACTGGAATAGCAATAATCTTCTCTTCCATAGGCCTCTTCGATAAATCATCATTATTTACAATCTTATATAATGTCTGTCTTGGGGATGGGGGGACTGACAAGAGGGTCCCAAATATGTCTCATCCAATTTGATGATTTTTTACTTTCACTTACTATATATAGTAAGGGGAAGTATTGCGATCGTGAAAATTTTCGAATTCCAGTTTTCAACGAAAATACACGTTTTAGGGTCCCATGAATCCAAATAACCAAGAACCGCAAAACGGTCTGTGTGTGTGTATGTGTGTGTGGTAACTCCCGGACGGAAACGGTAAGACCTATGAAACTGAAATTTCATATTTAAGACAACTATATGCCTGAGACGTGACAAAACTTTTTTCATCAATATGAGCTCACCAGAGGAAGCACTTTATACCATGCATTTTGCACCTTTTTTCGATTTTCTCGAAAACTGTTCTGACGATTTTGATTAAACTCGCTATATCGTTGTAAAATTTAATGGGCTTTAATGTCATGTAGGTTTTATTCTGATTAAAATGGTCTGACAGGGCTTAAATGCCGATATTTTAAATTTTCTTCCCTAAAGTACCTTTAATTTTGTAGGTTCAATAAAAATAACTATATTATCTTATTAACGCTGATGAAAAACAAGGAAATATATAAATTGAATAAATTCGATACCCAACTAAAGGAGAAAACAGAAAAAAAAATTTTTCAATGCAATTTTTCGTTTTTGTGCTTAAGAACAGTAATATACATGTATGATATACCGTTGGAAAGCTAAAGATTTTAGAAAAAATATTATCCATACACAAGCTTTTAAAAGTTAACAGAGAGTGATGAAAAACCCGATAAAACTAAGTGAACTGTTTTAGATAATAATATAATAGATTTTTTAATAAACACATGTTTCTATAGAAATTCCATTTAACTAATTTTTAATGGTTTCACTCATTTTGATCTCTTACTGTATTTGAAAATTATTTAATCGATTTTAAAAACGAGGTTATGTGAAAGTCGTGTGTAGCCCGCACCAGAATTTTTTAGATAAAAACCATACATTATACCATTAGACTCTGCAAAATATCGGTGGACAACGCTCTCCAGGAATAGCGTAAACAAAATCGTAAAGTTTGTACGCTAAAAACACATTTTATTAAATATCTCAAGTTTTAGTGAAGGTCGGGGTGTCTAGCAATAGGAAAATCGGAAAAGTCAGGAAATTTTACTTTGGTAAGGGATTATAGGTTCCCTAGATAACATCGTTTCTTCTTCACTCAGACAAAGTTCCAATATGCCTACTTGTGATGTTGTAAATATCATAAAGCGAGTTTTAAAATAAATTTGTAGTCAATTTGTAAATATTGATTATTGCCAACAGCAGTATTAAGTTCATCATAATTCATTGCTAAGTCAACATAAACAACTACAATTTCAGCTGGTGTCGGGTACATATAGTTGAATCTTATCGTAAAGTAATTAGTTTTTATATGTATTTTTAATCTAGTATACCATATTAATTATAATTGGTCTTTGTTTTGTCGATTTTAACCTAGATTCGGCCAGGTAAAAGACTTCTTACAATATGGAAAAGTCAGAAAATCTCTTTGAGCTGATTTGCTAGACACCCTGAAGGTAGAAAAATTAAAATTGGTTTCAAAATTACCTCATTTCCAAACCGGAATAATGAAAAAAAAGTTTTATGTTTAGTTATAACCATCAGCTTATAAATAATCTCATCAAAACAGTAATTTTAATAAGTTTTTTTTTTAAAAACTGTGCTCAAATTAAGATACCTTTCTAGGGATTACCTGTAGCCGGGTGGCTAGCATAACAGCCTTCTATGTCAAAGGACTCGGGTTCAAACCCGCAGGTGCTCCTGGGATATTTTGATGAGAAAAGTACTTAGTTATGCCATCCTTCGGGAGGGACATAAAAAGGTGTCCCCGAGCCTGTGCGATGTCAGGTACTCGTTAAAGATCCCTATCCTAATTGAAACTTGGATAGGCAAAATTTAGAACTCCAACTGTAGCATCGTCCTATTAGCCACAATAGCATAAAGTCAGTTAAATAAACAAACAAGATACCCTTCTAGGAGTGAGAAATACAGTTTTTAAGAAATCTTATTAAAAACGCTGTTTTGGCGAGATTATTTATATTTTTAGAATTATAACCAAGCATAAAACTTAAATATTTTAAGCTTATTTTTTCATTATATATTATTTTTATATAAATATTATATTAAAAAATATTTTTTTATAATAATTTTTACCAAAATATTTTTCTACCTTCACAAGAACTAGAGATATTTGAAAGAAATTGTTTTTAGCGCACACATTCCAATTTTTGCACGCGACTTCTGAGGAGCATGAGCTCCTAATATTTTGCAAATGCTAATCGTTTAATGCCTTTTTTCACCTTAAATATATTAATAAAAATTGGTGAGACACATCTGAGACCCTCTCATTGTAAGCTATTTCATTAAGAGTTAACAGGTAAATTTGTTGACAAATTACAAACAGGATAAACAATTCATTTGGACATAAATTCATAAATTAGAAGTGTATCATAGTGACATAAAAATAACAGAAAAACTAAAAGAACTTATTTGCCAACCCAAAATATTGTAATATTTATTATATAAAAAATTATACATATATATTACAAACCTCTATTTAAAAAACACTTATGCACCATAAGTCACCGACCTACAGTGGATTTTACAATACAATATTTAAGTCGGCCTACGTTTTCACCTCCCAATTTTTTTTCCACTGACACTTTTCTTGCTTTACGAGTTCTACATGGCACGTATATTTCACCAAATATCCTATTATATTTTTGTATTAATTAGCTTGTATTCTATGGCTCGTCTTAGTATTTTTTTTTTCAATTAAGTTTAAGAATGAAGGAATTTTTATTTTTATATAAAGATATTAAAAGCTAGAACAACTTATGATCTTTTTTTATTTGCTTCATCATTTTTATTAGATCATTTTTTTGTTTCAGCCTTCGTGAAAGCGAACTTTAACTAATCAGAGAGGTATGTAAATGAAATATATTTCTTTTTATAATTTATATATATAAAAATGAATCGCCTTTTCCCTTGGTCATCGCATCACGTGTGTACGGCCTGGCAGATTTCTCTACTTCTTTTTTGTTATGTTTATATCAGTCTGGAGAAGGATTTTATGAAAGAAAAAGTTACTTTAGTAGATCTTTTTTTTATATATTTATTTAAATATTTTAAAGGCAATAATAATCGCTCCATCTGAATATATTAAAAAAAAATAATTGTCTTTTCCTTGGTCATCTCATTAAGCTTGAGCTGCTTGACCGACTTCTCTAATTCTTTTTTTGTTATGTTTATAGAAGGATCTTATGAAAGAAAAAAATTGGTAGATAGTTTTTTAAAAATATTCTAAGGAAGTAATAATCGCTCCATCTATTTTAAATAATTATAAAATCAAACTTATATTATTAAACGTAATAAAATTTACCTATAAAGACCTTATGTACAAAAGACCAAGTCCCACAAAAAGATGTGTGCGTATATGGTAAGTCTAGCTTCCAAGCCTAAAAAGGTATAAACTGAAATTTCATATTTAGAACTAATATTTGCTTGGGATATTAAAAACGCATTTTCACCGAAATCGAAGACCCAAAAGTGACCTTTATACCGTGTATATTGCAACTTTTTACGATTTTCTCGTAAGGAGCTACAAACTTTTTAATTTAAAACTATATATTTATGCAAAAGGAAATGGACTTTGTTCGGTTTAGGTTTTGTTTATAATGAAATAGTGTGACTGGGTGACTGTTTTACTGCCAAATTTTTAAAATTTCTTCCTTTTGAAAAACATTAATTTTATGAATTTTAAATAATTAACCATTTCTCCATGTTTTTATATATATATTTTTTATAAATATCTTAAAAGATAATGTGCGAGAAGTGTTTAGAATTAGAAAACTTAAGAAAGGGGACACACTGGCCCAAGATGGCAAGTAGTTTTTCAACATTCTTTTTTTATTTATTTATTTTTTATTCCCTGGATTGGTTACGGGTAATTTCTCCCCTTCCATTCAAGGCAGGCTGTCCGTTGATTGCAGTCTTTCCAACTCTTGAAAGAAGTATGTATATATATATATTGTCATTGTTGGTTCTCGACTGTTGATAATTTAAGTTTTCTATGGTTTCTTGAGGTTTAGTCAATAATTATTCTTATTTAGGCTATGTTTCCAGAATTTGCTGTTCTTATGTTCATGATCTAACAGTAGAAAAAAACCCTAACAATACGTATCAATAAAAATGATAATAATACTGTCATAAAGCACTTACCAAAAAAAAAATAAATAAATAATAATAAATTAATAAATAAAATTCAGGCAGTCACAGGGACTGCCATTGGAAGTGAAAACTTTTATGAAATTCTCGGGTTGTATTCGATTTCTTTTGAAAAGAAGAGTGCGTTTGAACAAGTAGATTATATTGATAGTGCATGTTTTGTTATCATTGTATCATTTGATTGTAAAACATCATTACCTTGTAGAGATATATCATATGGAATTTCGTCATCATAATCTTAATGTGACTGCAGAATGTAAGATACATTTTGTATTGATAAGTGAACAGTATGTATAGTATGATAATGGACATGCAAGTTGTCTCGGAAATCCGAAAATTTACGAATAAGCTTTATAACTGTTTCAAAATATTGATTTTTTATCTTTTTGTTTGTGTTGATCTTTACGACCCTTAATATTTTCTCCATTTTGAATTTCTACTTTATAATTAGAATTTTTCCCTGTTTTAGAATATTCCTACATTTATGAAAAATTAAAATGAATATGTTTTTTTCTTGAATCTAAACCGCTGATATATTTATTTTCTATACATCGGATTTTTTTTTTTTTTTATTTCAACATAAATTGGTCGTCATTAAAATTTAAATGTTCCCATATATTTCTTCTTTTAATTTTAAATACTTGTTTCGTTTCGCTTTATAGTCAAATATTTTCATTATAATATAACTAGCATGATATTATATTTGCTTCTATATTTTATCACTGTCATCTCATTATTATTTTAATTTAATTTTATGTTTGTCCCCATATTGTATTACTGTCATCATATTATTCTATCAAACTTATTATTAATTTTCTTGACCGGGTGTGGCACCCGGGATTGCTCTTTAAGCTCAAAAACCATTTACCCCTATCCTTATACCTAGTCCTCCGATCCTATCTATCAAACCGCTCCTTCCGAGTTCGTTGTGGTGCAGAATATTCCAATTATTATCCAGTCGAATCCGGTGTTCCTCAGGGTAGTGTCCTTGGTCCTATCCTCTACAATATATACACGGCTGATATTCCTCTTTGCCCTAATACCTTCCTAGCAACGTACGCTGATGACACAGCTATCCTATCCTCTCACTTAGATCCCGAAATTGCATCTACAGGCCTCCAAACACACCTTTCTCAAATTGAAGACTGGTGTAACAACTGGAGAATCAAAGTAAATCAATCCAAATGCAGACATGTCACCTTTACCCTTCGAAGACAATCCTGCCCTCCAGTTCTCTTTAACTCCGTTCCGCTTCCTTTCTCCGACACAGTCCGGTATCTTGGCTTCCTTCTGGACAAAAGACTAACTTGGAACCCGCATACTAGACTTAAACGACAAGAACTTAATCGACGATTTGGACAATTATACAGACTACTGAACAGAAATTCTAAATTATCTATCGAGAACAAACTGCTAATATACAAGACAGTACTGAAACCTATCTGGACCTACGGACTTGAACTGTGGGGGACAGCTAAATTTTCTAACATCAAACGCATTCAATCCTTCCAATCAAAAGTCCTGCGAACAATAGTTAATGCTCCTTATTATGTATCCAACCATTCCTTACACCGCGACCTAAATATTCCATTTATTTTAGACCTTATACCATTAAAATTCTCTAAATTCCATCAGAACCTTATCCATCACCCTAATCCCCTAGCTCAATCCTTATCCAGCTCCACACATCCTTACCATCCTCCTAGAAGGTT
The DNA here is from genome assembly GCA_023052935.1 of Piezodorus guildinii. NCBI lineage: Eukaryota > Metazoa > Arthropoda > Insecta > Hemiptera > Pentatomidae > Piezodorus > Piezodorus guildinii. Next base: position 112,660,377 of record CM041298.1, read on the forward strand.
GAAACGGCAGTGGCCTCGAGACCTCTTGTAAAATGTATATTGGAGTTCTAGCATTGGCTAGATTCTCCACTCACGTGCTGTATGCTTGTGAATTGTATATAGGTATGAGTGACTTTTGTATATATTTTTATTGATTTTGTTTTGTATTTATTTATATTGTATTATTATTATATAAATTTATTGTTTTGTATATATCGTGTGAATGCAGTGTGAATGTACTTTATCCCTATTAAAAATGTCCTAAATTGGACAGATTGTAATATTGTTCTATAAAGAATTGTTTCTAAAAAAAAAAAAAAATTATTAATTTTCTAATTGTACTGGCTATCTTTTTTCTCTTAGCCCTAATGAAGGCCGAGTGTGTAATTGTTTGTTGCTTAAAGTAGTTTAGAGGAATACAATTTTAAAACTTTCTGCCCAGTAAGACTATTTAAATTAGAATGAAACCAACATAAAAAACCTATAAAATTTTGTATTGATATGGCTTTTTAACAGTGTATTTCATTATACATCTACATGGGTCTATAATTTTTTTTTATGACCGCAACCCTAACCATCTTCCTCATCTAATTTTTGCAACGGTCAACTGAACTTCATCATTATAAAATTATTTAAAAGTTCTTATAATTTTGATTTTGACAATGGAGCTATGTGATATTCGTTTGCTGTGCGGACCAGATTTTTTGTTATCTTCTCACTTACGCTTCGGATCGTAACTCTCCGTGAGACTGCTCCGGATGACCCGGACAAGAGACACACGGGCCGAGGATCGGAATGCGTGGCCAAAGACATTATCTCTGGTGTGTTGGGAACCTCGTCGTGTACACACCCAGCCTATCTTCCTCAGGTCACTGGACCTAATGATTGTCAATATCCCTGCGTTTTATTGCATATTTTATTGTTGATTATTCATAACTTATATGTATTTAATTTCTACTAAACCATCAAACTCTTCCCGTATCCAATCCTTACAATCCAAAATCCTTCGCAAAATCCTTAACGCTCCTTACTTTGTCACGAATAAAATCATCCACGATGATCTTAATGTTCCATATGTTGCTGATTTGGCCCGTACCAGGTATCACACCTTCCATGAAAAACTCCACTCCCACTCTAATCCATTAGTTTCAATCCTTGCTTCCTCTTCCATTCCTGATAATCCTCCGAGGCGTCTGAAAAGAAGATGGCCTCGAGACCTTCTTGTTTAGACTCACTACCAAAGAGTGCTGTCAATGGACAGTTTCTCTTCATGTTCATTCCATGTGTTATAACATTACAGCATATTTACTTGATGTATTTTTTGTACAGTTGTAAATTTCAATAAAAAAAAAAAAAAAAATATATGTATTTAATTGAAATGGTATCTCCGAGAAGAAACCTTGGGTCCGCAAAACACGACTTTCACTTACCTCAATATTTATAATTGATTTTAGAATTTATATGAGAATTGAAGTTGACAGAAACACACAACTTTCACTTACTTCCGTTGTTAAAATCAATTAATAATTATAAAATACAATTACATTTATTTATTTAATAATACTTTATGCCATCGTTTCTAATCAGACGATGTTACAGTGGGAGACCTAAAAGTTTACTATCCACCTTTAATTAGGATAGGGAACTTCAATGAGTACCTGACATCGCAAAGGCTTGGGACCACCTTTTTACGTACCCTCCGAAGGGCGACATAACTAAGGTTTCCCCCCATTAAAAAATCCTAGGATCACTTGCGGGTTTGAACCGGTGACTTCCGACATAGGCTGTTGTGCTTTAGATGACCCCAAATACAGATAAAGACGAATATAAATTACATTTAATTTAAATAAAACATGTGTTTCATAAAATAAAATATTATATTATTATCTACAACAATCAGTAAGTTTTAGTCGCTTTTTGTCACTGTGCGTTAGCTTTTCCAATTTTGTGTATAAGATAATATTTTTTGTTAGGTTCTTTTAATTAAAATGGTCCATTTTCATTCAACTTATTTAATTTCTTATTTTCTTCTCCCTACGTTTCGGCTTTTTGCCATTTTCAAGGGATCTTTTAATATTCCATCATTATGCACTTATATAAATATATATTTTGTCACATTTAAAAAAAAAAAAAACTATTATATGCTGACCAGCCCTGTCATGCTTGTTGTCATCCACTCTGATCTTTTTATTTTTTTAGATTGTGACAAAATATATATTTATATAAGTGCATAATGATGGAATATTAAAAGATCCCTTGAAAATGGCAAAAAGCCGAAACGTAGGGAGAAGAAAATAAGAAATTAAATAAGTTGAATGAAAATGGATCATTTTAATTAAAAGAACCTAACAATACATTCATTCATTCAAACAACTTTTAAATGTACTTGGGACTAATCTTTGACAAAAGATTGACATGGGGCCCACACGTCAAAACAAAACGCAAAACTTTAAATTTTCGACTCAGATTATTATATTCGATACTACATAAACACTCTAAATTACGCATAAGACAGAAGCTTAACGTATATACTTATTTATTAAAACCTATATGGACTTACGCATGCCAAATTTACGGACCTGCTAAAAAGACACACATTCAAAAAATACAAACCTTTCAATCCAAATTTTTAAGACTGACAACGAACTCACCACCTTATGTTTCAAACGATACTCTTCATACCGATCTACGCATTCCGACTAGAACAAACCACATTCGAATGTCGTACAAAAGATTTTACGACCAACTACACGGACACAATAACCAATTTGTTCAAAATATGGCTACAACTGACATCTCTGACATAACTTGGCGTAGACTGAAAAGGAGTTGGATGAGGGACCTCCTAGCCTAAAATAATAGATCCTGTTTGAATGTCAGGAGGATGCACCACTGGGTGCTGTCTCCCTCATGCTAACCAGCCATGAGGAGGATGCACCACTGGGTGCTGTCTCCTCATGCTAACCATGCCATGTATCCTTGTTTATAAAATCCCATTTGCTTATTGTAAACATTTTACAGGTGCAAATAAAATCATTAATTAGAAAAAAAACAAAAAAACTTTTAACTGTAATAAAAATTAATAATATTTTTCTAAAATCTTTAGCTTTCCAACGGTACATTATACATCTATGTTATTGGTCTTAGGTTCAAAAATTACATTTAAAAAATATGTTTGCTTTTTTCTCAGTTGGTTATCAAATTCGTTCATATTGTATATATTTCTTCATCAATACTAATAAGATGATCTGGTTAAGTTTCTGAAATCTACTAAATAACATATACTTTATACGAAAAAAATTAAATAATCAGCATCAAGCCTTGTCAGACAATTTCAATAAGAATGAAACCTACATGGTATTTAAACGTATTAACGTTTACACCCGTAAAACTAGTTTAATCAAAATAGTTTTTATAGGTGGAATAGTCAGGAATCAGTCATTTTTTGAAAAAATTTTAATTTTGCAAACGTTTCAGCCCAAGCTTGTGAGCCATCATCAGGGCATTACTGAGCCATGTCCAAGCATAAACCTGGCTTGGACATGGCCAGTTTATGCTTGGACATGGCTCAGTAATGTCCTGATGATGGCTCACAAGCTTGGGCCGAAACATTTACAAAATTAAAAAAAATTCAAAAAATGACTGATTCCTGACTATTCAACCTATAATAGTTTCTACAGTCGACTATACATCCTCAACAGAATAGTTTTTAGAAAAAATCGTAAAATCGTGGAAACTTTATGATATAAAGTGGCTCTTTTGGTAGCCCGATTTTGATGAAAACGTTTCTCTAACATCTCAGACCCAAAAGCTTTTAAAAAAGAAATTTCAGTTGTATACAACTTATTGTTTTAATGGCGAGACTAATCACACAAATCGCACACACGCGTAGACTTGGTTATTTGCAAAGCGCTAACAAGCTTAGATGTTGAAGAGGACCTAAAGAAGAAATTTATTTTTAAAAATTCTCATTAAAAAGAGAACATTGAAGGTAAAGAAGTGTACTCGAAGAATCCCGGTGCCTTAAGTCCCCTCACTCCAAATGGAACCTCTATTCTTATTTTATTTCCCTCACTCATTCCCCTTTTTTTCCCTTCACCGACCTTTTTATTTTCCCCCTTTTTTCCCCTCTTCCAGGAGTTCTTTCACAGTTGAAGCAGGCTCGCGCGGCCTTTGATTAAACCTTGAAAGATAATATTTGCCCTGACAGCCGGCTTGTCACCTGTCCTCAGTGGGGATTATTCCCCTCATGATATCCTGATAAAGGTAATTGTGAGGGATAAGTATTGAAGAAGAGGGAAAAAAGATCATCTGAACACCATATTTTTAATTAGCCTATAGATTAGGTTACTTTGTAGAACCTTTGTAATAGAATAAAAATAAAATAAAATAAATAAAGCACCTCTTCCCCACATAATTTGAGATTTTTTAGAGGTAAGTAGAACCTAAATAAATATATTTAAAAAATTTGGGTCACCTATGTTATAGTGGGTAGCACAACAGCCTTCTATACCCAAGGTCACAGGTCCAAACCTGGTAGATGGCCCTAGGATTTTATTGAGTAAAATATCCTTCCCTATGCTGTCCTTCGGATGGGGACATAACAAAGTAGTTAAAGATCCGTATCCTAAGTAAACCTGGATAGGAAAAATTAAGTCAATCAGTATTTTTATAGGTGGAATAGTCAGGAATCAGTCATTTTTTGAAAAGTTTTTAATTTTGCCAACGTTTCGGCACAAGTTTGTTTATGTTTATGCTTTAAAACCAGTTTATGCTTGGACATGGCTCAGTAATGCCCTGATGATGGCTCAATAAGCTTGAGCCGAAAAGTTGGCAAAATTAAAAACTTTTAAAAAAATGACTGATTCCTGAATATTCCACCTATAATAGTTTCGACAGTCTAGACTATACATCCTCAATACAGTCAGTATTTTTATTATTAACTTATATTCTAAAATGTTTATGGCCGTAGTAAAAAATAAACAATATCCTTTTGTTTGTAGTGATAAAATATATAAAAATAAATATTATGAACGAGTTTAAAACATTACTAATGGAGAAGAATATTTTTCAGGTAAAAATGTATGTAATATAGATGCAGAATATGCCTTTAAAAATAGGTCACCCGTTGAGTAGTGGTTATGGTAACGTCCTTCTACGCCAATATCATGGGTTCAAACCACTTGAGGTTGTATAATATATTTACTGGAAGGAATTAGTCCGGGTGGCGGTCATTAAATGAAACAACTAAATAGTTTCAACTATTTATTGTTTGCCAACGTTTCGACCCCCTTTGTGGGTCATCAGGGCGCATGGTGGGAGAATGGAAACTGATGGAAACGTTTCCATTCTCCCACCATGCGACCTGATGATGACCCACAAAGGGGGTCGAAACGTTGGCAAACAACAATAAATAGTTGAAACTATTTAGTTGTTTCATTTAATGACCGCCACCCGGACTAATTCCTTTCAGTAATTCTCAACGGTCAACTAATTACATCCACTATAATATATTTAGTTTAGCTGTCTTTCGGACGCCAGCCTTTGCTGGTATCAGGTAATATAAGGTACTCGTCAATGATCCCTAGGGTATGAAACACATTTATTATTTTTTTTTTTAAATTCCTTTAAAGTAGCTTTAATTTTTTTATTAGAAATTATTGAACCATTCCAGTTAATATCATTTTATTTTTTTATACATATATTGTAAAACAAAAATACAAAATGAAATAATTTTTATAATGAACTTAAGAACGCTTTTTAAATTAAGTATTTTATTTATTTAAGGCATTAAAAAATCCTTGCTTTTGCTGTTCTGGTGGATCTGAGCCTATGCGATGTCAGGTACTCGTTAAACACCCCTATTTTAATCAATCCTAGATAAGCAAAATTTAGGACTCTCTCAGTTGCATCGCCGGATTAACATAAAGCGACGTTAAATGAATAAACAAACAACGAATTAAAAAAAAAAAAAGAAAGATCTGTACGCCTTAAGAATTTATTTAATGACAATCAATATAAAGTGAAATTCCCTACTAAAATCATTAAAATCGGTCGAGAGTTGAGAGCGACGATAGAGAGTTGGTAACTTATCAATGGTGGTCCGTCATCTATCGTCTATATAAATTATAGATATTATAAAACACTATAATATAATTATTCGGAAATAATAAAAAAAAGTATAATAATTTGAAGCGTTTTTATTTTCACTCACGTATATGGTATATTGTGTGTTGTTCAAAACAGAGATTTAAAATGCTCCTTTTTACTTCGTTCAAGACTTAAGTCACAAGTTATCGGAGTTAATTTTGAAGTGTGATGTTTCACGTGAGGACTTTTTGCAAAACAATTTTCCGCTGACACTGAATTCCTCACTCTCCGCTGAACGTATTTCATCACCTCCGACTGCCAGTCCGCTTTGAGTCCAATGCCTCAGTGGTTTCTCTAACATAAATTATCTTTCTTTGCCTGTTTTTTCTTAGAAAATGTTCTCGACTGTTCTGGAACCTCCGTTCTGTTTAGTTTGCATACCATATGTTATACCAAGTCTAATACTTGAGATAAGAAAATTAACACTTTCTCTAGTTTTTCAGTATAAATATTTTTTTTTTCTTTTAAGAAGGTTTGTAAATTTACGTTCAACCTTCAAAAAATATGAGGCGTGTTAAGCACGACTTTCTCCTACCTCCGTTGTTAAAGTGAATTAAAAAAAAAAAAAGAATTGAAGTTAGAGTTAAAAAATATTCTAACAAAAGAAATTGTTATCTACAAAAATCCCTTAGTCTTATGCAATTTTCGATTTCAGATTTTTGAAAAAATATAATGTTATATAAACAAATTGTTAATATACAAAAATTATTAATGATGAACCTGTACCCTACAACCATGAAGGGCTGTTGGGCTCAGTACATATAGAGATTCGTACTGTTTCTAGGCCAACGGCAGTGCAATGAGGTGATTAGGCAGTGCCAGGTTTTTTTTTTGTTTTTTTTTGGGTACTCACTTTATAGATGCTGAGTCTCCATACCCCAGCGTCACCCCCCGACTGAAATAACAGAATAAAATTAGACTACCACAGCCGGGATTCGAATCCAGGACCCTCAGAACAGTAGAATAGAATCTCCACAAGATAATGCAGCTCCCTAGTGCTATGTATCGAGAATGCTGGGAGGAATAGAAATAATTTCGAATCATTTCAAATAGAACAGTTTCCGGGCTGCAAGCAAAAACGTTTCTTAGTAGGGCTATACAAAAAAATAGACCCCTCCACTCGTACAGGCAGGGATAGCGGGGTAACTGAGGAGTCTTAGCCCGGCGGAGAAGGAAAGCGGAAGTCCAGCCACGGACGAGGAGTTCGAGGGTCAAGCCAGGGAACAATTATGCAGATATGTCCTAAGGTACATTAATGTTATATTATGTGGTAAATAGAACCTCAGTATTCTCGACAATGAACAATGCCTCGCGTACCATGTTTTTATGTGTAATAAGTACTCTGCTATAAATAAATAAATGTGTATTTTAAGTTAATTACTTTATTACCCTTCATGCCACCGAACCATAGTACTAGTTAATGATAAAAAGCTGGAAAGAGAAGTGATTGTTGTAGATAATTATTTATATTGTTTGATCTAAAATAGATGATTCAATTAAAAGTATCTTCAACCAAAACTTTATAAATTTTGAAATGGAGGATAGCGAGAGTCTTGTGTTGCGCATCGTATTTAAAAAAAAAAAATGTTTCTTTTCATCAGCAGTCTTATGTTACAACCGTTTTATGTACTCCAAGTTAGACCGGAAAGTCATTTTATGGGGTCTTTAAGAAGGAGACAGGGATCGAAATTCGTGGTGGATATTTGCCTTAAAATAAAAAATTAACACAGACTTTTTTTTTTTTTTATTTATTTTTTTTATTTACTCAGCAATATTACAATCTGTCCAATTCAGGACATTTTTAATAGTGATAACGTACAACATTCATACTACATTCACACGATATATACAAAACTATAAATTTATATAATAATAATAATAAAATATGCATATATACAAAATAAAATCAATAAAAATATATACAATAGTCACTCATACCTATATACAATTCACAAGCATACAGCACGTGAGTGGAGAATCTAGCCAATGCTAGAACTCCAATATACATGTTACAAGAGGTCACGAGGCCACTGCCGTTTCAACCTTCTAGGTGGGTTGTATGGATGGGTGGGGCTGGATAGGGATTGAGCTAGAGGATTAGGATGATGAATGAGATTCTGGTGGAATTTGGAAAATTTGGATGGAATCAGGTCTGAAATAAAAGGAACATTAAGGTCGTGGTGCAAGGTATAGTTGGAAACATAATAAGGAGTATTTACTATTGTACGGAGGGCTTTGGATCGAAAGGATTGAATGCGTTTGATGTTAGTACGTTTAGCTGTTCCCCACAGTTCAGGTCCGTAGGTCCAGATGGGCTTCAGTATTGTCCTGTAGATTAATAATTTGTTGTCAACTGTAAGTTCAGATTTTCTGTTGAGTAGTCGGTATAACTGTCCGAATCGTCGGTTGAGTCTTGTCTTTTAAGTCTTGTATGTGGGTTCCAAGTCAATCTTAACACAGACTTAAAATATTGTTTTTTTAGCCACAAAACCGAAAATAACATTAAAAAAAAAATTCATATTTTATCCATAAATAAATCAAATGTGAGGTGTTCTGGAATCAGGAAAATTTTATTTGAATGAAAATTGAGAAAATAGTGATGAATAATAAATGCCTTTTTTTCAATAATGGACCTTTGTGATCGACCAAACAAAAAAAAATTACCCCCTCTCTCTACCAAAGTTTGAGTGCTTACAAAGAACTTATATTAAGGATATACAATTAAATAATTAGTTTTAGGGCTTAGTGATATGTCTTAGATAATTAAATTGTCTAAAAAATTAATAAAGAAACATTAAAATTGGTTAAGAACTAGCAGAGAAATAGCGTTTTGAAATTAGCAGCTGTGATAGACCATTTTCCTTTGCAATGTTTATTGGTTTACATTTTATTTAATTGCCTATCAACAGGTATATAAACAGTTATACCCTAATATAGTTATTTGGAATAATAAACCATTGTGGAATAATTCGTAATATTTTACTGAAGTGAGAATGGTTGAGTGTCTGAGTAATTGAGAGAAGTTAGTTCAGGGTGCAGTCAAAAGAACACACAATTAAGATATAACCTGGTGCCGACGTTTAGGCCTAACTTATAGGCCTTCTTCAGGGCGATAATATTTTACAAATTAAGTTGTTTGTTAGACTCTCTCTCCTACAATCGCCCCGAAGAAGGCCTATAATTTAGACCGAAATTCGACACTAGTAAATTAAGTTTTTACTTAATTGTGTGTTAATCTGACTGCACCTTCAACTAACTTTACCTCTCTCATATTTTACGTTAATGTGATTTAAAATAATTTTCCTAATGACCCTGGAGATTGTCTGAGGACCCCGAAGGGTCCGGACCACTTGTTGTCCACCACTGCTCAAGAAGAAGTCACAACTCGGATTCCTGCCTGCAGTTTTCCATGCCGTTGGGCTCATCCCTGCGCCGGATGAATATAGATGACCCAGACGTTTATTCGAATGGAAAGAGAAATATAGTCCTGGAATCTGAACTGTTCCAGGAAGAGCGGATGGCGATCAGTAGTCCGCCCGCAGGATGGGAAAGGATACGCTCCAGGCTTCCCAAGTCCTTGGTCGTCCTTGGCAATGTCCTGCGCTCTCCTCGCGTCATCTCCGCCAATTCTTCCAATTCCGGTGTGAACTTCAGAACTCAGTGCATTTCTCTGGCATAGTGTCATCTCCAGGATCGATTAAAAAAAAAAAAAAAAAAACTTCTAAAAGGGTGACCTCAAGTTAAATATACAATACGGAGGTTGCCTGTGATGTAGTGCCTAGCAAGGCAGCCCTTTATGTCCAAGATCGGAGCTTTAAATCTGGAAAGGTGACCCAAGGATTTTTTAATGCTACTAAAATATCCTTTAGTCCTATCCTAATTAAACGTAGATAGACAAAATTTATTAGGACTCCCACTATAAAGTACGTTAAATGGATAAACAAACGAATATAAAAAAAATATTCTTCCTTCTTTTGTTTTCTTTTTTCATTGTTGAACGAAACAGCTTATAAAAACGTGTTTTGTTCTATATTTAAATTCACTTAATGCTTATGTGGCTAATCGGACTATGCTACAGTGGTAGTAATAGTTTTTGCCTATATTATAAGTATAGGGATCTTTAACGAGTACCTGACATCGTAGAAGCTTGAGACACCCATTTTACGTCCCCTTCGTAGGACGGCATACCCAAGGATTATTTCTATATTTAAAAAATCATAAGGACCTTTACCGGGTTTCAACCCTTGGTCATGGGTACATAATAGGCTGTTATGGTAGGTACTACACTACAGGTCTAATGCTGACTGCTCTCAATTGATGCAGGTAGTAATATATTTTTGTATAACAATTAAAAAAAAAAAAAAAAAATCTTGGGATATAATTTGGAAATTTTATATTTTAAAAAATATAACAATTTCAATATAATTATTGACCTGAAATAAAATTAAATCGTTCACATAAGAAAAGGACACATAAAAAAGAATTTTCTTTGCCAAAACTATGTTTTGTGTGTGACCTCTAGCAAAAAAAAAAAAAAATTAACATTGATATACACACTTTCATCAAAAAATCCTTGGTTCATCTGCCGTGTTTGAACCCGCGACGTTGTGTACAGAAGGCTGCTATGCTAGCCTCTACACTAACCCACAGGTGACCCTATACTTAATGATGATAGTACTTGACTGATGCAGATTGTTATATAATCTTATATACAAAAAAAAAAAAAAAATATATATATATATATATATATATATATATATATATAATGTATGTATATATATATATTCTTTAGAAAAAAAAAGTAAACGTTTTGGATAGACGGCCTTATTTTTAACTCTGGAAAAGGCCTGAAATTAAGCCTCAAACGTCGGTACACAAATATTATAATTTTAACACTTAAATGAGCACACCTTAACTTCCTTTTGTGGTTATTTATTTTATTTCATAACCATTCACATCTATCAATGTTTCGGGGTTGTTTCCCTATTCTTAAGACTTATTTTTTTAAAAATATTTTCTCATATATAAATCACTACTTCACTCCATAGCTTACTGCTATTCGTCCACGTGTTCATTGGCTTACTGAGTGTTCATTGTGGACGAATAGCAGTGAGCTATGGAGTGAAGTAGTGAGATAATATGAGAAAATGTTTTTAAAAAAAATAATCTTGAGAATGGGGAAACAACCCCGAAACGTTGATAGATGTGAATGGTTATGAAATAAAATAAATAAACACAAAATTTAAGGTGTGCTCATTTAAGTATTAAAATTAAGAAAAACTTCCAGAAAAATTAAAAAAGAAAAGATATTATAATTTGTTGTTATTAGTGTAATTTTTTAATGACCGGATCCTCAACTTATTTTTCTATTTGAATAAAAATAATAATAAAATAGATTAAAAAAAAAACAAACTTTATTATTACTTTATCTGTATAAAATCTGTATAACTTTAATTTTATAAAGGGAAACATATTTTGACTGTTAAATTAAAATTCATAGCTCATAATTTAGAAAAAAAATAGTATATGGCGTTAAAAAACCACTGAGCCTAATCATCAACCCTAATCCTTTTTCTATCTGATTTTCTTTATCCCTTTTCAGTTATGAACTACTTTTATCATTACTTCGCTAGATCTGTAAAATAGTTTCTACCTCACCGTCTTCACAAACAACTTTCCAGATCGGCGGACTTCTTGGAGGATTTATCGGACAGAGAGTGCTGCCTATCTGCGACGGCAGCGGGTAAGTTACCGATCTGATGCGGAGGGCCTGGCACATGTAACTGTCCTCGGGAGTCCGTCCGGATGGCGTGAGGGGCCGCAGTCACGAAGATGCAGGGCGTGCGGGGTGTCCTTCCACAAAGGGAAGAAGAAAGAACGAGGCGGAGGAAAAACCGCCAAGAGATTTATGGATTAACGGTGGTCCTTCAGCTTTACCAACTGCTGTTTTTATTACCGCGTATCCCCTTCAGGAAATATAAGTTACTTCGGAGAATGCCGGAGGTTCAAGTCGCTCCGCAAGCTTTCGGATGGAGCAGGTTATCCTGCGGAGATCAGAAGTAGGGCGAAGTCGTTAGGTGGAGTAATGAAAGTCGGTCGAATATAAAACTTTTTATATCGCAAATGACTTTTGTGGAACGACTCGATGATAGTTATCGATTATAATAATGAAAAGAAATCATAATAATAAAGTGAGAATAGTTGACTGTTTGTATATATGCGAGAAGTTCAGGATGCAGTCAATAGAACATCTCAACATTTCCAACTTTTGGTTCTATTTAAAAATAAATTAAAAGGGGAAAAAAATTCAAAGAAAGATATTTATTCATACGTATTCTCTATATTTTATATTATAATGATTCGCATTTTATGAAAAAATGTATGGACATTTTGTACGTCATAGATTTGTAACTCTTTTTCTCTTACTATTAAAAGTAATTTTTAACTTTATAATCCTCGCACAAGACTGAAACCATAAGAAACTACTCGAAGATGTCGATTACTACAACACTTACTTGACAAACGTTCAGAACTTCCAGTATATTATAAAAGACTCATCTACATCACTATTATCAGACCTATTTGGACATATGGAATCGAGCTTTAGGGCTCTACTAAACCATCTAATTACTCCCGCATCCACTCCTTACAATCCAAAATCCTCCACAAAATCCTGAATACCCCTTATTTTGTCACAAATCAACTCCTCCATAATGACCTAAACATCCCATTTGTTGTAGATATAGCCCGTGATAGATCCTCCTCTTTTCATTCTAAACTCCCTGCCCATACAAACCCACTTGTCCGTAATTTATCTTCCTTAGATATCCCTGATAACCCTCCAAGGCGACTGAAAAGAAGATGGCTTCGGGACCTACTGCCTTAAAATAGTTTTTGAAGTGCTACCACTGGGTAGTTCTTTCTCAAGGCATATTCATGACTTTTTATTTTCATTCTACTAATTTACTTATTGTGTTCTTTAATACAGTTGTAAATTACTATAAATAAATTTAAAAAAAAACTTTATACTGTTTCAAATGTTTAAAATTGGTAATTTTAAATTTTAATTTTATATGATCTAATTATTCACCTTTTATTAAAATTTCTTTTCCTCCCTTTTGTTTTAATTATTATTATATTTATCAATTGGCCTAAATACTATTTCACTTTGTTTGTAATTATCAGTATAATTTATTTTTCTTATCATCTTCATATATTGTATTCCACTACTAGTTGTTATCTTTGTTTTTTGCTTTTTTTTTCATAGCCCCGAAAAAGGCCTATAATTTAGGCCGAAACGCCGGCACCAATAAATTAAGTTTATACTTAATTGTGTGTTATATTGACTGCACCCTGAACCAACTTCTCCCAGAAAATAAATTCTGATTAAATTAATTGTTTTGAATTTTTCTCTAGCTATTATCATGTCAGTGTCATATTATAGACCAGAATATGCGGAAATTATCCATACTATAAAATAATCAACACCATGCTTACAGAATTGAGACTACATATTATTAAAGATAACATAAACAAGCTTAGTAAACATTTTTTTTCCAAATGTTTAATTAACAAAAATTTTCTTTTAAGAAATATTAGAAACTATACCAAAAATAGTACAAAGCGGTATTAACACAAATGAACTAAATATATATTACTGTAAAATACATTTGATAATTTTTTTTTTTTAAATTGTAAAGTTTATATATTTACTTTTTTTTTACATTTATTAATGTGTCTATATCCTATGTTTATGTTTTTATGTGGTTACTAGAGACTGGTCTACTATGGTACAGCATTATATATATATGATCATATCAATTGGAACAATCTCTTCTTGTTTTTGTTTAAATGCATTTATTTATCCATATATGTCAATAATTAATCTTATAACGTTTCGAGGTTTCACATGCCTCAACTTCAGATGTTCAATGTTATATCCATTTCCATATCTTTACTCAATATAGGTCATTTAACAATACATTTCATTCACATTATCAAATTTTAACTTTTCACCATCACATATATTAATTTATCTTGTGTACTTGAAACTATCATGTTTACTAAACTGATATGATATGATTGATATGATCATATTCTAATATACTCTTCTATAATAGTGATTGATATAAAGCATTATATATGTTTAGTGAATTTTATTATGTATTGCAATAAATAATTTTATAAATGAAAAAAAAAAAATTATATATCCAACAAAATATCTGGTACGCGCAACACACGATATTTCCTTACCTCTATTTTTAAAATCGAGAATTTTTATATAAAGATCTGATTCACATCAAATAATGCAATAATATTAATTATAATTTACTTTAATCACTGAAGTTTATGATGCTCTTGTGTTTTACAGCATTTTATATCAGATAATTTATTTTTCTTAAATCTTAAATTTCTTTGTCTAAAATCTTTTCAATAGTTTATCTAACCTCCTTTAGTTGGATATCAAAGTCGTTCAAATGATATGGTTAATTTTAAATCTTAAAGGAACATTAAAATCTCGTCTTTGAACCCTGTCAGATAATTTGAATAAGTATAAAACCTACATCATATTAACACCCATTCAATTTTACATCCATTAAGCGAGTGTTATGGAAATCGTTTTGAGAAAATCGAAAAATGGTCCAAAATGATTGATATAAAGTGGCTCTTCTGGTTCACCGATTTTGACGAAAAAGTTGCTGTAACATCTCGGTTGAATAGTTGTCTTAAATATGATATTTTACTTTCGTACAGTTTTTTTAAATTTTACTGTTAAACTCACTACACACACACTGATATTTTCGCTGGTCTTGGTTATTTTTACTCAAGTGACCCTAACTACGAGTGTATAACTTGAAAACTATAATTCTAAAGTTTTCAAGATCGCAATACTTTCCCTTCCTATATATTTCATATATATGTATGTGAAAGTAACAAAGAATTCTGTTTATTGTCCTCTCAATGAAGGCAAAAAAAAAATCTGGTGCGGGCAACACATGACTTTCACTTACCTCCGTTTTTAAAATCGATTAAAGAATTTCCAAATACAGTTAGAGATTAAAATGAGTGAAACCGTTAAAGAATTAATTAAATTGAATTAATATAGAAACCTGTGTTTTATTAAAAACTCTATTATATTACTATCTAAAATAATCAGTTAGTTTTATCGGCTTTTTATCACTCTTTATTCAATTTTACAAGCTTTTGTATAAGATAATATATATTTTCTAAAGTCTTTCTCTTTTAAACGGTATATTACCCGTCTATATTACTGTTCTTATGTTCAAAAACAAAATTGGCGCGCTGTGCTTCATTGACAAGCCGCCAGGCTGCAGCACGGTCAACATGAATTTTCCTTTTCAGAAACCCAAAAAACAGTTAGTTTTATCAGCTTTCCATCACTCTCCATTACCCTTTACGATTCCGTGAATGAGATAATATTTTTCCTAAAATCTCTATCCAACGGTATATTATACATCTATATCACTATTGTTGTGTTAAAAAAACAAAACAAAAAATGTATAAAAAAAATACTTGTTCTGTTTTCTCCTTTAGTTGTTTATCAAATTCGCTCAACATGCATATTTAGCTGTTAATTATCAAATGTTACAAGATAATATAGTTATTTTTATAGAATATACAAAATTAAAGGTGCTTTAGAAGAAGAAAATTTTAATTATCTGCATTTAAGCCCTGTTCGACTATTTAAATCAGAATGAAACCCACATGATGTTAAAGCCCGTCAATTTTAACATTGATTTAGTTACTTAAATCAAAATCCTCATTGCCGTTTTTGAAAAAATCGTAAAAAGGTACAAAATGCATGGTATACAGTGGCACATATGGTTCGCCGACTTTGATAAAATGTTTCTGTAACATCTCGGGCTTATAGTAGTCTTAAATATGAAATTTCAGTTTCGCGCGACTTTTTGTTTTTGTGCTAGACTTACCACGGACACTCAAACATTTTTGCGTGTTTTTGCGTTGAAAACTGGAGGTCGAAAAATTTCACGATCGCAATACTTTCCCTTACTATATATTTCATATATAGTAAGGGAAATCACTTTAAATTGAAAAAGATATTCAAGAAATAGGCATTACAAATAGTATTCTTCAAGCTAAATTGCAATGTATTTTACTTATAAACCTTCAGGAAAGAATCCCCTAAATCATGGTGAAAACCATATCGAAATCCGTAGCATAGTTAAGAACCAAGAATCGCGATATCATTTTATATTGAGATTCTAAAATTGATTTTAAACAGGAGAATAAGCTAAAGTCGCAGGTTTCCCGCACCAGATTTTTAAAAAACAATCTGTTATAATGCACAAGTTGTATACGAGAAGAGATGAGCTGGTGAAGTGACCTGCCTTCGCCCGGGCTAATGGTATAATTGATAATACCATCATGGCCGCCCCTGATTACAGGCTTGCTATAATATGAGATTATGGGACCCAGTGTTAACAAATTATCTAGCCTGTTATTCATTAGGGGGGTTGGCTACCCTGTAATTCCTCAAGGCCTCGTGAGATATTGCCAGCCCTGCCACAGTTTCAGGTACTATCATAACCCTGTATTTTCTTTTTATTTGTATTTTCTCTTCTTTCTTTTCTCCTTCTTCTTTTCTTATTTCATTTTCTTTTTAAACATTCTTTGTTTTTCTTATCGGGATAACGGTGTCAGTTCGAAGAAGGTCCCGGGTGCCTCTGTTGTGCATCTCATGAGGAAGAATTTTTTTTTGTCTTCATTCCGAAGCCTTCCTCATCTGCATTTCTGGCTCCTTGTAGTCCTACTGGTGACGAGTTTTTTTGCCCACTCGGATTCAAGATAGGATTTCATGGTGCTAAGTTGACTGAAAGAATCTAATATAATTGTAAGCCAACACCACACATGTTTGTAATAATATTTATTACTTTCACTTACCTATATATGAAATATATAATAAGGCATGTAATGCGATCGTGAAAATTTTCGAATGGCCAAGTCCCGAAAAAAGATCTGGGTGTATGTGATAAATCCAGCACAAAAACAAAAAGTTCTATGAAACTGACATTATATATTTAAGACAAGTATACGCCCGAGATGTTACAGCAACTTTTTCATCAAAATGAGCTTACCAGAATAGCCACTTTACACGATGCATTTGCACCTTTTTTCGATTTTATCGAAAACGGTTCCGACGATTTTGATTAAACTCGCTGTATCGATGTAAAATTTAATGGGCTTTAATATCATGTAGGTTTCATTCTGTTTAAAATAGTCTGGCAGTGCTTAAACGCCGATATTTTAAATTTTCTTTCTCTAAAGTACCTTAAATTTTTGTAGATTCTATAAAAATAACTATATTATCTTGTTACCACTGATTAAAAACAGGTAAATATATATGTTGAACGAATTCGATATCCAAATAAAGGAGAAAACTGAAAAAATATTGTTTTAATGCAATGTTTTGTTTTTGAACATAACAACAGTAATATACATGTGTAATATACCGTTGGAAAGCTAAATATTTTAGAATAAATATTATCTAATACACAAGAGCTTGTAAAAGTTAATAGAGAGTGATGAAAAGACCTTTTTTTTTTTTAATTATTTATATTGAAAATTCACAACTGTATTTTGTAATACAACTAGTAATTATGCTGGTAATGATAAAATATATGAAAAAAACATGAAGAGAAAATGCCCATTGGCAGCACTCTAGTAGTGAATCTAAACAAGAAGGTCTCGAGGCCATCTTCTTAATTTTGCATCTGTTTTCGATTTTCTCAAAAACGGCTCTAACGATGTTGATTAAACTCCATATATCGATCTAAAATTGAATGGGCTTTAATATGGTGTAGGTTTCATTCTGGTTGAGATAGTGTGACAGAGTATTAAAGTATCTTTAATTTTATTGATTTGATAAAATTAGCCATATCATTTAATTAGCATTCTTAAAAAATACTTAAATATATAACTTGAACGAATTCGATATCCAACATCTTATATCCAACATACATTCTCGTTAGAGGATCAAGTAAGAAAAAAAATAAAAAATCCAATTCTGACAGCTATCTTATATTAGCTAAATATTTTTGGACGATAAAATTAAAAAAACATATATATATATATATATATATAAAATATAAAGTTTTTATGAAAATTATAAAAAAATATTCATTAGGTGGTAATTTAGTTCAATCAAAACAAGTTTAGAAGGATGTGAAAAAGGAAGGTAACTATAGCTTAGGATTATGTTGATATCTGTCGGGATTAAAATCTGTCCGCCCTACCCAAAACAGGTTAAAGGATTAAAGCAACAGAATTGAGTTATTATATAAATAGATAAACATAAAACTTATATATATATATATATATATATATATATATAAATAAGTATATTATATTCATATACCTATATATATATATTATGTTTCATTGTGTATATTCGTTAATTAAAAATTCAACTGAAATAGATAAAATTAACTTCTAGATCGTTTAAATAATGTTTTATGATTAAAGCGTTTTTATTTAATTAAATAAAAAAGGATTATGGATTTATTCAACAGTCCCTGAATATATTTAGTATATCTAATCTGTCACTTTTAGACAAATTTTAAAACAGTATCAAAACAGACTAGTTTTCATATTTTTGTTTTTCAACTTTTGGATTGTTATCAAAATGTAGTTTTGTTTTTTTTTTATTCATTCAACATCTTTTTAAGCTAGTGTAGCTAATCAACGACTTCGTGGAGTCTCAAATCTCGCCCTATACAGGTTTAATTAGGATAGGGATCTTAAACGAGGTCCCAACACCATTTTACTCCTCCTCCGAACGATGACATTACAAGAATGTTTTATTCCCATAGAAAATCCTAGTCGGGTTTGAACCCTTGGCCTTGGTCATAAAAGACGGTTATATGTATAAGGTAATACTTTTTATAGGATCTTGAACTTTCCAACAATATATTATACACCTATTCTATTGTTCAATAACATAAAAAATATTATATTAACAAAACGTGTATTTGCGATCTTAAATTCGTGTGGTTTTTCTTATAACCCTGAAGAAGGCCTATAATTTAGGCCGAAACATCGGCACCAAAAATTTAAGATTACGCTTAATTGTGCGTTAAATTGATTACACCTGAACAACTTCTCTCAATAAAAAATATTATGTGCTCTTAGTTCGATGTGGAATCCATTCAACTTGAATATTTAGTAGTTTTTTATCAATACTCATGAGGATGATGTTTCATTTTTTTGATCTACAAAATTTAAGGTACTTTAGAAGAAGAAAATTTTAAATATCGACATTTAAGCCTTGTTAGACTATTTAAATCAAAAATGAAACCCACGTGGTGTTAAAGCCCGTCAAATTTAGTATGTTTAATCAAAATCCTCATTGCCGTTTTTGTAAAAATCATATAAAGGTGCAAAATGGTATGAAGTGGCACACCTGGTTCGCCGACTTTGGCTCGCAAGCTCGAGGCGATATTACCTCGGCAATATTAAAATATTTAGAAAAAGACTGACTAATGATTATTCCACCTATAATAGCTTATACAGTCGACTATATATTCTCAATCTAGCGTTAAAAGTTCATCAATTGATTTGAACACTTTAGGTTAGAGAAAGTCGTGTGTTGCTCGCACTAGATTCTTATTATTATTGGCAATTAGAATGTTCAGATTAGCTCTTATGATTGTAAAGGCAGTACTCTTCGAAAGGATGTTTAGATGAAGAAGATCAAACTATAAAGAGAAGATGGCGCAAAAGAAAGACATCCTCTACATTACTCGTTACCTCCTTCCGATAAGAGCGCCCCCACCTCATCACAAGTTTATTTATTAAGGCAATACCCGAGGAGATATTTATACCCGCGCGGCTAGATCAATGAGGGGAAGTATTTACTTTTAGCCGGTGACTATTAGCTATGAAATACGCGCGTCATTAAATGCATTCACGGTATATCTCAACTGGGCTAACTGTTCTCACGCTCACTAAGACCCCTTAGCTGGAACATAACTAACTGGAGTCTGTTCCTCCTCCAGGCAGTGTAGGTTCAGGTCTGGAGTGGCTGAGGAGGCGTGAACATCCTGTAGCCCAATGTTCGTTAGCGAGTGCACAACACGGAAACACATGTTTCGGTCTCCTTCAACAAGATAATAATTATCTCGCTTTAATGAGAAAAGCATTTATCTTTTCAATTTTAAAGTTATTACTTTCTCTTACCTATATATGAAATATATAGTAAGAGAAAGTACCAAAGTTAAATCTATTTTCTATAATAAATCTAAAATTGAAATAGCTAAACAATACAGTTATTTAGGAGTCTTTTTTTTTTTTGTCTTAATGGATGAGTTTATTTGTGACATTAATAACAAAATTAACTCTGATGAATAAGAAAAATAACAAATGTCTTAGACGCTATTGCTCAGGCTAGAAAAATGGAGTGGACATGGGCAGGACTTCTCATGCGGAAAACAGAAGATAGTTTGGGCAAAGCGAGCTGCCGAATGGATCCCTATTGATAAAAAAAGACGCAGAAGCCGACAACGCAAACGCTGGGCCGACGAATTGAGGAAAAACGATGATTCTCTATGGATGAGATATGCACAAGATAGGAAGTTGTGGAAAACTAAGTGCCAGCAGCAACTCAAGTTTTAAGTTTTAGGTTCGGCGAGTCTCCGCCCAAAAGACTAATCTCCCATTGGGAAGGTCTATATGTAAATATATCTCATGTAAATATTATGTTTTGATTTTGTATACATAACGGAGAGAAATTAACTTTATATTTGCATATAAATCAAGACTTTTATTATATTATTATATTTGTGACAAAATAAAGAGCATTGAGGATTTTGGATTGTAAGGACTGGATACGAGAGGAATTCGATAGTTTGTCCCCCAAGCACCAAATCGGTCTTATGATGGTCATATAAATAATCTTTTGTAATTAAGTCGAAGGTTGGAGCGTTTATCCAACTTTGTGTTGAAGTTAGTCAAAAACATCGGGCAGTTTCAGTCTTGTGTGGGGATTCAAGTTAGAAGTTTGTCAAGGTGGTGTCCTAGCATCGAATATGTAACAAGGATATGGGTGTAAATACTGTAGGGCACACAAACCTTTTTTCACGACTTTAGACTAAGTGGAACCTAAAGGGTGTATTTCTGTTGAGAACTAGAATTCGAAAATTTTCAGGATCGCAATAGTTTTCCTTACTATATCATATATATAGTCAGCTATAGTAAAGTACAGTAATACGTTAACATCTCACTTCAAAGATACCTAAGTGTTCTCGGATGACCTCAATGTCTTCCAGACGATAAGGAATGCCAGAGTGTTGAAACAGCGGCCATATATCTGCCCTGAAGAACGGCCGTGCCTCTAATGCCAGGTTTTGAAAATGCCCTCCCTCGGGAACATCAGGGTATGAAAATATCTTCCTCGGGGGCGATTACAGCATTATATTTTTATGGAAATCAATTCTAATAAAAGTAAAAAGAGGCCTGAGGGAGATGATTTATGCCTTGAATAAATTGTGAGTAAAATAGTGGCGGTACAATGGTTATTTAGCCTATTAGGCCCAAGGGGGACTTTTAATCGCCCGATTACTCCTTGAGTAATGATCCTCAATCGCTCGGCGGTCACACTTTATTGTATCGTCATGCGAGTGGAGGGGGCACCTGCCTCAGGGCGTTTTTCCATAAATTTCCCGAAGGGCAACCCTCCTTCGCCCTCGAAGCGCTGTGTAATTTTCTTCACGATTTAGTGGATCACATCCCAGAGGACGTATGTAAAAATTTTGCGCTGAAAAACAGTTGGTTCCCGCCAGATAATAACCTACTCCTTAGGCTCTTTATCTCCTCCTTTAATAATATGCTCCTCTTTCCCTCCGAGACTTTTGATTTGTAGAAGAATAATATAAGATTATAGTGGAGACAGATGAACAAGAGCTTTGGCCAGGGGGTATTGCCAGTATAAGGAATTTTTACCGGTTTCTGGATCGTTTGTCATGTTTCAGCATGCTCTGAAATTACCCTTGTCAGTAATATTTAGGAGGCATTGTTTCGGTATTTTTCGTTCCCGATCAAAAATTCGAAATTCCGTTTTCTTATTTTGATGTCAATATCCATTGTCAAATGCAATGATAGCCAATAATTTTCAAATTGTTTTATTGTTTATGTTATTATTATTATTGTTATAATCAAAATCTGGTGCGGGCAACACACCGACTATCACTTACCTCCGTTTTTAGAATCGATTGAAGAATTTTCAAAAACAGTAAGAGATAAAAATGATTAAACCATTAAAGAATTAGTTAAATTAAATTTCTATAGAAACATGTGTTTTATTTAAAAATCGATTATATTATTATCTAAAATAAACAGTTAGTTTTATCTTCTTTTCATCACTCTCTATAAATTTTTATAAGTTTGAGTATGAGATAATATTTTTTCTAAAATCTTTAGCTTTCCAACTGTATATCATACATGTATATTACTGCTCTTATGTTCAAAAACAATAGAATTGCATTAAAAAAATATTTTTTTCTGTTTCCTCCTTTAGTTGAGTATCGAATTCCTTCAATTTATATATTTACCTGCTTTTTATCAGTGGTAACAAGATAATATAGTTATTTTTATAGAATCAACAAAATTAAAGGTACTTTAGAGAAAGAAAATTTAAAATATCGGCATTTAAGCCCTACATGATATAAAAGCCCATTAAATTTTACATCGATGCAGCGAGTTTAATCAAAATCAAATGCATGGTATAAAGTGGCTCTTCTGGTAAGCTCATTTTGATAAAAAAGAATTGTAGGGCGTAATCATAGGACTTTTCGTTTCCTCCCGGGAGTTACCACACACGGACACACACACACACACACACACACAGACCTTTTTGCGGGACTTATTTATTTGGACTCAGGGGACCCTGAAATTCGAAAATTTTCACGATCGCAATACCTTACTATAGATGGTAAGTGAATGTAAAAATTGGTTAATTGGAAGAATGCAAGATGATAATAAAAAATTAGTAGGTTCCTAAATCTTCTAAAAGCAGTTAATTACTCATAAACTTTTAAACGAGTCAACGTTTCGGGGGCCTTCCCCATCATCAGGATTTACTTTATTTTCTATCACATTACATTTTTATATTACTGATAATTTGTGAATAAAATCAAGGCTCTAGTTTATCTTCCGCTATTCGATTCAACTCTGCTACTTGCGTCAGTTCCTCTCGAACCTCCTTCTTAAGGGGTATACTCACCTTCCTAATCCCTTGGCAAACTCCCTATCTAGTTCCAAACATCCCTATAACCCTTCTCGTAGGTTGAAGCGGCAGTGGCCCAGAGATCTCTTGTAAATATGCCATTGGAGTGCTGGCAATGGCTGGCTTCTCCACTCATGCCCTGAGTGTATGTGGCTCTAGCGCCCTCACACGCGGCTGAGTGAGAGGCGCTGGGATCTGCTGGCATTGTGCCAATCTCGGGGTTCGATTCGGTGATCCCAGGGGCAGTTTGTAAATATTGTAAATAGGTACGAATGAGATCAAAGCTGTTATTATTTTCTTTATATATATATATATATATATATATATATTATTTATTTTATTTTATATACATATATCTTTTCTTCTTTATTTATTCTTTATTAATTATCCTTGTATATATATATATATATATATATATATATATATATATATATTATATTATTTATTTATTTTATTTTATTTCTTTATGATATACATATGGATGAATGTTTTTCTAGTTTAATACTCATTGCCCCAGTAGGCGGCAGATTGTATTATCTCTTAATAAATAAATAAAAAAAAAAAAAAAACTTCTTAAGGTCTCGATATCTTCCAAATCCTTATTATCCCATGCTCTTTTTCTATATCGGTGTGTTATCTTTTCTTCCCTCCTTTGTCGCCTGTATTCATACCGAGGGTACGCGTATGTCTCTTTTGAATTATACTTTTGAATGCTCCATTTTTTAGATATGGCGTTGTTTAGCCTTCCCAATTCTCGAGTGGTCTCATCTATCTTCTGACCAAACATTTCACGAAATGTCATATTTATATCGTTTATTTCGAAGTTTACAAAACTTTTTTAATGGCAAAAATTTCAGTGACGATGCCTCAAGTCGCAAAAGGTTGAGTTTTTCGCTAATAAGAACTAGAACTTCTGTGAGCGTGGTATTATGTAGTTATAAGAAAGTTCATGGAATAGAATGGAAGAAATTTGACTGATTAAAGTTCATTTTTTGTGACACAAGTCTCTTGCTTATTATAAACATGTGAGTTTATTAAATACCAAAACGTAAGAATCGACTCCGGTAATGGAAAATTGATTTTAAAACAGAAGATATATCGATTGGTATCTTTGATTAATGGCATTTTAATTCGCAGACAGATCGGCCTGTGATTTAGATCGGAGCTTCCTCGGACTATCCATCACCTCGCCCTGGGAAGAGGCGCAGGGGAACGGACTTCGGGTCGTTGCTACCGAGGCTGGTGCCTTCCAGGGGTATAACTGGGATGTCCGGATCTTCTGGAAGTTCGCGTCAGTAGGAGTATCAGGAGGTTACGTGGAGTAATTAACGTTAAGCAAATATTTAACATCTAGTAAGATCTGTTTATTTATTCAACATCCCTGTATGCTACTGTGGCTAATCGGACGATGCTACAGTGGGAGTCCTAAATTTTGCCTATCCAAGTTTTATTAGGATAGGAATCTTTTAGGAGTACCTAACATCGCACAGCTCGGGACCCTTTTTAACTTCGAGGACGTAAGGTGTCATAACCAAGGATTCTTTACTCCTAAAAAATCCTGCTACTGCGGTTTGAACCGGACCTTTAGCATAGGAGACTGTTATGCTGATGAATTTTCTTCCTCTAAAGTACCTCTAATATTGTAGATTTAAAAAAAAAATGAAATCATCTTATTATCATTGATAAATAACGGGTAAATATTTAAGTTAGGCGAATTTGATAAACAACTAAGGAGAAAAGTGCAAACATATTTTTTTATGCAATTTTTGTGTTTTTGAACACAAGAATAGTAATATAGATGTATAATATACCGTTGGATAGCTAAAGATTTTAGAAAAAATATTATCTAATACACGTAATTTTAAAGGTAAATGGAGAGTGATGAAAAACCGATAAAACCGACTGACTGTTGTAGATAAAAATATATAATAGATTATTTAATAAAACACATGTTTCTTTTGAAATTCAAAATAATTAATTCTTTAAAAATTTCCTTGTATCTTTAAATGTATTTAAAAATTCTTAAATTGATTTTAACAACGGAGGTAAGTGAAAGTCGTGTGTTGCGTGCACCAGGTTTTTAAATGTAATTTTTGTTTTTTATATATTAAGAACAGTAATATAGTTACTGTTATGTTATTTATGTTATTACCGTTGGAAATGGGAAAATTTTAGAAAAAAAACTATGTAATACAGAAAGTTGTAAAAAGTGGTGTTAAGGGACGAACAAAGCATAAACTTAATAATGATTATTATACGTTACAATTTAATATAGTTATATTATTTAATCTAAATCATATGTTTCCAACAAAACTGAATAATTTTACTTTCACTTACCTATATAAGAAATATGTAGTAAGGGAAAGTATTGCGATCGTGAATATTTTCGAATTCCAGTTTTCAACGGAAATACACATTGTAGGGTCCCCTGAGTACTAATAACAAAGTCCCACAAAAAGGTCTGTGTGTGTGTGGTAACTCCCGGGCGGAAACGGAAAGCTCTATGTAACTGAAATTTCATATTTAAGACAAATATACGCATGAAGAGCCACTTTATACCGTGCATTTTGCACCTTTTTTCGATTTTCTCTAAAACGGTTCCAACGATTTTGATTAAACTCCTTATTTTGATGTAAAATTTAATAGGCTTAAACGTCATATAGGTTTCATTCTGATTAAAATGGTCTGACAGGGCTTAAATGCCGATATTTTAAAATTTCTTCTTCTAAAGAACCTTTAATTTTGTAGATTCTATAAAAATAACTAAATAATTTTGTTATCATAGATAAATAAAAGCTAAATATGTAAGTTGTGCGAATTTAAAAAACAACTAAAGGAGAAACTGAAAAAAAAATTTTAATGCAATTTTTTGTTTTTGAATTTAAGAGTAGTTGGAAAGCTAAAGATTTTAGAAAAAAATATTATCTAATACACAAGACCTGGTAAAAGTTAATAGAGAGTGATAAAAAACCGATAAAACTAAGTGATTGTTTTAGATAATAATATAATAGATTTTTTAATAAAACACATGTTTCTATATTAATTCAATTTAATTAATTCTATAATAGTTTCACTAATTTTTGTCTATAACTGTATTTGAAAATTCTTTTATCGATTTTCTAAACAGAGGTGAGTGAAAGTCGTGTGTTGCTCGCACCAGATTTTCTATTTTGTTATGATAGCTGCAGCAACAATCATATAAAATCAAACCAGACTCAAATCTTGGGTATAGAAACGATCGCTTCGACAGGACGTCAAAGACAACATAAGTTCTGAAATTACGACCGTAAATACCTGGTGAAATTGGATACCCACTGGGTACGAGGCGAAGAAGGTACTGCGGAAAAATTTACGACAATACTTATTGTCAATACTGTTAAACGAAAATGGGAATCCTACCTATAACAGGCCTTTATGCTATAGTTGTGGCTTTTCGTATATATTTTCGTTGAAGAGAAAAAACTCAGAGATATAATATTGCAACCACAATATTAGTTTTTATTTTTATATTCTGAAACTATGTTGCAACCGGTTACCTAAAGATAACATTCGATCACTGCAGAAGGTTTTCGATTTATCGACAAATAGACACAAAATAAACAGAACTGGTTTAACGTCACTTTATGCTACTGTGCTTAATCATACGATGCTACAGTGGGAGTCTTAAATTATGCCTTTTTAGGCTTCAAGGGATCTTTATGGAATACCGTTAAAGACATCGCACAGCATTTTACGTTTTCTCCGAAGGACGGAAAACCAAGGATTCTTTACTCCCTTTAAAATATTTTTGGACCAACTGGCTTTGAACTTATGACCTTGTGCATAGGAAACTGTTGTGCGACTACAAATATTGAGACTTGACTAATAAATAATATACAGTAATTATTAATAACTTACTTTGTCTATTCTTAAGACTACCCCGGATAACCCTAAACCAGGTACCTAAAAAGGACTGACCAAGAACCGACAAAGGACACAGTACCCACCTCCTGCACCTGAAAGCACTTGCTTTGATCCCCCCTACAATGTCTTGCTATATATGCCCTTGGGTCCTCAAAACTCATCACTCTAGTTGTAACATTACTTGTGTCACACTCATAGAAGGAGACCTCGGAATGTACCCAAGCTCCTCAGCACAGTGTATTGTAGTGAGAATATGTATTATATTTTCATAATAAAAGTAATATCTAAATATCTTCACTGTGTGATGTAGAAAAAGTAGATACCGACCTTATTTTGATCAGAAGTCGATTAATTTTTATGCGAGTTTATTTTTTATTGACATTTTTTGAATGTCTTGCTATATATTATGCCCTTGGATCCTCAAAACTCATCACTCTAGTTGTAACATTACTTGTGTCACACTCAAAGAAGGAGACCTCGGAATGCACACTTGTAGTCACCCGAATTCCTCAGCACAGTGTATTGTATTCAGAATGTGTATTATGTTCTCATAATAAAAGCAGTATTTTAATATCTTCACTGTGTGTGATTCATTAACTGTGGGTAATATTTCTTTTGAGAAAGAATATAACTTGTATGATGCTGTACAGTGGCAACACTGAATCACCTCTCTCATCTTAACATGACAATTAACATATGTTCATAAGTTTGTGAAGCTTTCTATTAACATGTACGACTTTTTTTGTTTCATATTGACTTTTCTGAAATCTTGAGCTTTCCAACTATACTGTACTATAACTCGTATTTTAGGAATATTATTTTTCTATGAATTAATTGCAGATAATTCAATTATACTCTATAAAATAAACAAAAAAACATAATTGGAATGTATTTTACTTTTAAACATTAAGAGAAGTAACAGTGAATGACAGTCAAGCCGTATCGAAAGCCGTGGTGTAGTTTAGGTGGAGTTTGCGGAAACCAAAAAAGAGATACGGAAAGGTAATCTAAACATTCGATCAGTTCGACTTTTGGTATGGCTCTATATTTGTTATTTCGGAATTTAAAAAATATATGTTATATTAAAAAAAGATAGTCTGAATAAAAAAGAAAAGAAAAAATTAGAGGAACACGGGATCGGAATGTAGATTTTAGGTATTTTCGTAAGAGATAAGGGTCAAGTTTATGAGCAATTTTATCAGAGGGGAGATCACAGGTGTAGCCAGCTGATCTTATCCATGGGCCTCATCCATAAACATATGGCAGATGGATATCCTCGATTTGACGACAGCCTGTCCGCTCTGTCTCAATCTCGTGCCCACCTTCTTTTCGGCTGCCATCTTTGTACGCTAATGTTTTGGTCCCGATCTTGATAATGTACTCGGGTATGTTCGAATCATGCCCTGATCACTTTATTGCGTACTGTTTTTAAAGGGTCAGTTTGAACGTATCGATTACACTGTAAAAAAAAAAAAAAATAATAAAAAAAAAACTTAATTTATTATATATATATATATATATATATATATATATATATATATATAAAACGTAAAAATAAAATCGCAATATAAATGAAATAATGTCGCTACCTATAAAGGTATCCACGAACCAAAAGACAGATTATCTTACGATTTTCGCTATAATTTTTTTATTTTTTTCTGTAGGTTTATAAGTAAAATACATTACCACTAAGTTTTTTGTTTTTTTTAATTTATTTTATTTGTCTTTACTTTAGTATATAATATAATACACAAAACATACATAACGCTGTACCGAAGTAGTAATATATACTTAGTTCGTTTGTGAACATAACTTCGTATACTATTTTTGGTATAATTTCAAATACTTCTTATCAGATAGCTTAAAATTCTATAATCTATAAATAATAAAATATTATTATCAAGTTTAATTTTCAGTAATATTATTTGAGGCAGCTTTATATATTATTATCTGTAATTTCTATTGTTTTTTTTTTTCCATTTTCAGAGTATTATATACCGTTAGAAAGCCCAATATTTAAGAAAAGTTAATATACAATAAAATAAATCGTACAAGTAAATATATGGTTGTTGTAAGCCCATAAACTTATGAACATGTGTTATTGGTAAAGAGAGGCGTTATAATAGTTAGATGTTGCCAACGTCGTACAGGAAGTTGTATCCGTCCGATTAGGACGCAAACTTTTAAAAACAATATTATGAACCTAATTGTAACTAAGTTGTTATAAATCTATAAACTAACAATGTTATTATTCTTTTCAACTTTTAAATTCTTTCATTAAACTATAAAATAAATGGGATTCCCAACTAACCTAAACCGTAACTCCTGTAGGCAACGCCTTCACGTCGTCACCCCTGATGAAGCCCACATTGTAGGCCGAAACGTCGGCACATAATTAAAATAACACTTATTTTAAATGTGTGTTTTTAATTTATGACCGCACCCCCAACCATCTTCCTCATCTAAACCGTAAAATGTATTTTAAACAGTTTATTTTAAATATAAAATTGTGATAAATCCATATAAAACAGACATTGCAATCAAGTTATCTTTTTTGGGGCAAATTGATTTTTTTGTTATCTGTGTTTTACTTTAAAATAACAAAAATATAAACTGAACCTATTTTTTATTTATGTTTTTCATTTCTACCCATGATTTTTTTTTCTTTTTTAGATATATTACTATTTGTATCAATATGAACGCAATCATAGCAATATAAAATATTTAAAATCTGCTAAAGAAACTCCGGACTAGAGCTCCCCATCCCCTTGTGGAGAGAAAAGTAGAACCCAAGAGATCCCAGCGACTCTTCCTCAGCCGCATCACTGGTATAAGCCAGTGGAGGCTGAGTTAGGGCGCAATAGCCACATACATACAGTACACTACCCATGATTAAATATAATAATGAATAGACGTTATAAAATTTATCCTTGGTCAAAACGTCCTTTGTTGGGGAATGGTGGTTCCAAACCTGACCTGGATAGGCAGAATTTAGGACTCACTGCAGCATCGTCTGATTAGACACAATATCATAAAAAGTGACGACAAATATATAAAAACTAACTGACAAAGCTTAAAATTTTATGGGTCCTTTTATAATTTAGATGGCTCTCAAATTTTATTTTCCCTCCATTCGATATTTTAAACTGATACAATCCGTTCGAAGATTCCCACAACCTGAGAGAGGAGTGATTAACCAGGACATTGGACAACATTAGTCAGCCCTGCGGAAGCCGCAGATTACAAATTACCGAAACAAGTAGACATAATAAAGTTTATTTCTCTCCTGATGAATGTGAAAGAGGGGAAGGAATTTTAACGAATTCTTTTGTCCGGAGCCTTCCTCCCGTTGGCCTGATCCTTATCTGGACAGAATCCTTCGGGAAATTCTTCTCGAGCTATTTCCAGCTTCACGCTCCGATAATAAACTATTCCTTAGAGTATTTATTGTTTCTTCGGCTATGAGTTATTCCAGGAAGATCTGGAAAAGGGTTCTTAATATTTTTTTTTCACTGAAAATCATATTTGTGGGTACTGATGGCCATTTAGATATATTCCGTATTAAAAAAAAACTAAATCGTTTTTCTGTTTTATCCATATTGAAAAAAAAAAAAAATTATACCCTTACTAGGAATAGCAATAGATCATAAGGATTCTGAAGAGAAGGATTTCCCTTGTAGAAAATTTTAGAGGGAACGGAAAAGATGGAAATCCAAAGTAACAATGTCAGAAGAGTACAGGTGAGCTAAAACCTCCCATCTGAAACTTAATAACTTTTGCCGAATCCTTAAAGACAAATGGGACCTGGCTTTGTCTAGGTTTTATAGCACTCTTTTCCAATTTTCCAGCTCTGGCCGTTTCTCTTCAATTGCTGCCTTCAATCGATTTAATTGGATGCAGCAAAAGTCTGTATTTATTGTTTGGTTTTGTGGAAGGAGTTTAAAATGTATGTGTCCCATCCAATTCCACCAAATACTGTGCATCACCTTTCTAAATGATAGGTTCTTGCGACAAATGTTATAAAACAAAAAATATTCTACTCTAAATTCTAAACCAGAAAACTGTTGTAGTTTTGATTGATCAATATCATCAAGGATAGAGCGTGTAAAAAAAAAAAAAATACCCAAAAGAAAGAAAAAACGCCAACATTGAAAAAAATTGAATCAAAACTACTTTTTTTCATTTTAACCAATATAATTTCTAAACGCTAGGTGCTAGCGACAAGTTTTATACAACACAAATTATTTTAGATTTAATTTCTGATAGGAAAATTCGCATTAAATTTTCACAATCCTCCCATCGACACTTCGGCCTACCTCTAGGACGCCTTCATTCGGTTCAGTGCAAACTAAATTTCTCGGAATTCGATCTTTATCCAGCCCTTCAATTTAACACACTCATTTAAGTTACCGTGATGGTTTCAACGCAATTATACAGACAGGATACAAGCTTCGTACATTCCTCGTTGTGAAACCTTCTAAATCTATAGGCGCTGTTCATTCTTCCAAGTATGAGACCACGTTTCAGATCTATATAGAACCATAAAATAGAATAATAGTTTTATAAATTCTGAACTTTAAGTTACTTGATAGAAACCGTGTGATAAATAATTTTTGCGAATGAATTGATGATTTTTTTTTTTTTCGTGTTCTGAGTAGTATTTCACTCCAAAAAACCCGAAGACCGCTCCCACACTCCCCGAAGTGAATGGACCGCGGCGAAGACGAGATCGGAGACGCCTGGTGTCCGTTGTTGGAAGTCGTGCCCTCCAGACCTAGCATTATCCGGACCCTCTGTTATTACCCGCCCTCTTTTCGAGGCAATGTCCAATCGTAAATTGATAGAATAACAGATCCCTCTGACCCCATGGTCCAAATCCGGCGACTGTCCCCCGGGGTCTCACGGATCACGATCCACAAATAGATTTCACACGCGCGCCTCCTTTGTCACGCGTTGTTAGTACGCGTGTATCGTTTAGAGTTTTATGTTAAACGCTTTCGGTCGCCGGAGGGCTATAAATCCCGAGTTGCGCAATGGGATCCGGTAAATCGCGGCCAAGAGTTCTGACCCCGAGGGCCTGGATTACGGTCATCTCGAGGAGAGCGCTTTCGTAACCGATACAAGGCGAGGGTAACCGCTACTTAGGTTCATGTCCGAGGAAGTGCGCATTAAAGTCTCCGCGCTTCATTAGAAATCAATCACCACCGCTAAATTTTCTATCACCCGGCGTCGAACATTACAGTAATATTGAGGTATTAACCTAACTGACCTTAAGTTGCATATTCTAAATTTATAAAATTGTACTTTTTTAGGATACGCACAATCTTGTTCCTCGCTATAACGATAGTTATAGAATTGACCTGGCTCAAGGATTATTAAAAATTGCACAGCTACACCCATGAAGGGTCTTGGGCTCAGTGCATATAGAGATTCCTACTGCTTCTAGGCCAACGGCAGTGCAATGAGGTTATTAGGCCGTGATCAAGCTCAGCCGACAGGTTTTTTCCCCCAATTTGTTTGGGTACGCCATTATAGAGGCTAGGACTGCCCCAGGAGAGTCTCCATACTCTAGGGTCGCCCACCGAATGAATTAACAGAATAAATAATATTCTGCAACAGCCGGGATTCGAATCCAGGACCCGAAAAACAATAGACTAGTGCTCTATCCACTAGACCACGCTGCTCCCTAAGGACTATAAACGTTGTTAATAACAACCTCCTTTGATTTTTTTTTCCAATACATTTCATTATTTTTACAATTGTATATACACAAAAAGTGCTGAATTATAATAAAGGTTGTGAAAAGACTTCTGAAGAAACTGCACATCGCTAGAACATCAATGTTTATTTAAGTTAGTAGATCCCGGGGCCATATTTTTTTCAATCACCTCTGAGTGTTATCAGAAATATGTGAGGTTGATAGGTTTCGAACTGGGGGGTTAATGTGGGTTGGGAGTTTGTAATTAAAAGTGGTATATTTAGTTCGAGTAAGAAATGGGGTATTGAGGTCCTTATGGATGATTTTATTTTTGACGATATAAAGAGCATTTAAGATTTTACGAAGGATTTTGGATTGGATGCGGGAGGGATTGAATGGTTAAGTTGAGCTATAAATGTCAAGATGGGCCTGATTATGGTAACATAAATGAGCTTTTTTTTTTGTTTTGTTTTTTATTTTCCTTTAATAACACTCCTCTTGTCCCGGTTGAACAGATCCGATACCTAGGAATGCACCTGGACAAACGTCTTACTTGGAACCCTCATACATGACTGAAAAGAGAAGAAAATGCTCGACGTTTTCGACTACTTCAACACTTACTGGACAAACGCTCAAGCCTTGCACTTAAGTACAAAAGACTCATCTACATGACTATCATAAGACCAATATGGACTTACGAAGTAGAGATTTGGGGCTCTACGAAACCATCAAATTCTTCCCCTCTTCAATCCTTACAATTCAAAATCCTCCGAAAAATTCTCAATGCTCCTTATTGTGTCACAAATAAACTCGTCCATAAAGACCTTAATATTCCCTTTGTTGCTGACTTGGTCAGAACCCGGTACCACTCCTTTCATGACAAACTCCATTCCCACTCTAACCC
This sequence comes from Piezodorus guildinii, assembly GCA_023052935.1. NCBI lineage: Eukaryota > Metazoa > Arthropoda > Insecta > Hemiptera > Pentatomidae > Piezodorus > Piezodorus guildinii. The sequence goes on from CM041298.1 coordinate 112,694,271, forward strand.
ACTAGTTTCAATCCTTGCTTCCTCTACAATCCCTGATAATCCTCTGAGACGTCTGAAAAGAGAATGGCCCCTAGACCTTCTAGTTTAACATAGTCTTTGGGGAGCTGCCAATGGGCAGTATCCCTACATATGAATCATATCAACATATCTTGTATCACATTTACTAAATGTATTTTATTATACAGTTGTAAATACCAATAAATATATTGAGAAAAAAATTTATTAATTTATTTATTTTTTATTATATTTTTTTTTTTTATAACCCATAAAGAGTTTTGGGTCCAGTGGCGATGATTAGACAGTCACGCCTAGCCTCCTGGTTTTCTCCCTTATCTTCGGGTACTCACTTTAAGATGCTTGGTGTGTCCTAGAAAAGTATTCCTACCACATGGTCTCCCCACGGCCGAAACAACAGAATAAACAGTTTTCTGTATAAGCCAGGTTCAAAATAAGGAATTCCGATTAAAATAGTCAATAAAGTATTAACGAACCCTTTTAAGTGTCTCAGTAGTTTCCCGAACTCCAAGAGTCGAGCCTTATTAAGGTTTGGACGGGCACCCATTTGTTCATGGAGCCCAGGTGTCATCGTGTAGTTACCCAACCGGGCGGGCAAGATGGAACGGCCTACCGTAAGAAGTTGATGGCACTAAAAGAGAAGCCTAGAGGAATGGGCCTCTTGTTATTATAAAACAAACCGTCAACGATAAACATGGTTTTATTGAACTCGGAGTTTCTTTTTACTTTTTGTAGTATATAAATAAAGCGAGGAGGATCGTAAAACTCGTTTTTGTCTTCCCCTTCCACATCCATTCGCCTCTATAGCTCGTCTAGTACAGTCTTTGATCTTCACTTTTTCTCTCTTATTGCCTTCTTGGTACAAACATCGGTTACCATATAATTTTATGCTAATATGATTTGAAATAATTTTCGGTTTTACTGCGTTTATATCGATTTTATTGTTTATGAAACGATCTAGTTATAAGTAGCTTTCTAAAATGAATGAATAAAAAGTAATCTTTATTCTGCAACATTTTATCCCCTAACAATAATGTACTACATGAACAAAGGATGTCCATGATTATTTAGTTAAAAATCTGGTGCGGGCAACACACGACTTTCACTTACCTCCGTCTTTAAAATCGATTAAAGAATTTCCAAATACAGTTAGAGATAAAAATGAGTGAAACCATTAAATAATTAATTCAATTGAATTAATATAGAAACATGTGTTTTATTAAACACTCTATTATATTATTATCTACAATAATCAGTTAGTTTTATCGGCTTTTAATCACTCTTTATTCAATTTTACAAGCTTGTGTATAAGATAATATATTTTCTAAAGTCATTCTCTTTCAATAGGTATATTATACGTCTATATTACTGTTCTTATGTTCAAAAACAAAATTGGCGCGCTGTGCTTCATTGACAGGCCGCCAGAGTGCAGCACCGTCAACATGAATTTTCCTTTTCGGGAACCCAAAAAGCAGTTAGTTTTATCGGCTTTTCATCACCCACATTACCCTTTACAATTCCGCGAATCAGATAATATTTTGCCTATCAGATAATCTTTAGCAATCCAACACTATATTTTTCATCTATATTACTATTGCTGTGTTCAAAAACACAGAAAATGCATAAACAAATATTTGTTCAGTTTTCTCCTTTAGTTGTTAATCAAATTCACTCAACGTGCATATTTAGCAGTTGATTACCAATGGTAACAAGATAATATAGTTATTTTTATAGAATCTACAAAATTAAAGGTACTTTAGAGGAAGAAAATTTAAAATATCTGCATTTAAGCCCCATCAGACTATTTCAATCGGAATGAAACGTACATGATATTAAAAACCCATTAAATGTTACATCAATATAGCGAGTTAAATCAAAATCTTTATAGCCACTTATGAGAAAATCGTAAAAAGATGTAAAATGCATAGTATGAAGTGGCTTTTCTGGTTTGCCGATTTGAATGAAATAGTAGCTCCAACATCTTGGGCGTAAAGTTGTCTTAAATATGAAATTTCAGTTTCGTATGACTTACCGTTTTGTCGCTAGACTTACTACACACACACACACACACACACACAGACCTTTTTTCGGGACTTGGTTATTTGGACTCAGGAGACCCTAGGAGATCCCCCTAATTTCCTCTGAAAACTGGAAGTCGAAAATTTTCACGATCGCAATACTTTCCCTTACTATATATAGTAAGTGAAAGTAAAAAGTAAATCATATAAAGTCAAAATAAAAAAATATATATGAATTAATTTAGTAGCGTATTATTAAGCTAAGATATATCATATATGTGCGGAAGATTGACTTTTGAGAATGTGGATATATAAATGGTGTTTTAAAGTATTTACGGAAGAGCGCTGAGTAAGGAGTTGAAAAATATAGGGTGGTTTGTTTTGGTTACCCTAAGGTCACTAACGCCTAGATATAGGATGTAGGGGTGGGCATAATCGAATAACTATTATCGGACCATTCGATTATTTCAATCATTCGAATTAATCGATTATCGGTTCGGAGAAACGAATGATCATTCGAACTGATTTGTTTAACGATGATCGAGGGATCATAAAGAGCTGGGACAATCGAACGATTTTTTTTTTTTTTTTTTTCTTGCTCATCGCCTAAATTATATAGGTATCATAGAGACGGAAATTGTGGCATATCGTCTCTTAAAATGAATATTAATCATTCGGTTATTCGATTATTTAAATCATCGAAGTCCGATCATCCGATTATGACGGTCATTCTATTATGCCCACCCCTCATAGGATGGTTTTTCTGTTACTAAGGGTTGGGATAAGAAGATGCCAAGTAGGTATTTTCTTCGGGATTCAGGATAGCTCCGCCGTTGACCAGAATACCAGCAAGAAATGTGTGACTCTCTGGAGAGGCCGTACATAAATCTTATAAGCCTATTCAGTAATCTTTTTAGCCTTATCTATTTTCCACGGAGAGTCCTCCATATACTAGGCAGCCATAGTTTAAGTCGGGAAATGTGATAGAGGATACTATGAGAGTAGCGGAATCATAGGAGCTGTTTATGGATTGATTTTGATGAAGTATACACTCAAAAAAATCAAGTGAGCTCAACAAACGACAAACTTACTTCTATTTTTAAAATTGTTTGTTTATTTATTTAATCTTTGGCTAATCGGAAGATGCTACTGTGGATGTTCTTCATTGCGCCTATGCAGGTGTTTAATTAGGATCTTTTTTGTTATAATTCATTAAATAATATAAGAAATACGTATTATATTCGCAATCAGTTCAACCTTTATCTGGCGTTTTGTAAATGGATTCATGCAACCGCTATCTGATCTTTTATTCAACCTTTATTTCCCTTCCTTTACCGTTTAATGCCATTTATTAAATATTACTCAACATTAGCTAACCTTATGGAAAAACATCGGTGAAAAGGTTGTGCTGCCGGAGTAACATTTGCAATGTAACCTTTCTGCTTGAACAGCCACAGCTTGAAGGTTGTCTGCATGTCAAGGGAGGTTGTTATAATAAGCTAAAAATTATTGGATTGGTTCTTCGGATAAAGAAAAAAATCATTTATTATAAATCCGTGGGCCAAAATACAGAAGAATGCTATACAATAGACATCATACTGATTCTATCTATAACATATATAAGTTATTGATTTGATAATAATTTATTTACAATGTTATCTCTTTTTGGCATTATTCGATGTTTTCGGAGTTTCTCACATATTAAAAAAAAAAAAAAAAAACTATTAAAAAAGTATAACTTACACCATGGATTGGTTATGGATTTATAGAATCTACGAAATAAAGGTATAATGGAGAAATTATTTGGGGGTGCGGACACCCAGAAAACACACAAATAAGACAAACTTATTTTATTAATGTGACGACTTTTCGTTCTAAATTAAAGGGCTCTTTATCAAGGCTGAGTCCGAGACGTCTTAAAAAATAAACAAAATGGACATTAAATTCCGACAAAAATTTTTTTCAAACAATCAGACGTAGGTAGTATCACTGGGTCCCGAGATAATGTGATTTCATTTTTATCCTCAGCACAATTTAAAAGTAATCATGGGGAATGGATTTAGGAAAGTTGAGAATGTTAAGTACTTTGTATTTTGACAATACTTACAAATTTTCCATATTGAATTAATATAGGTTATATTTCATCACGTTTTTTTCTTTCACTTACTATATATAGTAAGGGAAAGTATTTTCCACGGAATTACACATTTTAGGGTCCCCTGAGTCCAAATAACCAAGTCCCGCAAAAAGGTCTGTGTGTGTGTGTAACTACCGGGCGAAAACGAACAGTCCTATGAAACTGAAATTTCACATTTAAGACAAATATACGCCCGAGACGTTACGAAACCTTTTTCATCAAAATGAGCTTACCAGAAGAGCCACATTATACCATGCATTTTGCACCTTTTTTCGATTTTCTCAAAAACGGTTCCGACGATTTTTATTAAAATTTTTATGAGCTTTAATATCATGTAGTTTTCATTCTGATTAAAATGGTCTGACAGGGCTTAAATGCCGATATTTTAAATTTTCTTCCTCTAAAGTACCTTTAATTTTGTAGATTCAATAAAAATAACTATATTATCTTGTTAACGCTGATGAAAAACAGGTAAATATATAAATTGAATAAATTCGATACCCAGCTAAAGGAGAAAACAGAAAAAATATTTTTTAATGCAATTTTTCGTTTTTGAACATGAGAGCAGTAATATACATGTATGATATACCGTTGGAAAGCTTAAGATTTTAGAAAAAATATTATCTCATAGACAAGCTTTTAAAAGTTAATAGAGAGTGATGAAATGAACATAAAACTAACTGATTATTTTAGATAATAATATAACAGGTTTTTTAATAAAACACATGTTTCTATATTAATTCAATTTAATTAATTCCTTAATAGTTTCACGTATTTTTATTTCTAACTGTTTTTGAAAATTCTTTCATTGATTTTAAAAATGGAGGTAAGTGAAAGTCTTGTGTGCAGCAGATTTTTTTTTGTTTTTTTTAAACATTTTAGATGTCTCTAGGTTCAGAAATATAAAATGTTTTTTTGCTCTTTTCTCCTTTAGTTTGATACCGAATTCTTTCAACTTCGTTACAGTGAAACGTCTTTTAATTTTTATCAAAATATAATAAACTATTCTACAACGGCGTGCTCTTTTAGATATAGCTCTAATTTACTGTTCTTTGTGTCTCCGGGGTCCCTATTCCGGTTGTGACAAAATAATTACTAGACGTACTTGAAACACGAAGCGATCCATTTTATACTGATGGTATATAATTGTGCATACCATAAATATATACTACAAACAGGAAGAGAGGCCTAGGCGAGTCCTAAGTGGGCCATAGTAAGACCTTGGATGTCGCGACTCTGTGTTGCCTTGCCTCATACATACGCGATCTAGATCTGCTCCCTGCGACTATGTATTTGCATGTACCTTATCTATTTACATAAACATAACTGTCATCTGATTGTGTATCTATTAATGTACTGGCTAGATAGGGCTGATTGATTATGTTTATTAATATTCCATTTTTTAAATTAATGGTCACTCTAAAATATTAACATATTATATATAAAAATACGGTGCGCTCAACACAATGCTTTCGCTTACCTCCCACGTTGAAATAATGTTATAGATAAAGTTAAGAAAAAACAAAATTACAATTTAGGCTGTCATAGGGACTGCCGATAGAAGTGAAAACTTTTTTAAATTCTTGATTTACGCTGGAATTTAGTTAGTAGTAGATTATGTTGAGAATATATGTTTTTTTTTATTGTTTTATTTAATTGTAAAACATCACCCTGTAGAGATATATCATCTTGAATTGTGCCAGCGTAATCTGAATGTGACTGTATAATGTATGAGTTGGTGCTACACATAGCACATTTTTTTTATGGACCTGCCATTTGTATCAAGGAAATTTAGACATCATCTATATTATTAAAATGAATTTAATTTTCAAATGTCATATTTCTATGCTTATATGATAAAGATATTCTTTTCGATTTCGCTTTACTAGGATTTAAATATTGGCAATAAGATCATATTTGTATGTTTAAATGTTTTCATGCTAAGTAATGTTTTAATAATATTTAAAAATATCGATATTTTAGATTCAAGAGAATTAAGATATTCATTATATTAACTTTCTAAGTTAATAAGTTCTAAGACATAGTTTATATACCATGTCTTTACTCACTCATTTGCGACTGATTTTAATTCAATTCAATACTGAAATAAAGTATTATAAATATCGATATTTTTGTTCCTATATTACATTGGTATCGATAATGTATAATGATCTATAATATATAATAATGCAGTCAATTTAAATGATTATTAATAATATTGGTGTGATTAACTAATGCAGCAGAATATTAAATTAATTTTATTTGGAAATATTTACTTATGGTCCAAATGAAATTTTATTATTAGTTGTGATTAAAGAATTTTCTAATTCATTAGTGCATAATATGATATTTACATATTATATAAATAAAAATAAATGTAAAATGAATAATTAAATGAAATATTTTCTGTAGTAATTCAGTCTAAGATGTATTATATTGAATATCACACATTACGTTTGTGCCTGGCTTTAATTTCAAATTACAATATTTTTTTTTTTATATTTCATGTTCTGTATTAATGTATTTTTTCTTTCTGTTTTAGGTTGGTACAATTGATTTATTTTCCAAATGAAGTAGCCGTAAGTCATTAAGAATCGTTATTGTACTTTTGTAAGTTTTATTTTTTTGTTATTATAATGTTTTATCAAATCCAATAAATAATTTGATACTTTGAGTTAAAGTTCCAATTAAAAAAAAAAGCTCATCAGATCAGAATACTTTTATATTCATATATTGTTATTATTTTAATGAAGTATACCATAAAAAAACATTAGTAAAACACACATTTGAAATATTGTAGTAAAAATTGAATATTAAATATTCTATAAACCTATTCGTAAATTGAATTTTTCACTTTTATATTATAAGTTGGGACGATCTGTTTATGTCTTAATATGTTTCGACTATAGTTAATCCTGGTAATTTATTTTTTGCAATATGGTAAATATATAGTTATATTAGTAATATTATATAAATAGATAGTTTTATGAAAAATTCGATCTACCCCTTATTTTCGTCTAATCTTTATTTTATTTTTTAAAATCATTTTTGACGTTTCAGCCCATTTTTTAAAGGGAAAATGTCGTTTAGGAGTTGTACGGGATTGAAAGAAAAAACTAACAATTTCCAACATTTTGTCTGTTTTGGGAATAATTTTAATATGCTCTAGGTCTAGAAATTTAATGGAGGGCATTTTATGTTTTTCACATTTATCTTTAGATGCTATCGTTTAGAAGCTTTATTGTTTCGAATGAAAAAATCTGGTCCCGGCGACACACGACTTTCTCTTACCTCGGCTGTTAAAATGATTTTAAGATTTATAACATAAACTTAAAGTTTATTAAAACGGTTTTAAGTTAATTTTAATAAAAATAGTATTCAGTTTTGTTGGAAACATATGATCAGTAATAAGTTTTCTGTTCTCTCTTCGTAACTTAATATTACTATTTTCAACTTTGTGAATGAGATGTTTTTTTTTTTTTTTCTAAAATCTTTCTCTTTCCAACTGTATATTATACGAAGAAGATATGGTTATTTTTTTAGAATCGACTATATTAAAGGTACTTCAGAGGAAGAAAATACAAAAATTCACCGTTTAAGGCCCTTTCAATCAGAATGGAACACATATATATGGGATCACCGGTAGCAGGGTGGCTAGCATAACAGCCTCCCATGTCAAAGATCACGGGTTCAAACCCGCTGGTGGTCCTAGGATTTTTTAATGGGAATAGCCGTCCTTCGGAGGGGACTTTAAAAGGTCGTCCCGAGCCTATGCGATGTCAGGTACTCGTTAAAGATCCCTATCCCAATAAAACCTGGATAGGCAAAATTTAGGACTCCCACTGTAGCATCGTCCGATCAGCCTCAGTAGCATAAAGTGACGTTAAATAAATAAATGAACCAACAAACAACACATATGATATTAAAGCCGAATAAATTCTACATCGATATAGGGAGTCAAGATCGTTAGAGTCGTTTTTAAGAAAATCGTAAAAAGGTATAAAATGCATGATATTAGGTGGCTCTTAAACTGATTTTGATGAAAAAGTTTCTGTAACATCTCGGGCGTATAGTTAGTTGTCTTCAATACGAAATTTCAGTTTTCGTGCAAGACTTAACACACACATACTAGGAAAAGCAGTGGATTATATAAAGAATAAAATATTTAAAAAAAAAAAATCATTTTTTTTTTTTTTTTTTATAGAAACTCATATTACATACTCTCTCTTATTCCTTATAGAGTGTTAATATGTTACTTTAATAGGACACTTATGTGCGTAATATTGTGGTAATTATTTATAATTTTATCAGCAATAAACATAAATAATTCAGTGCTTATAAATAATACCTAATGAAGTCATTTTAATAGATTTTCATTATCATGTAATTATGACTACTAGATAATTAATTAATATCGTAATTACGTTATAGTAACAGCTATGTCTAGGTAAATTATTAAAATATTCCAGACATTAATATCATATTATATGTACGGTAATTATTTTAAATTATAATTTATCAATGTCACAAGATATATTTTTTTATCTTTATGATTCAATTATCCTAAGAAAATGTCTGCAATTAATTCCAAGTCATTAATTTTCTATTTTTTAATGATAAATCTTTTTAATCCATTGGATTTATTGGACGAGAAGACCTGCATGACATGTTATTATTTTGTTTATTATTTCATCCTATTTTCTGGTTGTCACAATACTGCTGACAGGTGCAAATCAATAAGTGAAATGAAAAAAAAACAACAAACGATTTATTGCTTTTAGATAGAGGAATTATTTTTAATGCTAATCATATGACAGTTCAAATTAGCGTTTAATTAGTATATTAATTTAGTGATAGTGACAGTATAATAGAACTACCCACTAACTATTGTTAATAATGCTAGTATAACAGCCTCCTATGCCAAACGTCGTGGGTTCCAACCCAGCAGATGGTCCTAAGATTTGTTCCTGGGATTCTTAGCCTGTGCAATATTAGCTAATCGTAAAAGATCTCTATCTTAATTAAGCTGGGAAAAGCAAAATTTAGGACTCCCACTGTAGCATCGTCCGATTAGCCATAGTAGCATTAAGTGACATTGAATGAAGAAACAAGCAGTTCCCGTTAAGAATAAGAAACCTCTAAAGTTGAAATATGTGTCTGGCCAGAAGAACAAAGGGATATGATTAATTCTGATTTACAACGGCGTGAGAATGAAAAAAAAAATGTACACTGCAAAAATAAATAAAATAGCCATTAGGAGTAAAATGTATTTGTTGTATTTTCAATTATGATCATTTGTAATAGACCAAAAAAAAATTAATATTACCCCCATCTACCTTCTCAAAATTTGAAGGCTTATGTTTTTAGACAAGTGAAATCCGAATAAGAAAAAAAAAAATCGTATGTCAGCTTATTTTTCTAAAACTACTCAACCATTTTTTTTTTTTTTTTCGAATTCGCCACAAAATGACTAGCGCATCAACGATGATTCTACCTAACGTCTAGAAGTAGATATCCACCTAATAGGTTCAAGATGGTGGTCGATTAAATATGATTTAATTTAATAACTCAAATATTTTTGTAGATACAACAATTATTATTGAGTAAAATACAATCTGTCTCAATTTGGATATCAATAGTAGGGGTCAAAGATATCATACATACTACATTAATTTAGTGTTTTTGAGATAGTGACATTACAAAAGAACTAAGCACTAAGTATCGTTAGTAATGCTGCTAGTATGGCAAAGGTCGCGGATTCAAACCTGGCAGATGATCCTACAATGTCTTCCTAGGATTCTTAGCCTGCGCGATGTCAGTTACCTGGATCATTATCCTAAGTAAACCTGAATAGGCGAAAGGATATATCCGGGTATGAATGGTAAATCTGTCCCCACGGCTTTTTTTACTCAAACTTGGGGGATCAATTCGGTGTCGAATTAAAAAAAATCACCTAAATTTTTAGTTTTTTAATTCAAACGGTTTTCAAGGTTTTTTTAAAAACCGTTTTTTTTTTTCGATTTTATTATTTTATAATAGTAAAATTTGAAATTAATTAATGATTTTTTCTGTGATTCTTAGGAGTCAAAGGCACGAAAAAATGATATTATCATGATTTCAAACGAAAAGCCAATTTTTGGCGAAAGAAAGAAAACCAAAATATGTATTTTTTTTTACCTTTTTGAAAAGTGTCAATCACCGATTTATTTCAAAAAATGTCTTTCATATTACTCTATACACAGTTTTTTTTTTTGAAGTAGTGGAACAATATGAAAAAAAATAAAAACTGATTTTTTTCAAAAGTCTTTCATTTAACTTGTATTTCTTGTTATTATTGAAAAATGTGTAAACAATTATTTCTCATAAAAAAATCAGAGTTACATTACTTATAAAACATTTTCAACCATTTTACTACAAATTGAGGATGTATAGTCGACTGTAGAAACTATTATAGGTGGAATAGTCAGGAATCAGTCATTTTTTGAAATGTTTTTTAATTTTGCCAACGTTTCGGCCCAAGCTTGTGAGCCATCATCAGGGCATTACAGTTTATGCTTGGACATGGCTCAGTAATGCTCTGATGATGGCTCACAAGCTTGGGCCGAAACGATGGCAAAATTAAAAAACTTTTCAAAAAATGACTGATTCCTGACTATTCCACCTATAATTTTACTGCAAAATGATCGGATAAAAGCTGTGTTTTTTTTTTTTTCAATTATAATAAGAATTATAAATTACCTGAATGGATTTAGAAAAAAATCAGTTTTTATTTTATTGTTCCACCACTTCAAAAAAAATTCCTGTGTATAGAGGAGTATAAAAGACATTTTCTGAAATAAATCGGTGATTAATACTTTTGAAAAATGTTAAAGAAATACATATTTTGGTTTTCTTTCTTCCGCTAAAAATTGGATTTACGTTTAACAATCGTGACTAAGTAATTTTTTCATGCCTTTGGCTCCTAAAAATCACAGAAAAAATCGCCATTGATTAATTTCAAGTTTTACTATTAAAAAATAATAAAATCGAAAAAACGTGTTTAAAAAAACAAAAAAAAAACTCGAAAACCATTCGTATTAAAAAGCTAAAAATTTAGGTGAATTATTTTTATTTGACAACAAATCGATCCCTCAACTTTGAGTCAAAAAAGGTGCGGGGGCAGATTTACAAGACTAGGTTATACCCTTTAGAACTTCCACTGTAGCATCGTTCGATCCGCTTTAGTAGCATAAAATTAGAGGTGAACGAATGAAACTAGCATAAGTGAAAACTAAATACGCTCAAATTATATTTAATTTAACTATAATTTCATACAAACATGGCCCAAATTAATTATGAAGGTAATTATTAATTATTATATTAGTAATTATTATAAATGAGTACAAAGAATGATGTATACACATGTGCGTTTCTTTGTATTTATATGCAGAATATAAAAATGTTTAATGTCCAAAAGCTAGAGTAAATTCCATGAAACGTAGGCTTGTGTTATTTTTATGTTGCTAATAAAAATTTTAGAGGTTATAAATTAATTTGTACTCAAACATTCAACAATAATCATTGGTATGTAATTATTCCAAACGGTTTGTTTATTATAAGAGAATAATAAAAACGGGCCATTAAGGTTTTATGAAGGAAAAACATTTTTTTTAAATCTTTTTATTAGCTGTTCATTTTATTGTTCCTAGTCACTGAGGTCATTTATTGAATGAATCTCACGTAACGACTTCCAGTATCCTCATTGAGACAGAGTGTAATATAAATTCAAATGGGGGCACCTGTAGTTGAATGACAGCCTTCTATGCCCATGTTCGCGGGTACAAACCCTGCAGATGACTCCTAAGATTTTTAATGGGTGTAAAAAAATCTTGATTATAGTGGTCCTATCAAAATAAAAATAAAATCTGGTGCGGGCAACACACGACTTTCACTTACCTCCATTTTTTAAAACAATGAAAGAATTTTCAAATAAAGTTAGAGATAAAAATACGTGAAACTATTAAATAATTAATTAAGTTGAATTTATATAGAAACATATTTTTTATTTAAAAAATCTATTATATTATTATATAAAATAATCAGTTAGTTTTATCTTCTTTTCATCACTCGCTATTAAGTTTTAAAAGCCTGAGTATGAGATAATATTTTTTCTAAAATCTTTAGCTTTCCAAGGGTATATCATATATGTTTATTACTGCTCATAAGTAAGCTCATTTTGATGAAAAAGGTTTTGTAACGTCTCGGGCGTATATTTGTCTTAAATATGAAATTTCAATTTCGTAGGACTTACCGTTTCCTCCCAGAAGTTACCACACACACAGAGACCTTTTTGCGGGACTTGGTTATTTGGACCAGAGGACCCTAAAATGTGTATTTCCGTTGAAAACTATTGAAATTTGAAAATTTACAGGATCGCAATACTTTCCCTTACTATATCTAGTAAGTGAAAGTAAAAAATGTATACAGCAAAAATAAACGAATAAAATATCCCTTAGGAGTAAAATGTATTTATTTTTAACAAAAAAAAAAAAAAAAAACCTGTACCACTACAACCCATGGAGGGTCTTGGGCTCAGTACATATAGAGGATTCGTACTGTTTCAAGGCCAACGGCAGTGCAATGAGGTGATTAGGCCCTTATCGCGCTCAGCCGCCAGGTTTTTCCCCAATTAATTTGTGTACCCACTTTATAGATGCTGGGTCTGCCCCAATAGGGTCTCCATACCCTAGGGTCGCCCCCCGACTGAATTAACAGAATAAATAATATTCTGCCACAGCCGGGATTCGAACCCAGGGTCTGGAGCACACCAGACTAGCGCTCTATCCACTAGACCACGCCGCTCCCATCTTCTACAACACTGGGTTGGATTTGTTTAGAAATAGCAGTGTTGGTTGACCATTTTCCTTTGAATTATTTATTGTTTTTCATATTAGTTAATTGCCTATAAACAGTTAAAAAAATAAATCATTGTGTAATAATTTGCAGCCTTTTTTTTTTTAGTTATTATATTGATTTTATTTATTTTTTCTATGCATCTCATTATGTACTTATGTTTCATCGTGAGAACTACGTTTTTAAAAGATATAGGATCTTGTCCCGGTTGAACAGATCCGATACCTAGGACTGCACCTGGACAAACGTCTCACTAGGAACCCTCATACAAGACTGAAAAGACAAGAAACTGCTCGACGTTTTCGACTACTTCAACACTTACTGGACAAACGCTCAAACCTTCCACTTAAGTACAAAAGACTCATCTACATGACTATCATAAGACCAATATGGACTTACAGAGTAGAGATTTGGGGCTCTACTAAACCATCAAATTCATCTCTTCTCCAATCCATACAATCCAAAATCCTTCGAAAAATCCTCAATGCTCCTTATTTTGTCACAAATAAACTCATCCATAAAGACCTTAATATTCCCTTTGTTGCTGATTTGGCCCGAACCAGGTACCACTCCTTTCATGACAAACTCTAACCCACTAGTTTCAATCCTTGCTTCCTCTACAATACCTGATAATCCTCCGAGGCGTCTAAAAAGAAGGCCCCGAGACCTTCTAGTTTAACATAGTCTTTGGGGAGCTGCCAATGGATAGGATCCCTACATATGAATCATGTCAACATATCTTGTATCACATTTACTAAATGTATTTTATAATACAGTTGTAAATACCAATAAATATATTTAAAACGAAAAAAGAGAAGGCAAATATAATTTTTATAGAATTGTCCGTTGGTTTTGGCCTGTTTTTTATATTATCTTATTAATTCATTTTATAACAACTCTTGTAATGTATTTGAACGTCAACCGTTGTACTGGCAATACAGAACAGTTAGCTTTGCCTAATACTTGGATTAGATAGAATCTGTTCGGCTGTTGCAGACCTGACTGGACGCAGTATCTCTCCGATCTGGAGGCCCCGCTGGATATTCCAGCTACACCGACCAGCCTCTTTATCGCCAATAATGATAGGTCTTAGTAGCCTCAGGGCAGGGGAGCTCTTCTTGTTTCGGTGTATCGATTAATATATGTTTTAGTATATCGATTAATATATGTTTTAGTGTATCGATTAATATACTTTTTATTATAATGAGGCACTGGCCTATCTGCTATTTGCCCGCTATCCTGACTCCGCTGGCAGGCTTCGGTTGGGAGGTGCTGCTCTTAGTGCGTAGGTGCTTTGAATTAATAATGCATTTATACACGCTCTCTTTTTATTCCTCTCTCTCTCTCCTATCGGTAAGTGTAAGTCTAGATCTGATATTACGGGGTTATTAAAATAAAAAATCTGTTGCTCGCATCACACATACCTTTAACCTGACCTCTACAACCAATTAAGTGCCACAGGTAGAAACAATCGGAAGTAATTCGAGTGAAAAATATTATAATTTTGTTTCGTTTGGCCAAACATGTGAGCCATCATCAGGGCTGCAAACATCAGAACAACAAAAGAGATACATGTCAATACAGTATGACATTAAAAAAAAAAATAATGTAATGAAAATAGAATTTAAAAAAATCTGGTGCGGGCAACACACGACTTTCACTTACCTACATTTTTGAAATCGATTAAAGAATTTTCAAATACAGTAAGAGATAAAAATGAGTGAAACCATTAAAGAAGTAATTAAATTAAATTTCTATAGAAACATGTGTTTTATTAAAAAATCTATTATATTATTATCTAAAATAATCAGTTAGTTTTAACGGCTTTTCTTCACTCTCTATTAACTTTTAAAAGCTTGTGTATAAGATAATATTTTTTCTAAAATCTTTAGCTTTTCAACGGTATATCATACATGTATGTTCTTATGTTCGAAAAAAAAAAAATTGCATTAAAAAAATATTTGTTTAGTTTTCTCGTATAGTTGTTTTTCAAATTCGCATAAATTACATATTTAACTGTTATTTATCAATGCTAACAACATATTATGGTTATTTTTATAGAATATGCAAAATTAAAGGCACTTTAGAGAAAGACAATTTAAAATATCGGCATTTAAGCCCTGTCAGACATCTTTATCAGAATAAAACCTACATGATATTAAAGCTCATTGAATTTTACATCGATATAGCGAGTTTAATCAAAATCGTCGGAACCGTTTTCGAGAAAATCGAAAAAAAGGTGTAAAATTCATAGTATAAAGTGGCTCTTCTGGTTGAAACTCATTTTGATGAAAAAGGTTTTGTAACGTCTCGGGCGTATATTTGTGTTAAATCTGAAATTTCAGTTTCATAGGACTTTTCGTTTCGGCCCGGGAGTTACCACACACACAAACACAGACCTTTTTGCGGGACATGGTTATTTGGACTCAGGGGACCCTAAAACGTGTATTTCCGTTGAAAACTGGAACTAGAAAATTTTCACGATCGCAATACTTCCCCTTACTATATATAGTAAGTGAAAGTAAAAACATATGCTTTATTAAATAATCTATTATATTATTATCTATCACAATCAGTTTCATCCGCTTTTCACCACTCTCTATTACTTTGTATAACTTTTTGTAAGAGATAATATTTTTTTTTACTAAAATCATGTTCTCATGTTCAAAAACACAAAAACAACATTAAAAACATATTTTTGCTGTTTTATCTTTTAGTTGGATATCGTATTCGTTCGAATTATGTATTTATTTATTCTTTATCAATCTAGACAAGATGTGATAATTTCTGAACAAGCTACATTTAAGGTATTTCAGAGAAATAAAAATAGAAATATCGTCTTTTAAGTCTTGCCAGATTATTTCATTCAGAATGAGACCTACCTGACATTGAAGCCTATTCAATTTTACATCGATATATTGTGACTGGGAGCCAGCAACGAAAAATGTAAACCCATTTCAACAAAATTTTTAATATGTTTTATGCTAACCATCGATGATGGTAAAGAATAAATACACGTCTGCCAATTCAAAATGGCGTTCATTCAATAAAGGACCGAAAAGACGAAATTCTGACTCATTTGATCACGATTTTCGTTTTGACTAATTTTGGTAAAATTGGGAATCAAAAGTATGGTAATACTGCAGATATACAGAACTATTTTAAATACGAAAAATAATAGCATGATAAATAATAAGATGGTGATAAGCTTGAGATCAAATTTATAATTAAATAGAAAGGGAAAATCGGGAAAAGCCAGGGATTTTAAACAAATGAAAAAGTCAGGAAATTTGTTCTTTGGTCAAGGAAAATAGTCCCTAAATAACTTCGTTTCTTCTTCACTCAGACCAAAGTTTCAATGTGCCTACTTGTGATGTTGCAAATATCATAAAGCGAGTTATAAAATAAATTTGTAGTCAGATTTGTTAATATTCATTATTACTAACTGCAGTATTTAAGTTCATCAAATTCATTGGCAAGTCAACTTAAACAACTACAATTTCACCTGGTGTCGGGTAGAGACAGTTAAATCTTACCGTAAAGTAATTAGTCAATATATATATTTTTAATTTAGTATACCATATTAACTATAATTAATCTTTGTTTTGTCGATTTTCACCGAGATTAGGCCAGGTACAAGACTTCGGAAAAGTCAGGGAATCTTTTTAAGGTGATTTGCTTGACACCCTGAGTATTAGTTCTGCATTACTAACAGATAAACAGAAAAACCGTTAGGGGTTTTAAATCAACCCCCTCCATACTCCCCATTGTTGTTTTTCGTTTTAAGTTTGATCTCGTGCATATTACCTTCTTATTTTATATCACGTTATTATTATTTGTATTTCAAATATTTCTTGATGAAGTCAAATCACATAAAATAGAAAATAAATAAATTCATATTTATACAAACAATTAGTAATAAATAAAAAAAACAACCTATAATTGAGATAAATACAAATTTTGCAAATAAATAAACATCATACACTCAATTATAACTATATACAATATTAACAATCTGCTAAAGGGACCCTAGTCTGGCTTTTGATTTTATTACTCCTTTAAGTAGATTAGATATTCTTTCTTATAGTTTAATTGGTCTTATTTTATTTTATTTTTAATGATAATAGCGAGACATAAATATATTTATTTTTAATGTTTCTTTTGAGAGATCATTAATTCCCACCCTTTTTTTGATTTTCTTGTGGGGATATCAGCCTGAGTGTATTATTGCCGGTTATTATTTACTTTTATATACTTTATTTGCATCTTTGCCTCTATTATTAGGTATTTTTATATTAAATATATAGTTAATACTTTGGATTTTTGACTTATTAGTTTAGTATTACCGTGGGGCTAATCACAGATTTATATCAATTGTTAAAAGAACAACAAATCTATTCCTAAAATGAATTAATTCAATATCATTAAGTGGCTGAAATTTTAAGCATTGGTCTCTCAAAGCAAATTATAGTAATTTAAATCTACTCTTAATGAAAAATTTAGTTTAATTATAAAACATTAACTTGTCAAGTTAAAAATATTTATTTAAAATAATTTTTAGTGCCTTAAATATCACCAATATGATGATAAATTTTATTCATATTCCTATTATTAATAAATATTATAATGCATTTTAATAAAAAAAATTATAGAATTAAAAAAAACAAAAGTTCAATAAAACATAAGCAAATTTACTGAAAATGATAACAAATTTATTCTCAACATTTTACCCAGCAACATCAATAAGATATTCAATAAACTGAATGAGAACAATTTTAGGATTTATATTATTACCTTATCCTTTTTGAACATTGTCTAATCGAATTAGAATTTTATTTAATAGAGTAAGAAAAAAAATACATGAAGAATTTAAATTATTATTAGGAAATAATTCACAAGGAATAACCTTAATAACAGTATCTTTATTTATATTTATTTTATTTAATAATTTTATAGAATTAATGCCTTATATCTTTACAACATCAAGACATATAACATTTTCTATAAGACTAGATTTACCTTTATGAATAAGAATAAGAATTTTTGGATGATTTAAAAATACTAACTCAATATTGCAAGAGGTACTCCTAAAGCCCTTATACCTTTTATAGTATTAATTGAAACTATTAGAAATATCATCCGACCAGGACGTTTAGCAGTACGATTAACAGCCAACATAATTGCTGGCCATTTACTGATAAGATCTCCATTATACTTATATTTACATTTTATTTTCAATACTATTCTTCAGTATAATATATTTGTTCTATATCTTCATAACTTAATTGATTATGAATTTATTTATATACAACTAAGAGACTCGAGGTTCGAAGAAAATTCAGTTGCTTGAAAGGCGACGCCTCATAAATTCGAGAATGATAAACCGCCTTGGATAAGGTGCGGTGGATGTGTTGCTGTAGCCCGCATTGATGCAACGTGTATGACGCCCTCGCGAGGAGAATGTATTCGCAAACACCCCTTCCCGATAGATCGCTGACGAAAGATCCTTCCCTGCTCCACAATGCCATCGGCTATCGCTCTCATAAATCAAGGCATCCGCTATTCTCCTCAATTGAAGAGGATTTGCAATTCAATCGCCGAAGGAGCTTCGTTGTTTATCGCCCGGAGTTGGGCCCCTTGTACAAAGTGGGCAGGTTGTGTTGTGTGTCACCTCTTCCGAAGGCTGTGGATAAATCTATTAGCCTCCTACCGCGGACATGGTATGGCCCCAGGATCGTATACTATACCGCCTTTCGTCCTTTTTTAATTTACATATCCTGTCATCGCGTTAGTTACTCCCCTAGGCGGCTTTTTAATTTACATAGCCGAAAATTCCTTTGTCCTGCGGGGCCCAAAAAGGGAGGGGGCAGAATTTACGGGGTCGGGAGATGGAATCCCCGATAAGCCATGGCATGCCACCTCCCCTCCCTCTCTCACGTCCCTAATGGACGAATTAATCAGGATGGAATAATATCTGTGATCAGGGGCTCGTAAACAGTAATTTATAAATGACCCATTAATTAATATATTTGGAACAAATGACCGCTTATTGATTGGAGTTGTAGGTGTGGAACTGTGGGCTTGAGATTAATATTTGACGTGATCATTCTTGCCTGCCCACATTAGATTTCGGTTGTTTGAACGCACAAACGCTTTAGATATAAATAGTCTGGTCAAGAACGCTTTACTAAATATATTACTTTCACTTACCTATATATGAAGTATTTATTAAGAGCAATTATTTCAAATTTGAAAATTTGCTAATTCCAGTTTTCAACGGAAATAGACGTTTTAGGGTCTCCTGATTTTATGATTGTTTTATTTTTATGAAAACTTTACTTCAGAAATGTTGTTTGTTGTTTATTTATTTAAGGTCCCTCTATGCTCTATGCTAAAGTGGGAGTCCTAAATTTTGCCTTTCCAGGTTTTATTAGGATCTTTAACGTGTACCTGACATCACACAGGCTCGGGACCATAACTAAGGATTTTTTACTCCCATTAAAAAATCCTAGGGCCACCTGCGACTTAGAATCCGGTACATTGGGAATAAGAGGCTGTTATGCTAACCAACATGCTACAGGTAACTTCAAAGAGATGTTATAGCAGCTTTTTCATAAAAATCGTTAAACCAAAAGAGCAACTTTATACTAGGCATTTAGCACCTTTTTACGATTTTCTCAAAAACAGCTTATAGGTAGCATTCGTAAGAACCAGGTAGATATATAAGTTGAACGAATTCGACATCCAACTAAAGGAGAAAACAGAAAAAAAAATATATTACACATTAACTAATCTTTTTACTTTTATTTACCTATATATATGAACTATATAGTATGGGAAAGTATTGCCATCGTGAAAATTTCAAATTTCATTTTGTTGATTCTATAAAAATAACCATATTATCTTGTTATCACAAGTAAATACATATATATGTTGAACGAATTCGATATCCAACTAAAGGATAAAAATTAAAAAATTAAATTTATATTTTTGAACATAAGAACAGTAATATACATGTACAATATACCGTTGGAAAGCTAAAGACTTATTATTTTATACAAGATTGTTTAAGTTTAAAAAAAGTGATGAAAAGCCGGTACAGCTAACTGATTATTTTAGATAATAATATAATAGATTTTTTTAATAGAACACATGTTTCTATAGAAATTCAATTTAATTAATTCTTTAATGGTTTCACTCATTTTTATCTCAACAACTGTATTTAAAAAATCTTTAATCGAATTTGATAACTGATGTAAGTGAAAGTCGTGTGTTGCCCCCACCAGATTTTTTTTTATTATTTAAAATAATATTATTAACTGAGCTGTGCTAATTATAAATAAATGTGTTTGTTTTTTGATTCATTTAACGTCACTTACTGCTACTATGGCTAATCGGACAATACAACAGTTGCAGTCATAAATTTTGCCTATTAAGGTTTTATTAGGATTTTTAATGTGTGCCTAACGTGACTAAGACTAGGAACCACCATTTTATGTTCCCTACGAAGGACGGCATACCAGGTCTTTTCTATTCCTTTTAAAAAATCTAGGTCCATTTTTCGTGTTAGGACCTGGGCTGTCATCTTAGTCCCGAAACCATAGCTAACCCCTATGGTGTGTGGTTTAGAACCGTGTAACAGGCATCAATAAATATGCCTGAGCCCTTTTTAAGGCAACTATTCCCTAATTATACTGGCAAAAAAACTTTGAAATTATAATTTAAAATTATATTAAAAGTTTACTGCTATCTTAAGCATTTTTCCCATTTAATTCCTTAAGTATTTATCAATAGGAGAGTTCATAGTAGTTTTTATTGCAGGTCGAAATTGATCTTTAAATCCTTTTGTGATAAGTGATTACGTTACTATGAACCCAACGACACTACGATTAACATATGAAGGAAATCTTAGAATACCCTCGTCAGAAATTAAGTTGTGGGCATTTTTCAAAAAATCTCCTCCCCTTAATGCAGACGGACAGTTGATCAATGGCTCAAGATCTGAGGATAATGTCCTTTGCCCTGTCTTCGTCCCTAACAAAAAAAAAAGTGGGCTTGCCTCCAAAAAAAAAAAAAAAAAAAAACTTTTTTTTTGGTATTTTTTGTCTAACTGCTCCTAATCTACTCATTACAAACATTTTATACCTTGTTAAGGGCCTGAGGGGACGAAAGTCAGGAGTCAAGGGTAAGTTTTTTTTTTCTAGGTCTCTTGGCCCAATTCTTTTACATCGTCGCATTCCTGAGTATGAAGTTTGCGAATTTATCCTGTAAATAAAACTAATTGAATAGCCACTTAACTAATTGAAAAATTAACAGTAGGTTATAATTAAATAATCATGTATATTTTCGATACTAATAAATTAATTTTAGTTTAGTCTTTTTATTAATGAAGCTTTTTAATCGAACAAAAAAAAAAAAATTCGTCTTGGTGGAGACAATTTACTTTGTAGCTCAATTAATTAATTTGATTAAATTTATACTGAATGATTATATTAATAGCTATTTTAAGTAGGGTCTCTGAAATATATTGAAAGAGAAAGTATTGCGATCCTGAAAATGTTTGAATTCGAGTTTTCACCGGAAATACACATTTTAGGGTCACCTGAGCCCAAATGACCAAGTCCCGCAAAAAGGTTTGTGTGTGTGTGTGTCCGTCTGTGGCGAGTTTAGCGCAAAACTAAAAGGCTTAACTATATGGAATTTCATATACAAGACAACTATACGCCCAAAAATTTAATGTAAGGTCTGTGAAAAACAAAGAGGAAACGCTTTCTATTTTTAAATAAATATTAATTAGTTAATTACATAAAATTAATATTGCTGAATCTTATATATATATATATTGTTATTATTTTTATTTTTTTAAGATTTTCGATTGCACTTTTGATAGTGAGGAGTGCTGGTATATGGTCTGAGGGATACTTTTCGATTTTGGCCCGAGGCGAAGCAGGGCGAGTGTGTGTGGGCGATCGCCCTGTTAAATTCGAGGTGCATGGTTTGAATTTAAGATCAGTAAAAACAAAAAGTGAACCGGCATTTTATCGCTTTTAATACACCCATCTATCCCCTCTGGTTGCGGCTTTGTGTTAAGATTACTGGAATTTCTAAGTGCCCATAACTTTTTTTTTTCTTTTTTTTTTTAAAAGGTCAACAACCAAGGAATTATAGTCATCGGGGCGATCTGTGCTTCGGTGTGAATGTATTAATCATAGCTTGTCCGAGTGGGGAAGAAAATAAAGTATAATTTTTTTTATTTTTCCAATACGTTCAATTTGATTGAACGGTCTAATATTATATTTCACAAAGGTTTCATAGTCAATATTTAGCAAAATATTTTTTTAAATACTGTATTTTTTTTTTTTAGAATTTATTTTATTAATAGATAATACAATCTTACCACCTTCTAGGGCAATGAGTATTACAGATATAAGAAATCACTCAAAATACTGTATTAGAATGACAAAATTTACAAAATTCAAAGGGAATACACGTTTTAGGATCCCCTTACTACAAGACTTGTGTGAAAGGTCTGTGAGTATGTCTATCCTTTTGTCTTAATATTTGCTCGAAAACGAAAAGACTTGCGAAACTAAAATTTCATATTTATGACAACTTTACACCTTAGATATTACAAAAACTTTTTTATCAAAATCGGAGAACTAGAAGAGCCACTTTATAAAAGCATTTTCACCTTTTTATGATATTCTCAAAAACGGCTCTAACTATTTTGAATAAATTCGCTATATAGAGGTAATATTTAATGGGCTTTAATATCCTGGTTTCAATTTGTTGGAAATGGTATGACGAGGCTTAAACGTCAGTATTTCAAATTCCCTATCTCTAAAGTATTGAAAGAACACTCAAAACTCAATACTTAAGTAATCTTAAATTTAATCCTCTCTGTGTTTATGAAATCATGTTAACTTGGTCAATAATGTTTACATATTCCAAAAAAGGATTAGTTAAGGTGCTTTTATGCATCAGTTTCAACCGAGATTCCTTATCTTAAATTTGTATTTTGCTTGGTCAAAATGGAGAAGAAAAAAAATTCTTTTTCGTTATTTAATGATTTATTATTTCCCAAAAAGAAAATCCGCTGCATCGACGGTTGAAAAAAATTGCAGTGTGTATAGAGATGATGCCTTAGGAAAGGACTATCCGTAAGAGAATTGCAAGATTCAGAACCCAACATTTCGACATTTCGACGCAAAAGCGCTCGAGTCGTCCTTAAACTGTTCTAGGGACACGGAATGAAACAATTACCTAAAAGATCAAAAGGGGTCATATATAGTTGATTAAACATATTCAGAAAAATCCGAGGTTTTTGTTAAAATCAACAGTAAATAATGTTACCAACTTACTTAACTATTCAATACATTCAATTTTGCAGATCCAAAAAAAATAACCATAACATCTTATTAGCATTAAATGTTTTTAGAACGTTAGAGTAGAAATGTAGATGTATAGCAATATACTGTTGGAAGGCGAACGATTAGGGGTGGGCATAATCGAATGATCGGACTTCGATGATTTAAATCATCGAATGATTCCATAATCGAATGATTAATTATGCAATTTGTATATATAATATAAGACAATATGGCACAATTTCCCACTCTATTATGTGATGAGCAAAAAAAAAAAAAAAAGGTCATTTGATTAGTCCGACCTCTTATAATCCCCTGACTATCGTTAAAAAATTCAGTTCGAATGATCATTCCTTTCTCCAAACCGATTAATCCGATAATCGATAAATTCGAATGATTGAAATAATCGAATGATCTGATAATCGTCATTCGATTATGCTCACCCCTACTAACGATTTTTACAGACTATAAATTTATTTATGGGGATCACTTGTAGCTGGGTGGCTAGCGTAACAGCCTCCCATGCTAAAGGTCACGGGTTCGAACCCGCAGGTGGTCCTAGGATTTTTTAATGGGAGTAAAAAATCCTTGGCTACGCCGTTCTTTGGAGGGGACGTTAAAAGGTGGTCCCGAGCCTGTGCGATGTCAGGTACTCGTTAAAGATCCCTATCCTAATAAAACCTGGATAGGCAAAATTTAGGACTCCCATTGTAGCATCATCCGATTAGCCATAGTAGCATAAAGTGACGTTAAATAAATAAACAAACAAACAATTTATTTATGAATTGTATAAAGTAAGTGAGAGTAATGAAAAGCGGTATAAATAAGGGATTATTTATAATTTGTATAAAATAATAATTTGCATTGCTATATCATAATTTTATCTGACACATGTTTCCATCGAAACCGGGATCACTTGTAGCTCGGTGGCTAGCATAACAGCCTCCTTTGCCCAGGATCACGGTTTCAAACTCGCAGATGGTCCTAGGATTTTTTTTTTAACGCGCTAGTCTCTCATGCTACAGGTTCTGATTTCGAATCCCAGTCCCTACGGGGCTTTTATAAGGATGTAAAAAAAATGTGGATTCACTCACAACCTCTCCCCCGGTATTTGAGACCCGTCAGCCAAAGGGTGGCCACTCACAAAATTAGTCGTAGGGAGTGATGACCCTACCCTAAAAATGGCATCGTGAAACGTGAGTGAAAACTCGCAGGAGTTTACAACGCAAGGCCCAGGGCCTACACGGCCTGTCGCGCCACTGAAAAAAAAAAAATCTTTGGTTATGCTGTCCTTCGGAAGGGACGTTAAAAGGTGGGCCCGAGCCTGTGTGATGTCAGATACTCGTTATAGATCCCTTACTAATAGGCTAAAACCTGGATAGGCAAAATTTAGGACCATCCCACTGTAGCATCGTCCGATTGGCCTCAGTAGATAAATAAATAACAACGTAGGTAATTGAAAGTCAAGTTTTTCGCGCACCAGATTATTTTTATGTATTTCAATTATATTCCTTTCGATATATTTTATTCATCAATTCCTATAATACCGAATCCGAAGAATATCGATAATGTATAGTTATGACTATTTCAATATTTTTCTGTTGGTTAAATATGAATTTCCCATTAAGAAAAATATTCTATTCTTCGTCTATCGAAATGAAGATGCGAATCGTCATCGATCCATTCCTCCCAATACGTAACGGGACGGGGGAATCTACTTCTAAAAAAAGAAGAAGACGTGAGAATAAGCAGCGGTCGTTAGAGGGACAAAACAGTTAGGGGAGATAACAAGAATTAATTACAGTAATTAATAATTGGCAGGACGGGTTATAAGAAAGCCGGTGGAAGCGGGCGTACCAACAATATCCAACAGATTAAGGCCTACCGAGTTCTTGTCTTTTACAATTTAAATTAGCGATGGTGCTCGGATGTTTACAGTGCCCTCTTGTACCTTTTTTGTACCTTTTTATACCTCTGTACCTTCTCAACCACACCTCTCTCCTGGTACCTCTCCCTGTTTCGCTCACGTCCTTATCTCTTCGTACAACTGAAAAAGAAGAACTCTTCAGTATAATTAGTGTATAGAGAAGTTTTTGCTAATTACATTGAACGATTGTTTAATTATCAGGAACCAGTAAAAAGCATAACAAGTCAAAAAAAAAAAAATATGGTGCGGCAACACACGACTTTTACTTACCTCGGTTGTTAAAATTAATTTAAGAACTAAAAAATAGGGCTCATAAAGAATTAATTCCAGTTGAAATAATCTATTATTATCATCTACGATAATCAGTTAATTTTATCCGCTTTTGTATCACTCTCCATTTCATTCTACAACTTCTAAAATATTTTTCTAAAAGTCTTAAGCTTTCCTACGGTATATTATACGTCTATATAGCTCTTGTTATCTTTAAAATAACTGGTCGGTATTCACATACCTCCGTTGTTATAATATAAATTATAATTTAAGAATTTTAAAATATATTTAGAGATGAAAATAAATTGTTAAAGAATTAATTGGATTATGTTTCAATAAAAATCTGGTGAGGGCAACACACGACTTTCACTTGCCTCCATTTTTAAAACCAATGAAAAACTTTTCAAAAACAGTTAGAGATAAAACTACGTGAAGCTATTAAGGAATTGATTAAATTGAATTTATATAGACACATGTGTTTTATTAAAAAATCTATTATATTATTATCTAAAATAATCAGTTAGTTTTATGTTCATTTCATCACTCTCTATTAACTTTTAAAAGCTTGTATATGAGATAATATTTTTTCTAAAACCTTTAGCTTTCCAACGGTATATCATACATGTATATTACTGCTCTTATGTTCAAAAACGAAAAATTGCATTAAAAAAATATTTTTTCTGTTTTCTCCTTTAGTTGGGTATCGAATTTGTTCAATTTATATATTTACCTGTTTCTCATCAGCGTTAACAAGGTAATGTAGTTATTTTTATTGAATCTACAAAATTAAAGGTACTTTAGAGGAAGAAAATTTAAAATATCGGCATTTAAGCCCTGTCAGACCATTTTAATCAGAATAAAACCTACATGATATTAAAGCCCATTAAATTTAACATCGATATAGCGAGTTTGATCCAAATCGTCGGAACCGTTTTCGAGAAAATCGAAAAAAGGTGCCAAATGCATCGTATAAAGTGCCTCTTCTGGTAAGCTCATTATGATGAAAAAAGTTTTGTCACGTCTCGGCGTATAGTTGTCTTAAATGTGAAATTTCAGTTTCATAGGACTTACCGTTTCCGCCCGGGAGTTACCACACACACAGACCTTTTTGCGGGACTTGGTTATTTGGACTCAGGGGACCCTAAAACTGGAATTAGAAAATTTTCACGATCACAATACTTCCCCTTACTATATATAGTAAGTGAAAGTAAAAACATATGTTTTATTAAATAATCTAGTATATTATTATCTATCACAATCAGTTTTATCCGCTTTTCACCTCTATTACTTTGTATAACATTTTGTAAGAGATAATATTTTTTTTTACTAAAATCATGTTCTCATGTTTAAAAACACAAAAATAACATTAAAAACATATTTTTCCTGTTTTATCTTTTAGTTGGATATCGAATTCGTTCGAATTATGTATTTATTTGTTCCTTATCAATCTAGACAAAATGTTATAATTTCTGAGTAAGCAACATTTAAGGTATTTCAGAGAAAGAAAAATTAAAATATCGTCATTTAAGCCTTCCCAGATTATTTCATTAAGAATGACACCTACCTGACATTAATAATATAATAATAATAATAGGCTTACCGAACCCGAAAGTTCGATGCCGATACCACCAAATTATGTCTACACAGACTCGTCCAATGTTCGCCGGTCAAGCCCAAACTCCCGAGATCAGCCTTAACGCAATCCTCCCATCAACGCTTCGGCCTACCTTTCAGACGTCTACCAGTCAGATCAGCGAATACCAACTTTCTCAGAATCCGCTCCTCATCGAGACCAACAACTTTACTCGCCCATTTGAGTCTCCGCGATGCTATCAACTCAATTATATTCACAGGGTGCAAACTCCGCAATTCAGCGTTGTGCAACCTTCTAAACTCCCCAGCGGCCTCATCTTTCTTCGGAACAAATATTTTACGCAGTACCTTATTTTCGAAAACCTTAAGCCGTTGTTCATCCTTCAAAGTAAGCGGCCACGATTCACGTCAGTAAAGAACCGTCGGGAGAATAATAGTTTTAAAAATTCTAACCTTTAAGTTTTTAGATAGAAGCCGCGAACTAAGTAACTTAGCAACTGAATAATAACACGCATTTCCCACCTTTAACCTGAACTTTATTTCTTCCTGGATTTCATTTTTTCTTGTTATCATTGAACCTAAATACTTTAATTTCTACACGTGTTCAAAAGTATGCCCTGATATATCAATATCACCAAGATCGCCACCATTTCTGCTACTAATCATATATTTCGTTTTATCGGTATTTAATTCGAGTCCTATATCTTTATCGGTTTTTAATAAGAAACTTGTATTTAGGTGTATGGTTTCCGTGTCTTCACCCCTACCTGACATTAAAGCCTATTAAATTTTACATCGATGTATTGACCGGGAGCCAGCAATGAAAAATGTAAACCCATTTCACCCAAATTTTTAAATGCTTTATTCTAACCATCGATGATGGTAAAGAAAAAATGGCGTTCATTCAATAAAGGACCGAAAAGATGAAATTCTGACTCATTTGATCACGATTTTCGTTTTGACTAATTTGGTAAAATCAGGAATCAAAAGTCTGGCACTCAAAAGTAGGTGGGAAGCTGCGGCAGACACGTTTCAAAATTCGATTTTTGGGACAAATTCTGACTCAATGCATACTTACATTATGTCGGTGAATATTATACCTACGGGTTTCTATTACTACTCAATTTAAAGCTAATTTTATGCCTCGTAAAGTAGTTGGTTAGGAATAGCTGTTTTTTTTGTATGAAGCATATCTTTATAACTATTGGTCACACAGACGTGTTTCACAACTCAAATTAAAGGTGATTTAATTTTATATATCAATCGTTATGACAAGATGAACCGTTTCACGATAGTAACCCTAATAATGATAGAAATGAGTGATATCTCGTTTTCTGAAAAAAAAAAAATTGTTTTTTTGTAATACCTCTATATCGTTGAATATTGAACATACAAAACTCCTTTACCACTCAAACGAAAGCTTATTTAATACTTTATGATTTACTTCATTACTATTATATTCATAATATGAGCTGTTTCCATGATAGTAACCATAATTATGTTAGAAAAGGGTGATATCTCGTTTTCTGCAAAATTAACTTTTTTTTTGTAATACCACTATATCGTTGAATATTGAACATACAAATGTCTTTTACAACTTAAATAAAAGCTTATTAAATACTTAATGATTTAATTTATAACGATTATATTCATAATATGAGCCGTTTCCATGATAGTAACCATAATTAGGTTTTAAAAGGGTGATATCTCGTTTTCTGCAAAATTAACTTTTTTTTTGTAATACCTCTATATCGTTGAATATGGTACATAAAAATGTCTTTAACCACTCAAATGAAAGCTTATTAAGTACTTAATGATTGACTTTATGACTATTATCTTCATAGATGAGCCATTTCCATGATAGTTACTATAATAATGTTATTAAACAGTGATATTTCGTGATATTCCCTTCTTGAATGCCGCTAGTTTGTATTCCACCCGTTTTGAAGTGACAGAAGTGTTTTTGTTTCTTTGGTATGACAGATACTTTGCATAAAACATACTAAAAAGTTTGGCAATATGGGTTGCATGTTTCGTTGCTAGTTCACGGACTAATAGGGAGTTAAATTAAGTGGATAGAGCAGTAAAAGTTAGAACAACGTTTCCTAGGTCAGTTAGTAACATATAGAATTAAGTGCTGTTATTAATTGACACATCGTAAATTTATTTAGTAAAATAGTAGTATAAGCCAGTAGAAGTAGGCACACCCATAATCGTTCAATACTGATTATAACCTAGAATGTGGGTATAAAAATTGACAAAAAAAAACAACATATACTTGTTTATTGGTTTTCTCTTTCCCGCTTCTGCTCTATACGTAATATTACCCGACAAGTAGCCCTTTCTCAACTAATCCGATGAAAGATAAATCTCGATTGATTCATAAGTATGTCAGTGAATGGGAATAGCTCTGACACGAAGATGAGGTGAGATGGGACCCTGGAGGAGAAGAAGGCAAAAGGAAGAATGGAGACTAAGAAGTGGACTAAACGAGGTTGCTAAAGTAAATATTTAGTCGAGGCTTAGCCAGCAATAATATGCTCTATCCCTCTCTTCCCACGCGCCTTTATTAATCACCATATTACCTTCTTCGTCTTTTTATATAAATAACAATTTGTTTACTCTATCGGCTGTATATACACTGGTCATTGAATAAACAAATTAAAACATTAATAATAATAATAATAGGCTTAGTGAACAAGAAAGTTCCATGGCGATGTCACAAATTGAGACGTTGATTTCTAAAAGTTACCATATCCACTTTAGAAAATTTTACAGGAAACACAAAGATCTGTATTTATTTATTACAGGACCAATCTATCCACATGATTTAAAAAAAAAAAAATTAAAATCTTATCTTTCCTAATTATTGCACTTTTCTAATGAGTTTTCGTGGGTGTAGTACTTTTGGTTTATATTTTTCAATAATGAACCTTTGCAATCGATAAAAAATAAATTATCCCCTTTAAAATTTGAGGGCTTACTTAAAACTTAGAAAGACACGTAGATCCTGAAAATGAAATTTTATCCATAAATAAGCCCATAACTAAGCTTTTTTTGAAAAAAGAGATAAAATGTATAACAAAAAGAAAAAAAACCCACCAAATTCAACAAAACTGATTTATTGTTAAAAGTAAATATCGAAAAGATTTTCGATATTAAGACACTGCGATAAACAAAGAGAAGAAAAGATTAATATTATATGGTAAATATTATACGTGGAACCAAAACCTGACCGCCGATATTCTAACATTCTTCCTCTGAAGAACGTTATGTTTTCTTGATTAGAAAATACTAACCATTTTATCTTTTCAGGATTTATAAAAAGTATCGGGTTGTGTCACATGAAATGTCCGTTTTCAAGGTAAAGGATTTTTTTTTTTAAATACGATATGAAAACAAGATAATTTTATTCCAAGTATTTACATTCTTTTTCAACACAGTTTTCCCAACGTGACACCAACTTTTTTATCCCTGAACTGAAAAACTCTGAGCTTTGAAGTGAAACAAAATCTGAAAAAGCACTTTTCACTTGATCATCATTTTCAAAAAGTTTTCCTTTGATGAAGTTTTCTAAATTCCTGAACAGGTGGTAATCTATTGGAGACAAGTCGGGAGAATATGGTGGGTGCGGAAGAACGTCGTAGCCTAGTTCTTTCAATTTTTGCACGGTATGTTTTGAAACATGGGGTCTTGCTGCCGCTCACTGAGATCATGAGGTACCCATGTATCGAGCTTTTTTACTTTCCCAATACACTTTAAATGTCTGGAAACGGTAGATGCACTTGCATTTAGTTGTGCTGAGAGTCCTTTAACTGTTTGGTAGGGATTTCCTTTTACGGTATGTTTGAGGACATCGTTGTCTATTACGGACGGTGGTCTTCTTCGGGGCAAGTTTTCCAAGTCGGTATCCCCAGCTGAAAACTTAGCAAACCAACGGCGTATGGTCAGTTCATTAACACTCCCTTCCCCAAACGCCTTGCAAATATTTATCTATCTATATATATCAATGTGTTTGCAATAAAACAACGCTTATATAGATTTTTTTTCTATTATAAAGCTGGTGCAGATAACTGATATCGACATACCCGCTTTTACATGACAACCGATAGTTAGTCCAGAAAAAGATTAGGCAACCCAACGACTGCGCATTCTATACCTTTGATACTTTAAGTCGGGGTAAAAGTTTTCTTATTTTCATGATGTTGCAACATTTAATTAAAAATCATTTTTTTAAAAATAATTAAAAATAGTCTGTCCAGGATTTTTTTAGGCAACCCATTCTTAACATATTTTCTAATATACTAAATTTTTTATAAAATATATTTTTCATTCTATTATCAGCTCGGTGCAGATCGTTTAAAGTTCGGATCTTAGACTAGTAAGTCCATATCATATAGACAAGTAGATGAGTCATTTGTAGTTAAGTTGAAGTATTCGAAAACGTTGGCAGCTTCTTGTGTTTCAGTCTCGTGTGAGGATGATAAATTTATTGATTATTATTGATTTATTATGAAAGATATCTTTAAGGAATGGTTCTAAAGATGAGGCAGTATGGGTCTCGAAACGTTATGTGCTATTAATGAAATAATTTACTTATGTATTAATAAATATAATTATAAAAAGAGATGGCTCTAATTAATAAAATAATATTTATTTAAAATAATTTACCATGACCGGTTTAGATCCGTTTCCATGAAATTGAATCGAAGAGTCTAAATCGGAATCCATGACTATGATTGTATTTATACGTTTCTATTAACCAATCTTATTGCTATTTTATTACACGGTGCTTGTCAATTCAGCATGGTCATGTTTCTCTAGGATCTTGATAGTTATTAATAGAGGAGAAATCGCTATTTTATAACCATTATTTCGATTATTCTGCTAAGTTATGAATTCAAACATTTAAGGATAGCAACAAGCATTCAAACTGTTTTAGAGATACTTAAAAGTAGTGTTTGTAGTATCATTTATGATATTTACATACTTCTATAATAATGTATAATATATATAATATTTATTTGTTTTCGGGGTAATCCCCATAGAAAAGGGGTTGTTCATTACAGTTCATATGTTATAAATAAAAACAACTGGAGATTTTAACAGGCATTGTGAATATACAATAAATAAATAAAGCGTATTTTAAAAATCAAATATAAAAATGTAAAACAAAACAAAAACACACACACAAAAAAAAAATTTGAGGAATTTAATATTATCCTTAGTTAAAAAAATCTGGTGCGGGCAACACACGACTTTCACTTACCTCCATTTTTAAAATCAATTAAAGAATTTTCAAATACAGTTAGAGAAAAAAATACGTGAAATTAATTAAATTAAATTTCTATAGAAACATGTGTTTTATTAAAAAAATCTATTTTATTATTATCTAAAACAATCACTCAGTTTTATCGGCTTTTTATCACTCTCTATTAACTTTTAAAAGCTTGTGTATGAGATAATATTTTTTCTAAAATCTTTAGCTTTCCAACGGTATATCATACATGTATATTACTGCTCTTATGTTCAAAAACGAAACATTGCATTAAACAAATATTTTTTTCCTTTTTCATCTTTAGTTGGGTATCGAATTTATTCAATTTATATATTCATCTGTTTTTCATCTGTGGTAACAAGATAATATAGTTATTTTTATAGAATCGACAAAATTAAAGGTACTTTAGAGTAAGACAATTTAGAATAGCGGCATTTAAGCCCTGTCAGACTATTTTTATCAGAATGAAACCTACACGATGTTAAAGCCTGTTAAATTCTACATTGATTTAACGGGTTTAACCAAAATCGTCGGAACCATTTTTGAGAAAATCGAAAAAAGGTGGTAAAGAGCCACTTTATACATGGTATAAAGTGGCTCTTCTGGTAAGCTCATATTTATGAAAAAGGTTCTGTAACGTCTAGGGCGTATATTTGTCTTAAATATGAAATTTCAGCTTCATAGGACTTACCGTTATAGGATTATATTTTGAGTTAAGCGCTGAGTTAATATCTATACTATATGTATGTATCTACTATATGTATTATGATTTTTAAATCTATTTATTATGTCTTTGAGATGTCGTCAGGCTTCTTCTGGTTTTAGATTATCTTCTTCTAAAATCATCGATAAGTCTACTTTTGTCACATACTTCTATTTATATGACAGTTACAAGATCATACTTATCACTAGAGACCAGATTTCCATGATTTTGCACGTTTTATTTGCTTGCATGCATCGGCTTCAAACCCGGACACCTATCCCGTTCATGGGATATATACATTAGGGTATGTATTATATATTTATTAATACATATATTACATATATATTAATATATGTATTATATATTGCTTTTTTTTTTTTTTTGCACTTTTCGCTCTTTTGAGTTAAGTTCGATTACCTAATTTTAATATAAAAATTGATTGACCAAATTATCGTTAATACAAATAGACAGATATACTAATAAATTTTTAAAATTTTATTTTATCATATATCTGTGGTTAAATCTACAATTAAATTATTATCTAAGAATAGAAAAAAAAATGAATGGAAATTAAAACCTAGACATCTAATTACTCCAAGCTTAAATCTGTTGGGAAACCTGATTTGTATTGCTTGTGATCAGTCAGACACTTTCACAAATAAAAAATCTGGTGCGGTCAACACACGACTTTCACTTACTTCGGCTGTTAAAATCAATTTAAGAATTATTACATAAACTTATAGTTTATGAAAACAGATTTAAGTTTATTTAAATAAAAATTGTACTTAGTTTTGTTGGAAACATATGTTTCAGAGTTAATAATATAACTATATTAGTTGGTTACGTATAATAATTAGTAATAAGTGTATGCTCTGTTTGTTACTTAATATTACGTTTTACAACATTGTGTATGAGATAATATTTTTTCTTAAGTCTTTCTCTTTCCAACGGTATATTATACGTCTATATTACTGTTCTTAATAAATAAAAAACAAATATTAAAATGGAAAAAATAATTTTTGCTCTTTTATCGTATAGTCTACTGTCTGACTGTTTTTAGCAGGCCAAGTTTTCCATCGATGAGCAGCTAACCCGAACGACAACCCCAACCTGGAGGACCAAGGGTTTTTGGTCGGGGTCTCCTTCCCCTAGACGAGCTGCCGGCCAAAGCTATCGAGTCACGTCCACTCGGGTGTTATCTTCGGAGTTTTCCTTCTCCTAGGCTGCTCCCGCAGAGTGGGGAGTGGCTGCGCTTTTTAGAGGCGGCGCAATCTCGCCTCGTCGCAGTACACCGTCCTAAAGCCTTCGAGGTATTTGATGAGAGTGACCACGCCACTTGCCACCCTCCCCCCGCTCTGTTGGTGACTGCCGCTCATGGTCCAGGCTGGATTCACAGCGGGGCGCTCTTGCAATGACAACATCTTTATCCTTCGGCAGCTCATCGAGAAGTCACGGGAGATGAATCAGGAACTCCACATAGCTTTCGTTGATCTGGAGCAGGCCTACGACAGCGTCCCGAGAAATAGAATGTGGGCAGCACTGAGAGAAGCAGGTATCAATGATGACTTAGTCAATGCAGTAAGACACCTATACCAAGACGACATTTATCGGGTGAGGCTTGGAAACCGAGTATCAGAGCCATTCACAGGTACTAAGGGTCTGAAACAGGGCTGTAGCATGGCGCCAACCCTTTTCAAGATTTATCTCCATATGTCGGTCAAGGAATGGTTTCGTCAGTGTGTGTGATGTGGGTCCTTTCATAGACGATGAACAGCTAGTGTCGCTCTTTTTCGCTGACGATCAAGTTGTATTCGCTCGGAGAAAGGTCTACCTTGAGATGTTAATGTGCTCATTAGGGGACTGCTATGCGTCTATGGGTCTTAAAATTAATTTCAGTAAGACAAAGGTAGATGTATTTAAATATCTGGGTTCGTACCTCGACTCTACTGGATCCTCCGAAATCGACGTAAGAAGAAAGGTAGAACAAGCCCGTAAAGCCACGCGGATGCT
Source organism: Piezodorus guildinii (assembly GCA_023052935.1). NCBI lineage: Eukaryota > Metazoa > Arthropoda > Insecta > Hemiptera > Pentatomidae > Piezodorus > Piezodorus guildinii. Next base: position 112,729,481 of record CM041298.1, read on the forward strand.
CCATCCTGTTCTATGGAATGACCTTCTTTTAAAAGAAAACAAGAGGAAGATCTACTATGCCATCGTAGAAACCATCCTTACTTACGCTTCAGAAACGTGGACAATGTCTAGAAAGCTCTACTCGAAAGTCCAAGCTGTGGAGATGGACTTTTGGAGAAGATGTTTACGTTTCACAAGGATGGACCGAATGAGAAATGAGGTTGTTAGGGACAGGATGGAGGCTCCTGGGTCCGTAAACCAGCGGATAGGACTGCGAAGGCTAAGATGGTACGGCCATGTAAAACGAATGTCTACCGAACGATGGCCAAACCGAGTTTTGGATTGGCAGCCACCGGGAAGGCGGAAACGAGGTCGACCTAGAAGTAGGTGGATACGCGGAGTGGAAGAGGAGATGGCGGGCCGGGGTCTTCAGGAGGAGGATTGGCTTGACCGTGACCTCTGGAGCTCAGCACTGACTTGAAAAGGCAACCCTAGTTGGAACGCCTGTATAAGTATAAGTATAAGTAAGTATCGTATAGTCTGTCATCATATTTGTTCAACTTGTATATTAAGCCGTTATTTGTCAATGCTAATAAGACGATATGATTAAGGATGTACAAAATTTAAGGTACTTTAGAGGAAGAAAATACAAAAAATTTCCATTTAAGCCCTGTCAGACAATTGCAATCAGAATGAAACTTAAGTCATAAATATGTATTTATTTATTGAGTTATATTACAATTTGTATCAAAATATAATAGTGATATGAGACAACATTCATACAATATACTCATATACAGAAAATAATAATAAAGTAAAATTACAAAAAATACAAAAATAAATAAGTTCATATATATACAATAAAATAATAATAAATAAAAACAACAACCTATAATTTAGAAAAATACAAATTTGGCAAATAAATAAACATCATACAAACAATCATAAGTATGCTATTAAATGTAACATCGATATAGTGAGTTTTATCATAATCGTTAGAGCCGTTTTTAAAATCATAAAAAGGTGCGAAGTGCATGATATAAAGTGACTCTTCTGGTTGGCCGATTTTGATGATGAAGTTGCTGTAACATCTCGGGGTTTAAGCAATTTTGAGTTTTGTACGACTTTTCGTTTTCGTGCGAGACTTAAAACGGACACACTCACAGACCTTTGTCGATTAAGTTACTTGGAATCAGAGAACCCATAAACTTGTATTTACTTTGAAAACCAAATTTCGAAAATTTTCACTATCGCAATACTTACCCTTACTATTTATACATGACAGTACTGATTGATCTATAACCCTCTTACTATTAACGTATGTAAATTTAAATCAACACGCAAAATATTTGCTAGCAAAATCGTGGATTACAGCTAGTTTATTTATTATTGGCACAGCTCTTGTTAATAATATTATTTTATTTAATAAAAAACAGGGATAAATATGTTGACATGAGGGATCAATCATTCGAGCCGGTATATGCGATCAGTGGGATCAGATAGGACCAAACCTTATCCTCTCGAGAAAAAAAAAAAAGGGACTATAAAGATAAAAAATATAAAACTAAGCATTTATTATTCGTGTTCACAACATTTTGAAACTGAAATAAAAAGAAGCTATTATATTTCCTTCTAATCTGACATTTAGAACCGGCCCTCCACCTCCCAGCTATAAAACCATGTTTGTCTCATTTCGAAATTATCCCTGAAGAAATTCCTTCAACTTCCAGAGCACTCTTTGGTGGATTTAGGTGTTTGCGATCGGTCAAGTGGCTAAATAATTTTATATTAATATAAAATATCGTTAACGACATTTAATATAGTACATGAAACTTTAATTGATAGAACAAGTAGTTTATAATGATGATCTGAAATAGTTGTTATTGTAAATTTGCGATGTTATATAATTGTGAAATGTAGAAATAGTCTTAATATAATTAATTAATAATTTAATTACAATGTAATACATACAATGAAAAAAAAAAAAAAAAAAACCTGTACCTCTGCAACCCATGAAGGTTCTCGGGTTCAGTACTTACAGATATTTGTACTGTTTCTAGGCCAACTGTCGTGCAAGGAGTTGATTAGGCCTAAATAATCTCCTTGCATGATCGCCAGGTTTTCTACCAAATTTTAGATACCCACTTTATAGAGGCTGATTGTGCCCCAGGAGGGTCTCCATACCTCAGGAGCGCTCCACGGCTGAAGTAACAAAATAAATAATTCTGCCTCAGCCGGGATTCGAACCTGAGACCTGGAGACAAGTCGACTAGTACTCTACCCACTAGATCACACCGCTAACTAGATACAGTGACAACAACCATAAAGGTTACTTATTCTTGTTAGCCCGTATGAAAAAGGTCTGTGCATCAAAACGAAAATTCCTGCGAAATTGAAATTTCAAATTTAATACAACTATAAGGCCATAATGTTATAGTAATTTTTCCAATCCGGCTAACCAGAAGAGCCACTTTATACTTAGCATTTTGCACCTTTTACGACTTTCCAAAAAATTGATTAAAATCGCTATATCGATGAAAAATTTAATGTGCATTCATACCATGAAGGTTTTATTCTAATTAAAATAGTCTGACAGGGCCTAAATGCCGATATTTTAAATTTTCTTCCTCTAAAGTACCTTTGATTTTGTACATTCGAAAAAATTAACCTTGATATCTTGTTAGCATTGATAAAAAAAACGGGTTATCATATAATTTGAACGACTTCTAAATCCAGCTAAGGAAGAGAAGAGCTATAAACTGTTTTTCTGTTGTTTTTTTTGTTTGTTTTTTTAACATAAGAACAGTAACATAGATGTTCAATATACCGTTGGAAAGCTAAAGATTTTAGAAAAAAATATTATCTAATACACAAGAGCACGTAAAAGTTAATAACGAGTGATGAAAATCAGATAAGACTGATTATTTTAGATAATAATAAAATAGATTTTTTAATAAAACACATGTTTCTATATAAATTCAAGTTAATTAATTCTTTGATAGTATTTGTACTGTATTTGAAAATTCCTTCATTGATTTTAAAAATGGAGGTAAGTGAAAGTCGTGTGTTGCCCGCACCAGATTTTGTTTTCTATTCTTAGCTAATAATTTAATTGTAGATCTAACCAGAGAATAAAATTTTAAATATTATTAGTATATCTGTATATTTTTATTTACGATAATTTGGTCAATAAATTCTGATATTAAAATTTGATAATCAAACTTAACTCAAAAGAGCGAAAAATGAAATTAAAAAAAAAAACCCGTGCAAAATGGCCCAAAAAGGGAAAAACGTGCAATATAAAATGGTAATATTTAATGGCCGAATTAATTAAAGGGATAGCTGTCCGGGTTTTGAAGCCGATGCATGCAAGCAAATAAAACGTGCAAAATCATGGAAATCCGGTCTCTAATAATAAGTATGATCTTGTAATTGTCATATAAATAGAAGTATGTGACAAAAGTAGACTTATCGATGATTTTAGAAGAAGATAATCTAAAACCAGAAGAAGCCCGACGACATCTCAAAGACATAATAAATAGATTTAAAAATCATTGTCTGAGTATAGATATTAACTCAGCTATAGACATTAATTAATAAAACTAACTAATTTTACAGATAATAATATAATAGATTATTTTATAAAGCACATATTTCTATCGAAGCTATATTTAATTAATTTCTTAACCATTTTACTTTCTCTAACCTATAAATTTAATCTCTAGCTATGTATGAAAATTCGGAAATTGAAAGTCGTGTGTTGTTCACCAGGTTTTTAATATAGTGGTGAAGTAGTGTAACTGTCTCTAATTTTATATTGAATTCTTGATCTTCATCTTAAATTATCAACACTCATTTAAAAACAATCATGTTTGTCCAGAAGGATGACAGTCCGTCATATGCCGGGTTTGAACCCCTGACCTTCGACAGCAATGTTTCGGGCCTCCCGTCACCTCCCTTCGAGCTGGTCCTTACAGATCCTCTCCTGACTCCCCACCTCCCGGAGCCCCCGATGTCCTACACAGCGCGCGGACAGCAACAAAAGGACACACATCCTACTCCTTTTATAATGTAATTTAGAGCCATTAGAAGACTCCCCCCGAGGAATGTCCTTAAGGAATGCGATCCGCGATGGTTACGTAACCTCCTGGACCACCTGGTCTTCGGGATTCTTCCACCACTTTTTCCTTCGCCCTCGTCCTTTATTTGTACCCGCCATTGTAAGCGCCGCCAGAGAGTCTTCGGTCGTTAGGAAATTCGCAAAGACTAGGCTACCTTTGATGTAGGTGTATCCACGGGATGAGCTCCTTTGTAGTGTTTGGAAACACCTATATAACATCCCATAGATTAATATTATCAAAATTAACGATTGAATTTTTTAATATTTTATTTTTTACTTTATTTATCTACTTGTAAAATATATAGTAAGGGAAAGCATTGCGAGCTTGAACATTTTTACCTAGTTTTTACCGGAAATACACGTTTTAGGGTCTTCTAAATCAAAATGACCAAGTCTCCGCAAAAAGGTCTCTCTTTTTGTCCGTGTGAGGAGGTTCTTACGCGAAAACGAAAATTTGTTCGGAACTGAAATTTCATATTTGAAACAACTATACGCCGGAGATGCTATAAAAAATGTTTTCATCAAAATAAGCAAACCAGAAGAGTCACTATCATAGTATGCATGTTGTATCTTTTAACGATTTTCTCAGAAATGGCTTCAATATCATGTAAGTTGAAATATTCTGATAGGGCTTGCCAATATTTTAAATTTTCTTCGTCTAAAGTACGTTTAATTTTGTAGGTACTAAAAAAATAACAATATAATCTTGCTATTAACAATAAAGAACAGGTAAATATATAAGTTGAACGAATTCGATCTCTAATTAAAGGAGAAAACTGCAAAAAATATGTTTTTAATGCAATTTTTTACTTTTGAACATGCATGTTTAATATACCGTTGAAAAGATCAAGATTTTAGAAAAAAATATTATCTTATACATAATATTGTAAAAGTTAATAAAGAGTGATGAAAAGCCGATAAAACAAACTGATTATTATTTCAGATAATAATATAATAGATTTCTTAATAAAACACATGTTTCTATAGATTTTTTTATAATTATTCGTTTTTTTTTTTGTTAAAAACACTAATAATATTTTTTCTCTATTTAAAAGAAATGACTTATTAAATTAGGTCACTTTTAATCGGCCTCAATTTTAAAAATAACGATAAATAAATAACAATATAAAAAAAAAGATATAAAAAAAAAATAACGAACCCTAGTATTTGTATGCCAAATTAAAAAAAAAAAAAATGGTCCTGTAGGGTTCTACTCATCTTAAAACGTAAGCTCTAAATGTTTGAGGGTGTGGATTATTATTATTTTTTGTTTTGGTCGATTAAAAAGTTTCATGATTGAACATAATAAACCAAAATGAATTTCTGTATTTCCCTTGATCACGGCATCAGGCCTGGACGGCTGTTGTGTGTCTTGTTGTAGATAGTGATATTTAAAGTAAACTCAAATAAACTCGAACAGTTTTTGAAAAGCGGATTCAAAATAGTATGGGATCAAGTGATTTTTGAGATAGAAAATTATATTCTTTAGATTATGTTATCTAAAATAAATGTTTCCATCAAAACTTGATGTAATTCTTTAGTTTTTTTAACTTTAGCTTCAATTATAAGTTTTTAAATTGATTTTCCTGCGGTGGTAAGTGAAAGTCGTTTGTCGCTCGCACCATATTTTGTTATACCGTGTACCGTTCCAATGGCCCTCAAATCCTCCCGTATTAACCGAACCGAACCCCCGGATCCTCTCAAAGAAGTGAGATGAAGTATCCTATACGTCATGTTTCTTCAGCTAAGCCCGCACCATAGCCCTGCCACTTTGGGTTCAGCTACAGACCGGTCCCAAGCATTAATGAGGACTTAAAGGTTACTCAAATCATCTCTAACTGGGCTTCAAGTCCCAGTCTCATTCATCCGCTTAAAAAAGAAAGAACGACCTAACTGTTTCCCTAACCCCTTTAGGGACACAACCTTTTACATTTTTCCTCTTTTTGCCTCTTGAATCGTATAGTGCTGAATCAAAGCAGGGAATTTTGAATAGTGTAGAATACTTTTACTGTTCTCTGCATTATAATTGTTAGTAATTATCCTTTTTTTCTAATGACCAAAATATTATTTTCAAATTTTTACAGCTTTAACTCCAAGCTTTTAATATATTACATTCAATAATAGACATTTGTAATCGACCAAAAAAAATAAAAAATCTATCACCAACCGCGACTTTTTTCCAAAACTACTGTACCATTTCTTACAGAAATTTATAACAAAAATAACAGTGCGTCGGACCATGATCAAACATTACAGTTTATATTAGCCGATTAGTTTCGAAATGGTGGCCTAACAAAAATGGTTTAATTCAATTACTCATCTATTTTTGAATATAGAAAAAAAAATATAGAGAGTTTTAGAATTAGGACACTATGGTTATTCATTAGAAAAATATTATATACACACACATATATATATATATATATATATATATATATATATATATATATATATATATATATAATGGAATTTTACCCATATTTTTTTTTGTCGATAGTGGAAATACGTATAGAGTTAAAAAAAATGTATAAAAAAAAAATAATAAAATAAAGTACTCATATTATTTTTGTTGATAGAGAAAAACATGTTGAGTGTTTTAGGATCAGGATACCACGATGATCAAAAAAAAAAAAAAAAAAAAAATGATGCGTACATATAGATTCCTGACTCAGTTAGTTTTCAAGATATAGATGGAAATGTATATATTTCATAGAATAAATATACAATGACAACATAAAAAAAAAAAAAAAAATCATTATTTTGCCTGTATATTAATTTTTATACAGTTAATTTTGTTGATAGAGAAAAATATGTAGAGTTTATTAGGATTAGGACGACAAAGTGAAAAAAAAAAATACTCTGTTTCTACGTTTTTAGGGTTTTCCTCATCTTCAGGGCTCACTACAATATATTAAAATAAATACCAATCATGATTACTAGAAAATAAATACCATTTAAAAACATTCATGTTATATAAAAGTCTCTTTACGTTATAGGAACCACTTGTTACTAATATCAGTTATGTATGTATCCATTATCTCAAATTATGTCAATATAAAATTAAAATAAATTGTTTGGGAACCAATTATTTATAATTAATATATTTTTATTTCGGAAAAAATTATATCATTATATATTTTATATTCTTTTATCTACATACATATAGAATGATATCGCGATTAAGTGTTGCCACCGTACAGTATCGTACAGTTTATATGTTCCATACAGTATTCAAGATTTAAGAAAATAATATTACTTTGCAAACCGCAGATAATTAAATAAAATAATGAACAGACGTTGAATATAACACGATTTGTTATATAACTTGTTATTTGTAACATTTTATATAACAGTGGCTGGAATAGACAGAAGACAGACACGGAGAGACGGATAACAATGGAGTTGGCCGCGGACGAGAAGCCGAGGGCATAACGGACGGTCCCTCAACCTCTTCCATATTTATCTTCTTTCTTCCCTCCACTTCTTCTCATCGGTGACTGTCCTCTCCTGTCGTATCTGGTTCAGGGATTACATGGAGTTTGTTAATTAATTAATATTTCTTTACAATTTTACTCTGTTATAGTTATTATTATCTATTTTAGTTATAGAGTTGCGTCTTGGGACCCGTCCTCTATCCTTTACACTTCTGATATTCCTACACATCCTGATACCTTTCTGGCAACTTTTGCAGACGACACCGCCATCTTATCATCCAGTTCCAATCCTGAAACAGCATCCTTAAACCTGCAAAGACACCTTTCTCTTATCGAAGACTGGTGTAATGCTTGGCGCATAAAGGTGAACGAAGCCAAATGCAAACACGTAACCTTCACTCTTCGACGAAACTCCTGTCCGCCAGTTTACTTCAATTTCATTCCAATTCCTCCTTCAGATACAGTCCGGTATCTTGGCTTACTGTTAGACAAAAGATTGACTTGGAACCCACATACAAGACTTAAAAGACAAGAACTCAACCGACGATTCGGACAGTTATGCCGACTACTCAACAGAAAATCTGAACTTACAGTTGACAACGAATTATTATTAATCTACAAGACAATACTGAAGCCCATCTGGACCTACGGACTTGAACTGTGGTGGACAGCTAAACGTACTAACATCAAACGCATTCAATCCTTTCAATCCAAAGTCCTCCGTACAATAGTAAATGCTCCTTATTATGTCTCCAACTATACCTTGCACCACGACCTTAATGTTCCATTTATTTCAGACCTAATTCCATCCAAATTTTCCAAATTCCACCAGAACCTATTTCATCATCCTAATCCTCTAGCTCAATCCCTATCCTGCTCCACTCATCCATACAACCCACCTAGAAGGTTGAAACGGCAGTGGCCCCGCGACCTGTTGTAAATATATTGGAGTTCTAGCACTGGCTAGATTCTCCACTCAATGTGATGTACGTATGAGTGTGTGTATGTGTATATAGGTATAAGTGAATTCTTGACTAGAAAATTGTTGTTGAAAAAAAAAAAAAAAAAAAAAAAAGTTATAGAGTTAACACAATTTCGACTAAATTCTTTTTAAAACGACAGATCTTTTGATATTTCTATACTTATTAATAGTAAATTTACCTTAAATGTTATGATTAAGCTAGAATTTTCATGTAATTAAAAATACCAAACATGTATTGATTTTGATACAAATATAGAAGTAATTATGTAAAATTTGTGAATTATGTGAACAGTACATAGCCATTCTAAAACATTCTGTACTCTATTTTTTTATTATAACGGTTTTATTTTAAACCTAAAAAATACATAAATAAAAAACTTTTTAATCAGTATAAAGAAAACTGTTTGAAACTAAATGCATTTCCATACTTTAAAGTACGTCGATTGGACCTTAGTTTCGACCAAATTGGCTCCTCCATGATATTTTCTCGTATTTTTGCAAGACTTCCTTGATATATATATCTTGCAGGTAGTTTTTTTCTCTTGGTGGGTTCATCTGGAATTTTTTTTTTTCAATGTACTTTTCTAAAAAGAATTTAAGAAAAGGATTATTAAATTTGCTTAACGGAATATCAGCCTGCACAAACGCTCGACATAAATTTGTATAAAAGGTGGACTTACTATTTCCGTAGATGATGTGATGAAACTTTGATTCAATTTTGTCGTTTTTTATTTGTTCGATTTGTGAGATCCTGTGCCAATGTGTTGGGGCACTTGGAATCGTTGCATAGTGAATACAGCCTTGTCACAGCGAGAAAATGTCTCCATCAACTAAAAATATTAAAAAAAAAAAAAACTTTAGCGAATATAATAATTTTTCTAATATTCTGTGCAACTTTCCTATTTTTTTGTTTCATGAGATCTAACGATAACAAACACATAAAAAAAAAAAAAAAATATATATATCGAAATTGGTCCAGTCGATAAGGTCCGGTGCCATGATCAAGGGAAATATATATATATATATATATATATATATATATATATATATATATATATATATATATATATATATATATATATATATATATATATTACTGAATAATTTAAATTATAATGTTAATTACTAAATAGTTTATTTGTTCCCCTGTAAAGTAATCCATAAACTTCAATATCCCATAACAAACAAATAAAAAATAAAAAAATTAACGAAATTGGTCCAGTCGATAAGGTCCGGTGCCATGATCAAGGGAAATAGAGATTTATCTTTATATATATATATTACTGAATAATGTAAATTATAATGTTAATTACTAAATAGTTTATTTGTTCCCCTGTAAAGTAATCCATAAACTTCAATATCCCATTTGTTAATGACTAAGAAATAGATAAAAAGCTTTTTTGATTCGGAACTACCCCTATAGGACCTGATAATTTAAAACAGAAAATGATGTAATATCAATCTGTAGCTTACTAGTTGCTAGTAAAAATAGTAGGTATTTAGGATTGTTTGTTTATTGACTTAACGTCAGTTTATGCAACTGCAGCTAATCAGACGATGCTACAGTGCGTGTCCTGAATTCCGCCTGTCAAGGTTTAATTAGGATCATCTTACAGGGTCTGGACCACTATTTTAAGTCCCCACTATTTTAAGGATTTTTTTCAACCTTTGAAAAATCCTAGCGTCATTTGTCGGGTTCGCCCTTGGGCACTGTAGGCTGTTATGCTGGCCGCTACACCACATGTGACAAATATTGAGCATTTATTATAATATATTCAATGAAGCTGGAATGCTTGATGTTACTTAAACAATTATAGGAAGGTATCAGGTATAGAGGAAGCATTACAGAGGAACATGATGGGACGCTAGAATCGAACCAACTCCTCGGAGGTGATCTATCTTCCCGATCCCTATCGGGGAAATAAATCGTTTGCTTGTTGAATGCCTTGCGATCGATTGCCAACGCATTGCTATGCGCAAGGATCCCCTGCGCAATTAGCATTAGTCTTGCTCAAGATGATACCCCCGTATTTCCTCCATCTATAATAAGATAAATATAACATGTTACTCATAATTTATCAAGTTTTGTCATAAATGAATAACAATGTTATTGAAAATCTATCAATCAAGTAGGAGTCATCACAATATTATTTTACCCGCTATAATTTTTTATTTATTGAAATTTACAACTGTATTAATAAATATATCAAGTAAATTAGCTAATAATAAGTACAGATAATATACATGATAAGACATGAAGAGAATACGCTCATTGCCATCTCTTCACTAGGTATTCTAAACTAGAAGGTCTCGAGGCCATCTTCTTTTCAGATGCCTTTGAGGATTGTCAGAAATGAAAGAGGTAGCAAGGATTGAAACTAGTGGGTTAAAGTGGGATTGGAGTTTGTCATGGAAGGAATGATACCTTGTACGGGCCAGGTCAGCAATATATGGGACATTAAGGTCTTAATAGATGAGTTTGTTGGTGACAAATTTAAAGGTCTTCTGTGTCCAATCAACTATAAAAATTGCGCGTAATCGTTTGTGTGTGCGTGTTATGTCTAGCACAAAAGCAATAAGTCGAACGAAACTGAAATTTCATATTTAATACAACTATACAAACTGGATGCTACTCCAACATTTTCTTTGAATTCAGGAAACTAGAAGAGCAACTTTATTCTATGCGATTTGCATATTTTTAAAATTGTCTCAAAAACGGCTCAATCGATTTTAAATAAATTCGCTAGATTGGCGTAAAATATAATGGGGTTTGGTATAATGTAGGTTTGATTCTGATTGTAATGGTATGACAGTGCTTGAATGTCGATTTGTTAAATTTTCATTTTGTTTTTTTCAAAAAATTAACAGTATCATTTTTCATCAGTAATCATCCCTAAACAAGATGAACAAATTTAATTCCTAAATAAAAGAGAAAGGAGGAAACATATTTTTTTGGGTAATTTATTTTTCTGAACCTTAAAATAGTAGCGTAGGATTATAATATACCGTTGGAAAGCTATATTTATAAGTTGAACGAATTCGATATCCAACTAACTGAGTAAAAATATTTTCGTATGTTTTTTTTGACATAAGAATAGTAATAAGATTATATACCGTTAGGAAGCTAAAGATTGTAGAAAAAAATATATATATTTTATACAAAGAATTGTGAAAGTTAATTGAGAGTGTTGAAAAGCTGATTGTAAAACTAACTGATTGTTGTACATAATAATTTCATTAATTCTCTGATATTTTTTCATTTAGGAGTCTATTTAAAAATTCTTAAATCGATTTTAACAACGGATGTAAGCGAAAGTCGTGTGTTGCTCACTTCAGATTTTTTTATTCATTGTGGAATACACAATCTTTTTTATATTAAGGATGTATAGTCGACTGTAGAAACTATTATAGGTGGAATAGTCAGGAATCAGTCATTTTTTGAAAGGTTTTTTAATTTTGCCAACGTTTCGGCCCTGTCCAACGTTACTGAGCCATGTCCAAGCATAAACTGATTGGACATCAGTTTATGCTTGGACATGGCTCACAAGTCTGGGCCGAAACGTTGGCAAAATTAAAAAACCTTTCAAAAAATGACTGATTCCTGACTATTCCACTTATAACAATCTTTTTTAGGTGAGTGATTTTTTACTGATTAATATTCGAATAAAATTATAGATTATCATTTGATAGAGAAATAATCCTAGTTAGTATTTATGAAGACGAACGCCATGCCTACCAAAGATTGGAGTCAAACGGCAAAACGATGACGCAGAAGCGAAATTTCCTAATGACTCAGATTATAGGTTCCTTAATAGTTTGATTTGCGTTTCTTCCATCTCGTTGAGGGATCGATGTTTTGAATATTTTCTTAGTCTGTAGTTATCACGTCCTACTTACATAAGGGATTTGTACTGTTTCTATACATAACGGCCGTGCAAGGAGGTGAGGCCTATATTACGATAAGCCACTGGGTTGTTTATTACGTCTAAAAGCTGTGAATTTTGTCGCTCTCACAAGCTGTATCTAACGTCCTTTGTAGTGATTACTGGATCTATACTTAAAACACAACCGATACCTAGCGAATTAGCACTAAACCTGGGTTCTGTTTTTACTTTCACTTACCTATATATGAAATATATAGTAAGAAAAAGTATTGCGATCGTGAAAAAAAGACTGTGTGTGTCCGTGTGTGTGTATGGCAAGTCTAGCGCAGAAACGAAATATGAAATTTCATATTTAAGACAACTATAGACCCGATATGTTACGGCAACTTTTTCATCAAAAACAGCTAACCAGAAGACCCACTTTATACTGAATATTTTTCCACTTTTTTACGATTTTCTCAAAAATTTATTTAATGATTTTGATTAACCTCGCTATATAGATGTAAAATTGAATGGCCTTTAACATCATGTAGGATTTATTCTGATTGAAATGGTCTGACAGGGCTTAAATGCCGATATTTTAAATTTACTTCTTCTAATGTACCTTTAATTTTGTAGATTTCAAACAAAATAGGCACACCTTATTGTATAGATTGATAAATAACGGCTAAATATGCAAGTTGAGCGAGTTTGAGCGAAGTTGAGAATTTAATAAACAACTAAAGGATAAAAGTGCAAACATATTTTTTTTATGCAATTTTTGTGTTTTGTTATTAAGAACAGTAATATAGACTTGGACCGTTGGAAAGAAAAAGATATTATAAAAATATTATTTAATACACGGAATGGTATAGGGAGTGATGAAAAGTCGATAAAACTAAGTGATTGTTGTGGATAAAAATATAATAAAATTATTTAATTAAACATATGTTTTATTGGGATCACTTGTAGCTGAGTGGTTAGCATAGTAGCCTCCAATGCCAAAGGTGACAGGTTGAAACCCACAGGTGGTCCTAGGATTTTTTAATGGGAGTAAAAAATCCTTAATTATGCCGTCCTTCGGAGGGGACGTTAAAAGGTGGTCCCGAGTCTGTGCGATGTCAAGTACTCGTTATAGATCCCTATCCTAATATAACCTGGATAGGCAAAAATTAGGACGCCTATATATCATTTTATTATCTACAATAGCATAAAGTGACGTTAAATAAATAAGTAAACAAACATATTTCATTCGAAACTATATGTAATTAATACTTTGATTTTTTTTTTTCATCTTTAAATGTATTAGAAAATTATTAAATTAATTTTAACAACGGAGGTAAGTGCTGCACGGACCATAGAATTAGTCCAAAAATCGCTAGTGTAATTCAAAGTGCGAAATTAAAAAATCTGGCAAGTATGAAACATGTAGTTAACAAAAATCTAGCTATCGAGAGTACGACAAAATTCACAGTTTTTAGGCGCTAGTCCGGTGACCTCCATATACTTATGTAAATCAGTAAAATGAAACATTCAGGAGCAAAGGCGAGGACTTAAGCTAGTACTGATAAAATGAAATAATTACTATTGTTTAATAATTATTAGCGTTGTTTAAACAGACACGAACCAACTTGAAGATCCACTGACAAATGAACACAAACAGACCATTATACGATTTCTCTCCAACAGAATGTAGACTGACAGTGGACGTCAAAACACACGGACAGTGTATGCCTTTTGTATCCCTGACAATTTCTACAAGACCCGCGTACCTTTTTGTACAGTTTTCTTTTTGTATTTTCACGGTCCTTATCTCCTCGACGCCTTCATCATATTTATGCTCTTATTACCATATCCCTACCCGCTACATTAGCATACCGTCAGGTGAGGCCGTTTCACAGGTGTTGTGGTGCCCAGCTCTCTGCGTCTTAAGGAGATTAAAATAAGGAGTTCCCAAAATCTATCGTTTAGCAAATTAAGCAGTTTTATTTGTGCTATTATGAAGGCAGAAAAATAAAGAGATAGTTTTTTAAATATTATATCTGCTGATATATGATCATTCAAAGCACAAGTTGAGTAATAATAGTTCCTCAGCCAACAGTAAGGCCAGTTAACATGGGGGGTCCGAAACGAACTGTATCATCAATACTGAATCAAAATGGTAACTATGGCTGGGATAAAGGAGAATATACAGGGTCGTTATCACAATTTTAGTTTACACTTCTTCTGGATCTAATTATTAACAGGATATGAAAATAATGCAACAGCTAAGACTCGCTTCTACAATGAATATTACATTATAATTATTATAATATTATAAATAGGAAACCCATTATTGAGTAGGGGTGCCCGTGGCTGAGTGGCTAGCGCGCTAGACCTCGCGCCAAATGTTGTGAGTTCGAATCCGAGTCCCGGTGAGACGTTTATAACGATGTAATTAAATGGGGATTCACTCACAGCCTCTCCCTCGGGTATGTGAAACCCGTCAGCTAAATGGTGGCCATTCACAAGATTAGGCGTAGTGAATGATGACTCTACACTACAAATTGCATCGAGAAACGCGATTGTAATCTCCCCGGAAATTACACCGCGAGGCCCAGGACCTGAACGTCCTGTCGCGCCACTGAAAAAAAATATTGAGTAGAGACGGGGTTCTATACTAGATACATGAGTTCATCCTAACAATTAATGTACTCATGAGCACCAAATGATTAGCGATTGTGGTGCCAATCATCTTGGTTCGTGGTTCAAATAAAAAAAAAGATTAAAAGAAAAATGTTAATGTTTTTTTCCATTTTTTTTTTTCACGGGGAAAAACTATTATATATTAAATACAATATACGTTTGAATAAAATCAGCTGTTACAATTGTGAGTATAATAAACAGTGATTAAGTGGGTAAATATATGAACATATATAATACTAGGCAACGAAAAAGCATTTAATAAAAAAAAATCTAGTGGGGACAACACTCGAATTTTGCTTGTTACCTCTGCTGTTGAAATCAAATTAAGAACTTATAAATATTGTTAGAGATGAAAACAAAATTAAACTATTGCTTTTGGGTGGTTGTGGTTGTCGTTAGGTGACCACAACATTCTTTTCATTTGAGTTAACTAATGTTTATGATACATATTTGTATATTTGAATAAGTTTTGATAAGCTGAAACAACAGAATCTAGCCGGGATCACTTGTAGCTGGGTGGCTAGTGTAACAGCCTCCCATGCTAAAGGTCACGGGTTCAAACCCGCAGGTGGTCCTAGGATTTTTTAATGGGAGTAAAAAATCCTTAGTTACGCCGTCCTTCGGAGGGGACGTTAAAAGGTGGTCCCGAGCCTGTGCGATGTCAGGTACTCGTTAAAGATCCCTATCCTAATAAAACCTGGATAGGCAATATTTAGGACTCCCACTGTAGCATCGTCCGATTAGCCATAGTAGCATAAAGTGACGTTAAATAAATAAACAACAACAGAATCTAGCTAGGTTGTGGTTTGTTTGTATATTGATTTAACATCACTAATCGGACTTAGCAACAGTGGGATTCCCAAATTTTGCCTAGTCAGGTTTAATTACGAAAGGGATCTTTAAGGAGTAGCATAAAATGAATGAGTCGTACAATTTCGGGACCACCATTTTACGTCTTCTCCGAAGTACGGCATAACCAAGGATTTTTAACTCCATTTGAGAAATAAAGAGCCCTCTGCTAGGTTTGAAAATCGACCTTGGCCATAGAAGGCTGTTATACTATAATGCCACGACTCCACAGGTGACCCAAACGATCCTTTGTGCCATTTTAATGGACGATTCCTAAATTTTGCCTATTCATGATTTATATAATAATGGGATCTTCAATGAACACCATTCTTCCCTTCAGAAGGACGGCATAAGCAAGGATTATTTATTCTATTTTAAAAAATCCTATACTTAAAAACCTGCTTATCCGTGGCTTCTCCTCAACTTCTATTCCAGACAGTCCACCTAGGCCGACTTAAAAGAAGATGGCCAGGAGACCTCCAACGATCAATCGGACATTGGAGTGCTACCAATGGGTGGTTTCTTCACAGGACGGTAATGTGTTTTATCCATAAATTAATCCCATTTACTTGTTGTCTTGCAAATATACAGTTGTAAATTTATTAAAATAAATAAAACAATCCTAGAGTCACCTTTCGGGGCTAAATCCCGGTCTTAAATAAAGAAGGATGTTATGTAAGCCAACAAACCTCAGATGAACACAACGATCCATGGTTAAAATCACAACTTCATTTTATTTGTAGTAAACTCACGTTTATGAAGCTAATTCCATGTAAACTGTAATTCAATGTTTCGCGGATTGAATTAAACTCCACTCCAATAAGGTGTAGCCTACTTAAAATCTAAACAAACCTTATATTTAGGATTTAGTTTGTACTTGCTATTAAAATGATTGTACGTGTATATATATATATATATATATATATATATATATATATATATATATATATATATATATATATATATATATATATACGTGTATATGTTTGTTGGGAACCACTGAAATTAGTCAACGCATATTTTATGTACCGTGTTTTTTTTTTGCTTCCACAATTAACATCACTTTATGCTATTGTAGATAAAAAAATGATATTAAGGTAGTCCTAAATTTTACTATTCAAGTTTAATTAGGATAGCGATCTTTAAAGAGTAGTTTTTTTCTGAAGGAAAACATAAGCAAGGATTATTTACAAGAATTCCCAGAGCCTTCTTCCGGTTTCGAACCCACATGCTTTGGCATAGTATGCTGTTTTTCTAGCCACTACACGACATATGAACGCAAAAAAAAAAAAAAAAAAAAAAATCCGCTATCCCATCCCAAGGAACAATCCGAAGATTGCGGCTACCGTCCGGTTAGCCTCGAGATTTTTCGCTGTCTGGGGATATCTTCCCCAAGCCAGACAAATTCTCCCATTAATTTCTCTAAGGAGCCATTCGAGGAAGGAGATATTGGCGAGATTTATAACATCGATGCGTTCTAATTTATCCGACCCGTATCTCTAAGGCTGATTGATGTTGTGGGTTTCTAATTTATTTCGGAAGGTATCTTTCCGGATAGGTCGGCTCCTGTAGGAATCGGCTGTAATTCAAGTTAATCTGTCAACATCTTATCTTGTTTAACATTAATTTTTTGTTTTTGTTATTTATAAAAAGTAACAAAATGAAAAAACGAATACGATTTTTAGTGTGACTTAATTAGACAAAATCTTTCCTCATCCGCCAAGATTGAAGAGTTGGACCCAAAAGTTGCCTTAAATTACAATTTTGTTTTCGTGAAGATAGATATATTAAAGTGTTTTATTTATAAAAATGTGACCCAGCCTCGTTTCACACAGATGAAATTTAAAACATTTGGTCGCACCACACGACTTTCACATAATTGCGTTGTTAAAAGTATCAAAGAATTAATTACATAAATTTTCGATAAAAAATCTGGTGCGGGCAACACACGACTTTCACTTACCTCGATTTTTAAAATCAATGAAAGAATTTTCAAATACAGTTAGAGATAAAAAAAATACGTGAGGAATTAATTAATTAAAGGAATTAATCAAATTGAATTTATATAGAAACATGTGTTTTATTAAAAAATCTATTATATTATTTTCTAAAATAATCAGTTAGTTTTATCTTCTTCTCATCACTCTCTATTAAGTTTTAAAAGCTTGTGTATGAGATAATATTTTTTCTAAAATCTTTAGCTTTCCAACGGTATATCATTCATGTATATTACTGCTCTTATGTTCAAAAACGAAAAATTTCATTAAAAATATATTTTTTCTGTTTTCTCCTTTAGTTGGGTATCGAATTTATTCAATTTATATATTTACTTGTTTGTCATCAGCGTTAACAAGATAATCTAGTTATTATTATTGAATCTAAAAAATTAAAGGTACTTTAGAGGAAGAAAATTTTAAATAACGGCATTTAAGCCCTGTCAGACCATTTTTATCCAAATAAAACCTACATGATATTAAAGCCCATTAAATTTTACATCGATATAGCGAGTTTAATCAAAATCGTCGGAACCGTTTTTGAGAAAATCGAAAAAAGGTGCAAAATGCATGGTATAAAGTGCCTCTTCTGGTAAGCTCATTTTGATGAAAAAAGTTTTTGTCACGTCTCGGGCGTATAGCTATCTTAAAATATGAAATTTCAGTTTCATAGGACTTACCGTTTCCGCCTGGGATTACCACACACACAACACACCACACACACACACACACACACACAACACACACACACACAGACCTTTTTGCGGGACTTGGTTATTCGGACTCAGGGGACCCTAAAACGTGTATTTCCGTTGAAAACTGGAATTCGAAAATTTTCACGATCGCAATACTTTCCTTACTATATTTAGTAAGTGAAAGTAAAAACATGTGTTTTATTAAATAATTTAATATTTTTTTTATCTACAAGAATCAGTTAGTTTTATGAGCTTTTCATTACTCTCCATTTACTTTTACAATTCCATGTAATAGATAGTATATTATCTAAAATCTTTTGCTTTCCAACTGTATATTATAAATCTATATTATTATCCTTATGTTAAAAAACACAAATATTGCATAAAAAAATATGTTTGTTCTTTTCTCTTTTAGTTGTCAATAAAATTCGTTCAACTCATACATTTACCTGTTTCTTATCAATGGTAACAATTTGATAAGGTTATTTTTAGAATATATTATAGAATATATAAAATTAAAGGTAGTTTAGAGAAATAAAATTTTAAATATCGGCATTTAAGCCCTGTCTGACTATTTCAATCAGAATGAAATCTAAATGATTTTAAAACCCATTAAATTTCATAAAATAGTCTAAAAGTAGAAATAATTCGCATTGTTAGTTTATGAATTTGTATAAATTTTCCATTTATTTTAACAACTTACCTGTGATTTGATACAAATGGATATTAACTTTTCTGATTTTAATAGTTAACTATATAATTTTAATCAGGTTGGAAGGAAAAATCGTTATTAGTCATTTTAAAATTGAAATGTCAAAAATTTCTTTAAGAGAAAAAGTATAAATACAATAATATTAAAAAATGTGAGCAACCTAAATTGCGAATTGTAAATTATCTTATGAATTATTATTATTATTATTTCTTTTTTTAACAATATTTAAATCTAACTTTTTTCTTTATTTCAGGAACTTTAAATGAACTACACCTGTATCAATGTCATAGGCTTCGAATCACTTTTCATTCCGTAAGTATTTTTACATTAAATGAATTCTTCTTATAAACTTAATTTTTATTACATATTTGATGATATTTAATATAATATATATATATATTTATATTTAATAACAACATCAAGAAGCATTTATGTATAAATTATAAACAGAATATATGACTATAAAATTATGGTTTTTTAAATATGCAATATCATGTCATATTTTTTAATTTTTATAAATAGTGTTAACTATGTTTGTAGACAATTGAAAATTTAATTGGATAAAGGTAGTAACAGATATTTTTGAAAAAAAAAGGGACCTATTATAATTATTATATTTTAATTTATTATATATAATAAAAATTATATCATAAGGGTGTAATTTGATGCGTATTTATTTTTATTTATCATTCGTTTTTAGTTATTTTTATTCCGTTAACGAGAACTCCAAAAATGTCATGTTTATTTATCCAGTTTAACTTTCAATTATAAAAAATTATTTCTGGGCTAAATGTATACAAAAATTCTAATTGAAATTGTCTTGCTAATGAATAATAAATGTTTGATTTTAATAATTAGCTCAATGTTTTTTTTTATTAGAGAATTCTGTTAATTAAAATGACCTTATTATGTAATTTACCTTTTAAATACAACTTAATAATTAATATACTTCTTTTGTTTTAAGTGGAAATAAACAATATCCATCTATTTTCGATGCAAATTATTGAATTTTTGTAATTAGCGATTCGCAGAGTTTATTTCCTTCATCTTGTAGAGTTTATTTTAACTATAAATAGTTATTATAATTTTTTTTCCCAAATCTGAAAATTTCTTAAATTTATTATTTCTAAAATTTAGGTTTTGTAAAATTAAATATTGATTATAATTGCGTTTCATATGAAATGTAATGGACGTGTAAAAATAATAATGTATTAGTTTCAACCAACAAAAAATCTATTGTTGTATCGAACCTTTTTAAAGTAGCATTGTATGACAACAAATCGATATACAATCGATTTCGTGATATATCGATACATACACTCGGCAGCGGTGGGAACAATGAATGGCTGAGGATGATTAGTCACTCAATTCTATGAATGGGCTTTGTCCTTCTGCCATCTTGATTTATTTTCTATCTTCGTTCTTCTTCGTTCGGTAAATCATCCCAGTGGCAACACAAGGGAATACTTTTCAAGTCATTGGACTCAGCTACCCAATTTTTTTAGAAATAAGATAGATTCCTGTATAATTCAGCAATTATATTAGTTATATTTATATTATCTATACTATTATTTAATTTTTTTTTTATTAGTTTACAATTTAACCGCACTCAAACCATCTTTTGAGTCTTAGCCATTTGGTCTCAGAGGTCCCTAAAACGTTTACACGCCTTAAAAACTCTGGCTTGGAAATATTCAAGATCGCATATATAGCTAATTAAAAAAAAAATAATTTAAAACAATTTAAATAACATTAAAAACATATTATATTAATTGTTAGGGTATTACTGTTAACAAAATTTTCGTATACCGTTTTCAGAGTAACTCGTTTATAAATCTATATCCCTTATCTTTAAAAAAATATTTAATATTTTCAAAAACTTCTAACAAAAGAAATTACCTATAATGCACAATAGTAAATCATTATAAGTTTATTTTAATTGTTTTCGTTTTAAGATTCTTTCTATGTGTTAGAAAAATAATTATCTTAAACACCAAATTGTTAAAGTTAAGGGAGAGTGATGATAAGCCGATAAAACAAACTGATTGTCGTTGATAATAATGTAATATATCATTTAATAAAACACATGTTTCTTTTTTATATTGAGGATGTATAGTCGACTGTAGGAACTATTATAGGTGGAATAATCAGGAGTCAGTCTTTTTCTTAATATTTTAATTTTGCCGACGTTTCGGCTCAAGGTTGTGAGTCATCATCAGAGCATTACTGAGCTATGTCCAAGCATAAACTGAATATAAACTAAAAATCAATGAGCATAAAATAAAATAAAAATCAATGAGTGGACATGGCTTAGTAATGCCCTGATGATGACTTACAAGCTTGAGCCGAAACGTCGGCAAAATTAAAATATTTAGAAAAACACTGACTCCTGATTATTCCACCTAAAACACATCTTTCTATTAGGACTCTAGGCAAATTAATTATTAACAATTTATTTTTCTCTTTAAATTTGTTAAAAAATTCTTAAATTGGTACAAACCATAGATGTAAGTTAAATTCATTCGCTGCGTGCACGAGTTTTTTTCTAAATATGTTAGTTTTTTTTTTTTTTTTTTTATTTATTGAGATATATTACAATTTGTTACAAAATGAACAATAATAATAGTGATAATAGAAAACAATAATTACATAAAATAGAAAATAAATAAATTCATATATATACAATAAAATAATAATAAACAAAAAACAAAATATCAAAACAACAACCTATAATTGATATAAATAAAAATTTGGCAAATAAATAAACATCATACAAACAATCATAACTATATACAATATATACAACTGCTAAAGGGACCCAGACCGCGCTCTTCCCTCCACTTGTGGAGAAAACAGCGGAATCTAAGAGATTCCAGCGCCTCTGTCTCAGCCGCATCACTGGTGTGAGCCAGTGGAGGATGAGTTAGGGCGCTGTAGCCACAAACACATATGTTAGTAAAGAGCAAATTGTATAAATACAGATATACGTATATTAACACCTAAAATAGCACCGAATATAACGTTTAGGGTGCTATTTATGTAAGGGAACTGTTATTATGGTGATAATGTGAAAACGATACGACTGGTGGCAAAGGAGGATTTATTTTTTAAGCTTTCCGTTGCATTTACGTCATCCAAAGTCGCGCTAAAAGAAGTTTTACTTTAGGATAAAAATAAAATAAAATAAAAATCTGCCCCAGGCTGCAGCGGGGACGGCCTGTTAGTATGCCATGCTAATTTGTCGCATACACAATATCACTATCAAGACAGAGATAGTGACCGAACTCCATTATGTGAGAGTGACTTGGGATAGAGCCTGATAGTCGTGATAAACTCTGATAGCCCCTCCCTCCGCACAATACAGAGGGGACAGATAGCACCGGGAGGAAGACCGGTCGTTTCTTGGCGGCCTCATAGCTGGAATTCTTTCTTTCTATCCTTATCCTCTTCGTCTTCGTCAGGATATCTTGCAAAAACCCATCCTCTCTCGGTGTATCAACCTCTCTTCTTCCAACTTATAACTCCTGTTTAGAGATAATCCCTTAAATTACAAACAGAAAACTATAAAACAAATTATTGAAGCATGCCAAAAACGTTACATTTTTAATGTTAATTGGTGAAGTGAATTTATAGTCAAATTGGTGAGGTGGGGTCTCTCTGATTTATTTATTTATTTTATTTTATTTTTATAAAATTCTTTTATTGATATTTACAACTGTACACAGTACAACAAGTAAATGAGCTTTTTACAGAACATTGGCTTGGAAAAGTCTTGAGAAGAATCTACCCAGTGGTAGCACTTCAGAGTTTATTTGGTAAGCAGGTCTCGAGGCCACCGGCTTTTCAGACCCCCTCGGAGGATTATCGGGAATAGATGCCGATGAGAGGTTACGGACAAGCGGGTTTGTATGGGCGGGTAATTTGGAATGAAAGGAGGAGTATCTTTTTTTGGGGCAATTTCTCCAACGAGTGGGATATTCAGGTCTCTATGAAAGAGTTTGTTGGTAACAAAGTACGGAGCGTCTAGGATTTGTCGAAGGATTTTGGATTTAATTTTTTAAATCCTGAAACATCTAGAATTGATTATTCTTGTCAAATACGTTAATTAAAAATATTTTCAATTGGTAACATACGAAAGGATGCTTATAAAATTGAATGAATGCCTGATATTATTATATAAATTTTATTTTATACTTTTTTCTTCTTTTTTTTAATGTTATATTCTAAGCAAGGAAAACATTTGTAAAATAAAATATAAACAAGTCCTTATCTTAACGTTCATTATATTTAAAAAACGGAAAATGATAATAAAAATGAAACTTTAATAGTATATCGATGTAAAATTTAATGGGCCTTAATATCGTGTAGGTTTTATTCTGATTCAAATGGTCTGACTAGGCTTAAATGCCGATATTTTACATTTTTTTCCTGTTAAATACCATTAATTTTGTAGATTTTATAAAAATAAATATATTATCTAGTTACCACCGATGAAAAACACATAAATATATAAGTTGAACGAATTTGATATCTAACTAAAGGAGAAAACTGAAAAAAATATGTTTTCAATGCAATTATTTTATTTTGAACATTGCAACAGTAATATACACGTATAATATAACGTGTATTAAATTAATTTAATTTAAAGAAAAAATTTATTTTATACACAAGATTTTAAAATTTAATAGATTGGGATGAAAAGCCGATAAAACTAAGTGATTATTTTAGATAATAATATAATTAATTTTATAATAAAACACATGTTCTATAGAAATTCCATTTAATTTATTCTTTAATGGTTTCACTCATTTTTATCTCTTATGTACTTGAAAATTCTATAATCGATTTTAAAAATGGAGGTAAGTGAAAGTCGTGTGTTGCCCGCACCAGATTTTATTAACGTCTTTGTTACGTGGACTATATTTATGAATTCATTGCCCTGAAAATTTAATCGGAGTACTAATAGTAATTACATTACATTATAAATGTAAATTCTAAGAATTTCTAACAGTCATGATTCAAAAATGTTCTTATGACAATTATCAATTTTTCTAATGCTAGGATGATTTTAACACATACTAGAAAAACGCTTTGAGCTACAATTAATTACAAAAGACTCATTTACATGATCATAATAAGACCATTACGACTAACGGAGTAATTTTAATAATCGAATTCCTTTCTTACCTTTCCTAATATACTTAATTCTACTTACCTAGTCACTAATAAAATCATTCATAAAACCTTTATTTTCCACCAGGTGTTCCTAAAACCAGGTACGATTCTTTCCATGACAAATTAATTCCATCCCTTATGTCGTAACATACTGGTTACTAACCTTGCTTACTCTTCTATTACCAATAATGCTACTATTCTTCTGTATAGAAAATGGTCTAGAGACCATTAATATTTATTGGAATACTGTCAACGCTTAGTTTTCAAGTCAGAGGTATTTTTATTATGATAGTTTCGAAAGAAAAATCTTTTACATTAAATAATCTATTATATTATTATGTGCCACAATTAGTTAGTTGTTTGTTTATTTAACGCCACTTTATGCTACTATGGCTAATCGGACGATGCTACAGTGGGGGTCCTAAATTTTGCCTATCCAGGTTTTATTAGGATAGGGATCTCTAACGAATACCTGACATCGCACAGGCTCGGTACCACCTTTTAACGTCCCTTCCGAAGGACAACATACCTAGGGATTTTTTACTCCCCTATTTCCCGGAACCATGGGAATAGGAGGCTGTTATGCTATTCACCTTGCTACAGGTAAACCTAGCAATATACTTTTCCTTACCATGTATTTATATTTAGGTTAGTTAAAGTAATAAACTATTGCAAATTGAAAGTGTGTGGTCGACTGTTGAAATAATATAAAGAAATATGAATATGTATATGTAAAATTTAGTAGGCTATAATAACATGAAGATTTAATTCTGATTGAAATGGTACGACAGGGCGTAAATGGCGATTATTCGAATCTTCTTTCTCTTAAGAACCATAAATTTTGTGAATTCCCAAAAAATTAACCCTACCATTTTATTAGTAATGATCATTCGGACTAATGGCCGTTGAAAATTGTATTCGAATATTTGAAAATCGCGATAATTTCCTTCACTATGTAGTTCATAATGTCAAATTGAAATTCGCTGAATGTTAAAGTTTTAAATCAATAAGCATAGATGAACTTTGAGAACGTCTTGATCTAAAATAAATCCTTGGTATAATTATACCAGGATGCGCTACCAGGCCTCCTCCAGACATATCCTGCTTATTACGGTATATCTTGGCCTGGAAGAACCGCTGTTGAGGATGTCATCGGGTATCTGGGAGTCACTCCATCTTCCCTAATTCCTGGTTCCGGAGCGTGCTCCTCGACTCCGAACTGTATCAGGAAGTCCAAGAGGAGACCTAGAGATGGGATCCCATGATGAATGACCAAGCTCTCCTCCCCCTGTTATTATCGCTAATGATGATTGGGCCTCCGAACATTGATGAAGAAAGGGCTACGCTGTCTTTGATATGTCTGTCTGCTCCCAGATGCAGATTAATATCAATTAATCTTACCCTTAAACGGCTATTTCGAGGAGTGCGCTGAAGGGAAAAAAACATGCTTTATACTTCTGATATTCAACTGAATCGAAATCCGCATCTGAGCAGTTGAAATATAACGCTATTACTTGAACTTACTAGTTGCCTGTACCTTTATTATTAAGGACTTAGGCAGATGAGGAAGGGTATGTGTGGCAGTGGCCCCCTCCTTCAAAAACCAAAAATCTGGTGCGGGCAACACAAGACTTTCACCTCGACTTTTAAAATCAATTTAAAACTACTAAATATACTTCAATTTGAAAAATATTTGAAGTTAATTTTAATTAAACTTGTATTCATTTTCGCCAGAAACATATGATTTAGATAAAATAATATAGCTATATTAAATTGTTAATTAGTTTTAGGTTTATTCCCCATCAGTCACATTATATTAATTTTTACAACTATGTGTATCAAATAATATTTTTTTCTAAAATCTTTCTTCTTTCAACGGTATATTATATGTCTATATCAGTGTTCTTATTATCAGTAAACCAAAAATAACATTAAGAAATAGTTTTTCTCTTTTATCCTTTAGTTATTTATCAATGCTAATAAGGTAATGTGTCTAATTTTTTTAAATCTGCAAAATTAAAGGCAAAAAAATTAAAATTAAAGGAAGAAAGTTTAAAATATCGGCATTTACGCCCTGTCAGACTATTTCAATCAGAATGAAACCTACACGGTATAAAAGCCTTTCGAATTTTACATCGATATAGCGAGTTTAATCAATATCGTTAGAGCCGTTTTTGATAAAATCATAAAAAGGTGCAATAAGTATGGTCTAAAACGGCTTTTCTGGTAAGCGAAATAACCTTCTCATGTACAAAATGGTATTTTTTTTTTTTTTTTTTTTATTTATTGATCAATATTACAATCTGTCCAATTCAGGACATTTTCAATAGTGATAACGTACAACATTCATACTACATTCACACGATATATACAAAACTATAAATTTATATAATAATAATAATAAAATATACATATATACAAAATAAAATCAATAAAAATATATTTACAAAATGGTATAAGATAGCAACAAACAATATATAACAATAAAATAAATTAAAAGAGACTAGTTTAAATCAGATGTGACTAGGAAAGCTTTTGACATTTGGTTTTGAAAACATGAGCACTGTTGCACAGGATGTCGGTTCTCATCATACCTCATCTTACCTGGGGCAGCTCCATAACACAAATAATTAGTTGGGAGTTGTTTCTTAAACTTGAGTGAGTGGAAACCGATGTATCATTGAATTTGATTTGTATTCAAAGAAATGGACAATCAATAATGGAATTAATAAGGTTAAAAAGAAAAATCAAGTCCTACGGTTAAATAAAGAAGAGAGAATCAATTCAAACAATTTTGACGATTATCTAAGGATATACTAAGGCGATACGAGACAAATCTGAGAAATTTGTTTAGTATTCTTTCCAAATTATGAATTTAGGTATGGTAGATGTATAATATACCATTGGAAAGTTAAAGATTTTAGAAAAAAACATTATCTTAAACACAAAATTATAAAATTAAATGACGAGTGATGAAAAGTCGATAAAAGTAACTGATTGTAGTAGGTAATAATACAATAGATTACTTAATAAAACGCATGTTTCTATCAAAACACAATTTAATAATTTTTTAAAAACTTTTTTACTCTCGTTAGCTATATATTTCATCTCTTACAGTTTTTAAAAATTCTTTAACTGATTTTAACAACTGAGGTAAGTGAAAATCGTGTGTTGTGTACACAAGAATTTTCAACTCTTACTTCTTTTAATCAATTATCAAGTCAGGGTGCACTGAAGCCTAAAACGTGGGTATTGGTGCTAGACCACACGGACAGACCCGCACCCCATTGAACCACCTGAACCAGGTGTTCGTATTCTCATTGTGGGTTCGGAGGGCAAATGTGTTTATTATAGGATCTATTGTGTTGTAAGGGTAGCTCCTTTCAGAACGGTCCAGGTATTTGGGGGTCACCAGGTGCTTTGCCAGTGTGGCAGTTTGAGAAACCTTATCTGGAAATATTCAGGCAAAACAAAAAAAAAAAAAAAAATGCAAAGCATGACGGAATCGAAAATTACTTCATGCGACCTTGATGGTGACCTTGTTGACTTTTTACCGTATACTTCACCCCTAACCTTCCAGTACAAAAACATGGTAATACAAAATTGAACCATTTTCAATATCAGATAGCCTATCATCTTGGTTGAGTTGCTAAAATTGCTGATTTTAAGAATCACCGAAATCCTGTAAAAATGTCATTAACAAACTATTTTATATTGTAAATATGTAAATAAACTTTTATATCTATCTAACTGTATTTAAAAATTCTTACATTTATTTTAACTACAGAGATAAGTGAAAGTCTTGTGTTGCTCGCACCAGATTTATTTTTTTAAATACAGATATACCATTTTATTTGATTAACTTAATAGAAAGAAAATTACAAAAATCGACATTTAATTCCAGACAGACCGTTTCATTCCAAACGAAACCTTATTATTAGAGCCTATTAAAGTTTACACTTATACAATTTTTTGTAAATCGTAAAAAGGAGTAATATGCATGATAACATAGTGGATCAATAATTGTTTATTTATTTAACATCACTTTATGCTAATGTAGCTAATCAGACGATGCTAAAGTGGGAGTCCTAAATTGGACAGGCAAGGTTTAATTAGGATAGGGATCTTTTGCAAGTACCTGAAATAGCACAGGCTCTGGACTACCTTTTTACGTCCACTACAACAGGCATCAATGCTAGTTATTACTTTCACTTACTTATATATGAAATACTAGCTGTGACACGCAGCTTTGCTCGCGAATATTGCATTTCGTATTAATTTATGTGCGTTTATGGTAAGATTGGCTATATTAAATATCAACTATCAGCTACTCTTTGTTATCATTTAAAGCCCGATCTTGACTTCCTCCTCCCAAATTTACTGTAGCAAACCAGTAGAAGTGGTTATACCCATAATCACTTAATATGAAAAAATAATCGTCACAAACCGTTGACAACCTAACTATGAATTAATGATATTCGTCGGTAAAACCTTACACCTGAATCACTCCCATATTTATAAATTCTAACGTAGTTATATATAAAGTTTTTAGACAGAAGCTAGGTAATTTCGCAACTGAATAATAACACGCATTTCCCGCCTTTAACCAAGACTTTATTTCCTCCTGGATTTATTTTTTTCTTGTTATCATTGAGCCTAAATACTTAAATTTCTCTATGTGTTCAAAAGTATACCCTGATATATCAATATCACCAAGATCGCCACCGTCTCTGTTACAAATCATATATTTTGTCTTTTCGGTATTTATTTCGAGTTCTATTTCTTTACCGGTTTTTATTAATGCACTTGTATTTAGTTGTATAGTTTCCGTGTCTTCCCCTAGCAGTACCGAATGATTGGCGTTTCCCAGAACCGGAATTTTATCACCCAAATTTAAACCTTCTTAGTACATGTTACCTTTTCTTTGATATATTCTAAAGCGACTTCGTCTGCATCAATTTCTGTTATTATGATTGCTATTAAGAAGTTTTTATAAGAATATATTTTAAAGTACTTCCGCCTAAATGAGTTTTATTTTCTTGTGGCAGAACATACTGATTTTCTCCGCAGCCCGATCTTGACGTAAATATATTCCTAAGGGTTTAAATGTTTAACTCTGTGATTAATTGTTACGGAAAAATATAAATTAACGGGAAATTGAATCATTTAAATATAAAAGGTAAATCATTTGGAATCATTGGGATGCTAGGTTTTTTTTTCTCCCAAATTGTTCCCGTTTTTTCCCAGATTTTCCTCTGGTTCTTCACTCCTATTGGTCGCAGCGTGATGTTATATAGCCTATAGCCTTCCTCGATAAATGGACTATCCAACACAAAAATAATTTTTCAATCCGAACCAGTAGTTTTTGAGATTAGCGCGTTCAAACCAACAAACAAACTCTTCAGCTTTATAATATTAGTATAGATATAGTAAGGGAAAGTATAGCGATCGTGAAAATTTTCTAATTCTAGTTTTCAACGGAAATACACGTTTTAAGGTCTCATAAGCCCAAATGACCAAATCCCGCAAAAAGCCAAAAGTCCTATGAAACTTAAATTTCATATTTAAGACAACTATACACCCGAGATGTTTCAAAAACTTATTCATTAAAATCAGCTAACCAGAAGAGCCACTTTATACCATGCATTTTGCACCTTTTTACGATTTTCTGAAAAACGGCTCTAACGATTTTGATTAAACTCGCTATATCGATGTAATACATAATGGGCCTATAACAAGTGAAAGTCGTGTGTTGTTCGCACCAGATTTTTTTTATTCCCATTAAAAAAATCAAGGCTGTAAAAATAAATAATCTTAGCTGGCTCAACCACAACACTATTAGCCTTGACTGATGTATAGCGTGCTATTTATAATTAAATAAATTGGATTTTAATTAATTATCAGTTGTTTTTCAAATGTAAAATTTTTTAAGCAGAATAGATTAGGAATATTAAATCAAGATTAACGGAGTTTGGGATAACAGGGATTAGGCGGAATCCCGAACGGACATTTTTCAATTGATGGATGAGGATCGAAAACTTGGAGTGTTTTGTACCTCCGTGGGACCCGGGGACCGAAAATTCGCCTCCGATATGTTTTATTGGGTCAAGCCTGAGGAATACAAGACTATTTGTCCTCCGACGGAAGGTGTGCGTACACGAAGGGCGGTGTATCTCTTTGCCCGACCGCCACAAATCATCTCCCGCCTGTCTCAGCTGCGAAATTGAAACGTCCTCTCCACTTGCAGATATTTCACTTGCGATAAATTATTCAAAGAGGAAAATAGGAGGGGAGTGAGAACTGAATCTGATAGAGATGTGAAACGGGCTTACAATGCCAGCTCATCCTGCCGGTGAGTGATGGTTTATAGCAGTCCTATGGAAAGTGTCTGTGTCCATGCTCTTCTAAGGAATTATAATTCACTAGTGCTCTAATCTCAATTCTTCCAGTGATTTTTCATTAATTTACTTTTTTCTTTAGTAAAGAATAGAGTGGTTTGGGTGGTGATTTTCATTCACCTCCGTTGTTAAAATCAATTAATTACTTTTAAATATAGTTAAAGAATGAATTGCACTAAAGGCCGCGAAGCACAGCGAAGCAAAGATGGATGAATATTCGTGAGAGTGAGGTCTTGAGAGTTCACGAAAGTCGCGGCTGATAATATGAAGGTAATTTTATTTTTTAACATTCCCCCCTCCCTCCCTCTTAAAGTATGAGGGATTACATTTGAAGATTCTCACACCTAAACGGTGATATCAACCGATTAGTTTTAAAATGGCGGCCGATAAAAAATGATTTAATTAAATAACACATATTTGAAGATTGAGAAAAAATTTATTATCGTTTTTTAACCAAGCTATTTCAGAAAGAATTTAAATTCCTAGGAATTAAAAAAAAGTTCACGATCTAAATACTTAATAATTATTTTATACATAGATGAGTGGAAGAAAAGAAGGGTACATACTAATACAGCTGTACTTCAATAACGAAAAATTCCCAACTAAAAAAATATAATAAAAAAAAATCTGGTGCGGGCAACACACGACTTTCACTTACCTCCATTATTAAAATCAATGAAAGGATTTTCTAATTCAGTTAGAGATTAAATTGCGTGAAACCATTAAAGAAATAATTAAATTAAATTTATTTAGAAACATATGTTTTATTAAAAAATCTATTATATTATTATCTAAAATAATCAAATTTATCGGCTTTTCATCACTCATTATTAAATTTTAAAAGCTTGTGTATAAGATAATATTTTTCTAAAATCTTTAGCTTTCAAACGGTATATTATACATATATATTACTGTTCTTATGCTCAAAAACGAAAAATTGCATTAAAAAATATGTTTTCAGTTTTCTCCTTTAGTTGTTTTTCAAATTCGCACAACTTACATATTTAGCTGTTATTTATCAATGCTAACAAGATAATATGGTTATTTTTAAAGAATCTACAAAATTAAAGGTACTTTAGAAGAAGAAAATTTAAAATATCGCATTTTAGCCCTGTTAGACCATTTTAATCAGAATGAAACCAACATGATGTTAAAGCCTATTAAATTTTACATTGATATAGCGAGCTTAATCAAAATCGTCGGAACTGTTTTCGAGAAAATCGAAAAAAGGTGCAAAATGCATTGTATAAAGTGGCTCTTCTGGTAGGCTCATTTTGATGAAAAATGTTTAGTAACGTCTCGGGCGTATATTTGTCTTAAATATGAAGTTTCAGTTTCATAGGACTTTTCGTTTTCGCCCGGGAGTTACCACACACCACACACAGACCTTTTTGCGGGACTTGGTTATTTGGACTCAGGGGACCCTAAAACGTGTATTTCCGTTGAAAACTGGAATTGGAAAATTTTCATGATCACAATACTTTCCCTTACTATATATAGTAAGTGAAAGTAAAAATGTTATCTTTTTCTGGAACAATATTGTCATGACTAATTATTGTATGCAAATTTGAATATTGTTTTTTGTTTCTCTGTTAGGGCATGGAATATGAGAGCAAAAATCCTCGAAACGTAGCCTTAACACACTTGTTTATTTATTGACTGATCCTCGAGACCTGTCGAAAACTTATATATTTATATAATTTAATAAGAAATATTGGATTTTCTAAGCATTAAAATACATAATATATTAATTTTTCTTTTCGAATATATACAAATATTTTTTGAAGGAAGTGATCCGATATATCTTTTCCTCATAGTTGTGGATGAGTTCTCACGGCTTGCGCATTCCATTCTCAATCTATTATATTGTTGCTATAATAATTATTATATTGTTCCAACCGGTTCACAGGAGTACAGTTAGGGTTTTGCATGAGTGTTTTCTCTCTTCGTAAGTTAGCACGATCTAAACTTTTTATTCATTATGGGAGTACTTCTATAAAGCTTGACCATTTATAATAGGTGTTCTGTATTTTTTTCTTTGTTTATAAATATATAAAACAAAATCTAGTGCTTGCAACATACGACTTTTACTTACTTCTGTTTTTAAAATAAATTTAAGAATTCACGAATACAGTCAGAGATGAAAATGAGTGAAAGTAATAAAAAAATAATTAAATTGAGTTTAAATGAAAACATTGAATTCGGATAAAGAAATATATCTGGTGACATTGATAAATTATAATTTAAAATAATTACCGTACCTATAATATGATATTAGTGTCTAGAATATTTTAATAATCTGCCTGGACATAGCTGTTAGGGTACGTAACTATGACATAATTAAGATATTAATTAATTACCTAGAAGCCTTAAAATGATTTCATTAGATATTATTCATTAGCATTGAATTATTTATGTTTATTGCTGATCAAATAATTAATATTTACCACAATATTACTTATCTAAGTGTCTTATTATAGCAACAGATTTGCACTCTATAGGTTAGAGAGAGTATAAAATATAAGTTACAAGGTGAAAAGAAATCAGATCGTTTTTTATTCTTATTCTGTAGACACATAAAGTAGAGTTCACCTGTAGTGTAGGGGCTAGCATAACAGCCTCGTATGCCCAAGGTCGCAAGTTCAAACCTAGCATGAGGGTTTTGGAATTTTGAATGGGAGTTTTTTTTTTTTTTAGTTTTTTTTTTTTTTTTAGATATTTATTAAGACATATTAAGATTTGTTTCAAAACGAACAATAGTAATGGGGATATAAGACCACATTCATACAGTATTTACAACAACCAATAATAAATTCGAATTACATAAAAAATAAAATAAAATAAATACACACACACATACAGAAGAAAAATCAATAAAAGAAAACAATCTATAAATAAAATAAATACAAAGATCATAGCTATTTAGTCACAGTCTCCTAAAGAAACTCCGTAATAGGCTCTTCCCTCCACTAGCAGAGGGAAAAGCAGAATCCAAGAGATCCCAGCCGCTTCACCGGCATGAGCCAATGGAGGCTGGGCTTGGGCGCAATAGCCACATACAGTGCACGAAAGGAGAATCTGACCAGTGTAAATTTTTACAAAACGTCTCGCGGCCACTGCCGTTTAATCTTCGTGGAGGAGTGTAGGGATGGGTGGGTGGTGCTGGACAGGGATTGTGCTAGAGGATTAGGATGATGTATAAGGTTTTGATCGAATTTGGGAAATTTGGATGGTACCAGGTCTAGAATAAATGGAATTTTAAGGCCGTGGTGTAAGGTACAGTTGGTAATGTAATAAGGAGCATTAACTATAGTTCGGTAGACTTTCAATTGGAAGAATACGTTTGATGTTAAAATATTTAGCTGTCTCTTAGGTCCAAATAGGTTTCAGGACTGTCTTGCCTATTAGTAATTTTTTATCAACTGTAAGATGATATTTTCTGTTTATAGGTGGAAATAATCAGGAGTCAGTCTTTTTTTAAATATTTTAATTTTGCCAACGTTTCGGCTCAAGCTTGTGAGCGATCATCAGGGCTACAAACATCAGAACGAAAGAGAGACATATTAATGTGATAATTTCAATTTTTTGAATGTAGTGACAATAAAAAAAAAACTTCATTATCACATTAATATGTATCTCTTTTGTTCTGATGTTTGTAGCCCTGATGATGGCTCACAAGCTTGAGCCTAAACGTTGGCAAAATTAAAATATTTAAAAAAAGACCTCCTGATTATTTCCACCTATAATAGTTTATACTGTCGACTATACATCTTCAATATTTTCTGTTTAGTAGTCTGTACAAATGGCCGAATCTGCGGTTGTTTTTTCTTTTAAGTGTTGTATGTGGGTTTCCCGTCAGTCTTTTTTCTAGTAAAAAGCCAAGATTCCGGACTATTCTTGTTTTATTTTTTTATATATATATCTTTTCTGTCCGACCTCCACACTCCTTTCCATAGAACCAAAAAATATGACTGCTCCTTTTTATCCCGGTCCTCTTCCTTATGGAATACTCTCCCTTCAAACATCCGTCATGCTCCTTCTCTCTCACCGTTTAAATCCCTCCTCTTTCAATACTTCCTTTCTCTTCAGTCAGATGTAAGCTAATTTTTATCATGCCAACTTATGTAAGGTGAATTTTACTTTAATGAGATGTAAAAGTTACATTTTATGTTTATTCTTATTTATTTATTTCTAGAATTTGTAAATAGAGATGACACTATGACCCTTTATTTTTTTTTATTATTATTTTTTTTTCATTCTTGTGTTATTTTAATTGTATTTATATATTGTTTTTGGCCAGTTATAATTTATTATTTAGCATTTAGCATAATTGTTATTCTTAAGGGACATTGTCCCAGAATAAAGTTTTTTTTTCTATTCTATTCTATTCTTTTTTTTTTTTTTTTTTTTTTTTTGAGGGATTAAAAAATCCTTTGTTATGTCGTCCTTCGGAGGTGACATAAAATGGTGCTCTCTAACATGTACGATGTTAAATACTCAATCAAGATAAAAACCTGGTTTGGCAAAATTATATATTCCTACTGTATAATCGTCCGATTAGCCACATTAAGTTATGTTAAATAGATAAACAACTACAGCTTTTAGCAGATCATCTATAACATTTCTAAAGTAACTCGAGACTCTTTAAATCACTCGCACTTCATTAAAATGTACTCACTAGTTCGTCAGAAGAACATAAGGTCTTCGGAAATATAGGACGAGTTTTTTTTTCGTAGGCACTTCATCGCTGCCCTATTACCATACTTAGCCCCGGAATGAGAACAATGGGGCAGTTATAGTTTTCTTCTTAGTACCTGCTTTCTCTCATAAAGACAAGGCAAGAGAGAATTATAAACGAGTCAAAACATTTCCCATTTTATAACGTACAATCAGTGCCTTTACGATCGCGCACTTAAACCATCGGGTGTTGAGCAGGAGGCGGCCTTAACCAGTTAAGACACTTGAGCTCAGTCAATAACCTTTCATTTGTATTTGAGTGTTTTCATATCTTTAACGGTCTTAAGAATTTGTTTTTTTTTTTTTTTTGTCAAACTAACACATCGAATTTCGTATTCCTTGCACCAAGAATGAGCTATAAAACCACTTTTATTGTGAATGAAAAGACCATTTTTAATCGCCCTTACGTAAGCTACAACTGCAGAAGTTCCGACAATGTGAAACATACCTTTTGAAAATCTGGTGCGCGCAACTAACAACTAACTTAATTTATTTTTTTAAATACAGTTGAATAATGCATAGATGAAAAATCTGGTGCGGGTAACACACGACTTTCACTTACCTCCATTTTTAAAATCAATGAAAGAATTTTCAAATACACTTAAAGGTAAAAAAACGTGAAACTATTAAAGAATCAATTAGTTTTATCAGCTTTTCATCACTATTTATTAACTTTTACAAGCTCTTGTGTATTAGATAATATTTTTTTTCTAAAATCATTAGCTTTATAGGATTTTATTACTTACACATATAATATTATGAGTGTATATTACTGTTGCTATGTTCAAAATAAAAAAAATGCATTAAACAAATATTTTTTTCAGTTTTCTCCCTTAGTTGTTTTTTAAATTCGCACAACTTACATATTTAACTGTTATTTATCAATGCCAACAAGATAATTTGGTTATTTTTATAGAATCTACAAAATTAAATGTACTTTAAGGAAAGATACAAACGTATTTTTTAATGCAATTTTAGTGTTTGCATACTGAACACAAGAATAGTAACATAAAAGTATAATATACCGTTGGATAGCTAAAGATTTAGAAAAATACTATCTAATACAAGGACTTTTAAAGGTTAATGGAGAGTGATGAAAAAACGATAAAACTAACTGATTGTTGTAGATAATAATAAAATAAATTATTTAATAAAACACATGTTTCTCTCGAAACACGATATAATTATTTCTTGAACCTTTTTACTTTCACTTACTATATATAGTAAGGGAAAATATTGCAATCGTAAAAATTTTCGAGTTCCTGTTTTCAATACAATACACATTTTAGGGTCCCCTGAGTCCAAATAACCAATTCCCTCAAAAAGGTCTGTGTGTGGTAACTCCCGGGCGGAAACGGTATGTCCTATGAAAATGAAATTTCATAATTAAGACAACTATACGCCCGAGACGTTACAAAATCTTTTTCATCAAAATCAGCTTGCCAGAAGAGGCACTTTATACCATGCATTTTGCACCTTTTTTCTATTTTCTGGAAAATGGTTCCGACGATTTTGATTAAATCGCTATATCGATGTAAAATTTAATGGGCTTAAACGTCATGTAGGTTTCATTCAGATTAAAATGGTTTGACAGGGCTTAAATGCCGATATTTTAAATTTTCTTCCTCTAAAGTACCTTTAATTTTGTTGATTCTTTAAAAAATACTATATTATCTTGTTAGTATTGATAAATAACAGCATGTTGAGAGAAGAAGAGGAAAGCTAAAGATTTTGGAAAAAATATTATCTCATACACAAGTTTTTAAAAGGTAATGGAGAGTGATGAAGAGCCGATAAAACTAAGTGATTCTTTAGATGATAATGTAATAGATTTTTTAATAAAACACATGTTTCTATAGAAATTCCATTTTATTAATTCTTTAATGGTTTCACTCATTTTTATCTCTTAACTGTTTTGGAAAATTCTTTAATCGATTCTAAAAACGAAGGTAAGAGAAAGTCGTGTGTTGCCCGCACAAGATTTTTTTGATCGTTTTGTTTAATACTTATCTTACGTCATTTTATGCTATATTCTACTGTGGCTAATGCTAAATTTACCTCTTTAAGTTTAAATAAGACAAGGATCTTAAAGGAGTACTTGACATGGCATAGGCTGGAGAAAACTATTTTACGTCCCTTCCAAAGGACGACATAATCACATTAAGATATGTGGTTCTGAATTAGATCCTATTTAGGATATGCGGTTCCAAATTAGAACCTCTTTAGGACAAGTCGGTTCCAAATTAGCTCTTGGGTCAACAGATCCTCCGGACGCCAGGCGAAGGAACAATTTATCCCAGCACCCTTAGATATAATAGATATAATATGATTGCTATAATGACCGGGAGGAGTCGTATTATTATATTTTTTATTTCTTGCGCCGTCCATAATTACAGAGCAGTTAGGAGTCCATTTTCTCAACACCGGCGGACCAATCCGATAAGGAAACAGATAACCGAGTCCTTATCTGATTGGTCATTATGTAAATACCCACTGCCCTTTAACTGTATCGATACATATTTAATAAATAAATACAAATACATGGTCTCTCTCAGAGGGGCCAGTCCCAGATTTTCGATTTTATCGGTGAAACCTGCCCGGCTATCAATGTTTCTTCATCACCGGCATGTTATTTTTTATCTTATTTGTATTTTATTTTTTCCCCTTTAAATATGTTCTTCCTTTCTCGTCATATAAAAAATAATAAAAGAACTTAATGTTCTGGAAAAAATGGCGCTCGGCATCAAAGTGTGGTTTCTCAAAACAACATTTTAATATTTTAAAAACTTCTTTCAGAAAACTTGATTTCTTCAATGTTATTTTTCCAAATATAAATATTTATTGAGATATATTACAATTTTTTTTCGATATTAACAATAGTAACAGTGATATTAGGCCACATCCATACAATATTATAAGAAAACAATGATAAAGTTATGCCGTCCTTCGGAGGGGACGTTAAAAGGTGGTCCCGAGCCTGTGCGATGTCAGGTACTCGAATCCCTTCCTAATTAAACCTGGATAGGCAAAATTTAAGACTCCCACTGTAGCATCGCCGATTAGCCATAGTAGCATAAAGTGACATTAAATAAATAAACAAACAATGATAAAGTCAAATTACATAAAAATAGAAAATAAAAAATTTACACACACACACACACACACATAATATATATATTATATTATAAATACAAAAGAAACAACAGCAACGCATAATTCAAATAAATACAAAGCTAACAAAAAATATGAACATCATACACACTACAATATAACAATGTACAATATTTACAATCTTAAAGCTAAATGAACCCCGGACTAGGCTGAAAAGCAGAATTCAAGAGATCCCAGGCCTTTCCTTCAGCCGCCTTACTGATGTAAGCCAGTGGTGACTGAGATAGGGCGCAGTAGTCGCAAACATACTACACATGAGTTATCTTATTTGCAACTTCGCATACAACTTAAATAAGCTTCTTTTGCTAACTTCACATACAACTTAATAATTTCTTTACACTTCACATAAAATAAATTTTTCTAATCTTAGCTTTCCAACGGTATTTATTTACTGTTCTCATGTTCATAAAATTACATAAAAATATCTTTTCTCTTTTCTCCTTTAGTTGGTTATCAAATTCTTGTAACTTTTACATTTAGCCGTTTTTATCAACTCTAATAAGATGATATGGTTAATTTTTCTGAACCTATAAAATTAAAGATACTTTAGAGGAAGAAAATTAAAAAATCCCGCATTTACGCCCTGTGAAACCATTTCAATCAGATTAGAACCTACATGAAAATTTTAAATGGATATAGAGAGTTTAATCAAAATCGAACAGGATCAGAACTCCAGTATAAATTCAATGTTTTTTCTAGACATGGATACCTCTTTTGTCTGTAGGTTCTATATTTTTTATTTTCAGTTATATTTCTTTCACCCTCGTGCATGTAACGTATTAACTATCCTCTATTTTTTTTTATTCCAAGAAAACATATCAACCAATTTTTCACCCTAAAAATGTAACGGTATTGACACGCTCTTGTACTGCTTGTGTTGCTCAGATCGAATACTTTCCGATAGTTTCCAGATCATAAATTTGATGAAGAATAGTTTCATTTTTATAATATTTGTCGCTAGCACCTAAGGTTTAGGAGTTACATTAGTTAAGATGAAATTTATGTTTTATTGGAATTTTACAACTGTATAAAAAAATAAATACAACAAAGGGGTACCACTACGTTTGCTATAGCATGCTATTTGTGCTATTGTGCTAAACCCATCAATTTTATACATGAAATAACTGTAGAAACTCGACGGGTTTAGCAAAATAACACAAATAGCATGCTATAGCAAACATAGTGAGCACCCCTCAAGTAAAAGTGTTGAAATACAATAAAGGGAGTGAAAAGGCTTGTGAAGAAACTACCCAGTGGTAGAACTTCGATGTCTATTTAAGTAAGTAGGACCCGAGGCCATCTTCTTTTCAATCGCCTCGGAGGGTTGTCAGGACTATGTGAGGTTGATAGGTTGCGAACAAGAGGGTTTATGTGGGTTGGGAGTTTGGAATTGAATATGGTATATCTAGTACGAGAAAGGTCTGCAACAAATGGGATATTAAGGTCGTTATGGATGATTTTATTTGTGACGAAGGAGCATTTAAGATTTTGCGAAGGATTTTGGATTGTAAGGATTGGATGTGGGAGGAATTGGATGGTTTAGTAGAGCCCCAAAGCTCGATCCCATATGTCCATATGGGCCTGATAATAGTAACATATATGAGCTTTTTGTAATAGAGTGGAAGTTTTGAACGTTTGTCAAGTAAGTGTTGTAGTAATCGGTATCTACGAGCAGTTTCTTGTCGTTTAAGTCTTGTGTGAGGATTCCAAGTTAGACGTTTGTCAAGATGAAGTCCTAGGTATCGGATTTGTTCTACAGGAGTGAGTGGGGTGTTATTAAAGGAAACAGTGGGACAGGAGATCATCGACTTGCGACGAAGGGTAAAGGTAATTTGGTGGGATTTGGTAGGATTAATTTAGATTCTCCAGTTCTGACACCATTCCTCGATGGCTGTGAGGTGAGGCTGAAGGATTTGAGATGCTGTGGTTGGGTCATTATAGGCTGATAACATACTTGTGTCATCCCCGTAGGTATTGAGGACAGTGTAAGTCATATTTTGATTATTTTTTTATGTGTTTGGTCTATTTGACACGGTCTAGTTCTTTGGTGTTGCCCAGATTAAAAATTTGAGGACAGTATTCAGATTATAAATTTAATTGAGAATAATTTCTATTCTACAACAGTTATCTGAGAGAAGTTGGTTCAGGGTGCAGTCAATATAACACACGATTAATCGTAAAATGAATTTATTAGTGCCGACTTTTCGGCCTAAATTATAAGCCTTCTTCAGGGCTATAAGAAAAAACAAAAAACAAAGATAACAACCAGTAGTGGAATACAATATATAAAGATGATAAGAAAAACAAATTATACTGAAGATTACAAAGTGAAATAGTAGTAATGACAATTGATAAATATAATATAATTTCTAAAAAAAAAAAGGGGAGAAAGAAATTTTAATAAAAGGTCTGTTATTTTTTTACAGTTTTTAATTAATTAATTGCAATTAATTTTTTACAGTATAAAAAAGAATTAGTGAGACATTATAAAGTTAAAAAAAATACTTTTAACATTAAGAGAAATGATTTCCAGATCATAATTTTTTTCATTCCATCATCATAATAAGAATTCATTCCATAATTTCCAGATCATAAATTTAATGAACAATAGTTTCTGTTCTGTACTATTTGTTACTAGGACCAAAGTTTTAGGAGCTACATTAGTTAATATGAAAAAAGTCACCTTTTACAGTCTTTTTTGATACTCACTAGCTCATTTGGTGTTGACCGGTATCAAACTTTACCGAGTTTATTCTCATCACAAATGTAATGAAAAATATTTTACTTTCATTTACTATATATAGTAAGGAAAAGTATTGCGATCGTGAAAATGTTTGAATACCAGTATTCAACGGAAATACACAATTTAGGGTTCCTGAGTCCAAATAACCAAGTCCCGCAAAAAGGTCTGTGTGTGTGTGGTAACTCCCGGGTGGAAACGGTAAGTCCTATGAAACTGAAATTTCATATTTAAGACAAATATACAGAGACGTTACAAAGCATTTTTTCATCAAAATAAGCTTACCAGAAGAGCCACTTTATACTATGCATTTTGCACCTTTTTTCAATTTTTTCGAAAACGGTTCCGACGATTTTGATTAAACTCGCTATATCGATGTAAAATTTAATGGGCTTTAATATCATTTGGATTAAAATGGTCTGACAGGGCTTAAATGCCGATATTTTAAATTTTCTTTCTCTAAAGTACCTTTAATTTTGTTGACTCTATAAAAATAACTATATTATCTTGTTACCACTGATGAAAAACAGGTAAATATATATAATGAATGAATTCGATATCCAACTAAAGGAGAAAACAGAAAACATATTTTTTTAATGCAATTTTTTGTTTTTGAACATAAGCGCAGTAATATACATGTATGATATACCGTTGGAAAGCTAAAGATTTTAGAAAAAATATTATCTCATACACAAGCTTTTAAAAGTTAATAGAGAGTGATGAAATGAAGATAAAACTAACTGATTATATTAGATAATAATATAATAGATTTTTTAATAAAACACATGTTTATATATCAAATCAATTTAATTAATTATTGTTTGTTTATTCGTTTAACGTCACTTTTATGCAACTAAGGCTAATCGGACGATGCTACAGTGGGAGTCCTAAATTTTGCCTATCCAGGTTTTATTAGGATAGGGATCTTTAACGAGTACCTGACATCGCACAGGCTCGGGACCACCTTTTAACGTCCCCTCCGAAGGACGGCGTAACCGAGGATTTTTTACTCCCATTAAAAAATCCTAGGACCACCTGCGGGTTTGAACCTGTGACCTTTGGCATGGGAGGCTGTTACGCTAGCCACCCAGCTACAAGTGATCCCCTTAATTAATTATTTAATAGTTTCACTTATTTTTAGCTCTAACTGTATTTGAAAATTCTTTCATTGATTTTAAAATGGAGGTAAGTGAATGTCGTGTGTTGCCCGCACCAGATTTTTTATCTTATATACAACGTTGTACCATGTAATGTAGTGTGATGAAAAGCGGATAAAACTTAAGTTAAACTTGATTCTTATACCTAATAATTCCTATTGTTATATTATTAAATCTGAAACAGATATTTCTTCTTAATTTGGCTCTTTAACATTTTTGAGCTCTAACTATATTTAAAAGTTCTTAAATCGATTTTAACAATGAAGGTAAGTGTGAAAGTCGTGTGTTTCAAGCACCGTATTTATTTATATGTGTGTTTACAAAAGCGAATCGAGAAAAATATTTAGGATATACAAATACACACATTATGATAAATATTTATGTATTTAGACCTAGCCTTTGTTTAAATATAGTCTGAAGCATTCACTCGGGCGACAATAAATCTGCCAGACAAATGTTTCCTGCTTATATAATGGCCCTGGAGAAAGTGGCCGATTTCCAGATATCGTTGCTCGGGGTCATTCCAGGGCTGGAAAAAATATTGACCGTCTTATCCTTGTTCTATTGTGAGCTTGAAGTTTACTTTAAATAATATTTAACAGATGGACATAATTTTTACTTTCACTTACCTATATAAGAAATATGTAGTAAGGAAGAGTATTGCAATAGTGAAATCTTTCGAATTCCGGTTTTCACTGAATCCAAATAACCAAGTCCCGAAAATAGGTGTGTGTGTGTGGTAAGTTTAGCATGAAAACTAAAAGTCGTACGAATCTGAAGTTTCATATTTAAAACAACTATAGGCCCGAGATGTTACAGCAACTTTTTCACTAAAATGCGCTGACCGGAAGTGCTACTTTATACTGTGCATTTTGCACTTTCTTGCAATTTTCTCGAAAACGGCTCCAACGATGTTGATTAAACTCTCTTATCTATATCTATTTAAAATTTAATAGGCTTTAATATCATGTTGGTTCTATTCTGATTGAAATAGTTTGACAGGGCGTAAATGCATAATACGCATATAAACATGTATTTAACTTACCGTTGGAAAGATAAAGATTTTAGAAAAAAATATTATCTTGTATGTGAAGTTGCAAAAGGTAATGTTAAGTCACAAATAGGGCATAAAATTATTACTGACAAGTATACGTAACAATTTGATATTAATATATTATTTAATTAAAATAAAAAATTTGACAAAAATAAAAAAAACTTTTTAATTAAATAAACATTAAATGTAAGTTCTTTTTTAAATTAAAGTGATCCATTTTCATTTAACATATTTTATTTCTTATATTGTACAAGATGATAACAAGCATGACGGGGCTGGTCAGCCTAAAATAGTTTGTTTTTACTTTCACTTACTATATATAGTAAGGGGAAGTATTGCGATAGTGAAAATTTTCGAATTCCAGTTTTCAACGGAAATACACGTTTTAGGGTCCCCTGAGTCCCGCAAAAAGGTCTGTGTGTGTGTGTGTGTCTGTGTGTGTGTGTGTGGTAGCTCCCGGGCGGAAACGGTAAGTCCTATGAAACTAAAATTTCATATTTAAGACAACTATACGCCCGAGACGTGACAAAACTTTTTTCATCAAAATGAGC
Organism: Piezodorus guildinii; assembly: GCA_023052935.1. NCBI lineage: Eukaryota > Metazoa > Arthropoda > Insecta > Hemiptera > Pentatomidae > Piezodorus > Piezodorus guildinii. Next base: position 112,773,777 of record CM041298.1, read on the forward strand.
CTACCAGAAGAGGCACTTTATACCATGCATTTTGCACCTTTTTTCGATTTTCTCAAAAACGGTTCCGACGATTTTGATCAAAGTCGCCATATCGATGTAAAATTTAATGGGCTTTAATATCATGTAGGTTTTATTTAGATAAAAATGGTCTGACAGGGCTTAAATGTCGATATTTTAAATTGTCTTCCCCTAAAGTACCTTTAATTTTGTAGATTCCATAATAATAACTAGATTATCTTGTTAACGCTGATGAAAAACTGGTAAATATATAAATTGAATAAACTCGATACCCAACTAAAGGAGAAAACAGAAAAAATATTTTTTTAATGCAATTTTTTGATTTTGAACATAGCAACAGTAATATACACTTATAATATACCGTTGGAAATCTAATGATTTTAGAAAAAAAAATATTATCTAATACACAAGAGCTTGTAAAAGTTAATAAAGAGTGATGAAAAGCAGATAGAACTAATTATTTTAGATAATAATGCAATAGATTTTTTAATAAAACAAAGGTTTCTATATAAATTCAATTTAATTAATTCTTTAATAGTTTCACGTATTTTTATCTTTAAGTGTATTTGAAAATTCTTTCATTGAGTTATAAGTATAATATAGTAAAACTATAGTATAGTTATAATATAGTAAAAATGGTGGTAAGTGAAAGTCATGTGTGTTGCCCGCACCAGATTTTTTTTAAATGTGACAAAATGTATATTTATATAAGTGCATTATGAAGGAATATTAAAAGATCCCTTGAAAATGGCAAAAAGCCGAAACGTAGGGAAAAGGAAATGAGAAATAAAATAACTTGAATGAAAATGGATCAATTTATTTAAAAAAAGAACCTAACAATACTTTTATTGATTTAAAAAAACTTTTAATTGTAATAAAAATTAATTAAATTTAAGTTTATTTATTTGTTCTTAAATTGATTTTACAGCAGATGTAAGTGAATGTCGTGTGTTACCCACACCAGATTTTTACTTTCAGTGTCATATTTATTTCGCACGTACTGATAAAACAAAATAAAAACAAATATCATCCAGTCATAGGGAGTGCCGATAAAAGTGAAAACTTAAAACTCTAAAATATCTAGGTCCAATTTTCACATCTATTGTTTCTCCAAATAATAATTTTATCCCTTTTTAGACAGCTTAATTTTATTAAATAATATCTAAAATACTTATATTATTTGTATGTATTGGTTGTATTTACAGTCATTCCAATTATCATTATTCTCAGCAATTTCAATTTTACCTAAACTATTTATACTTACAACGTTTTCATTAACTTCTAGAAAAGATACGATGGGTCAATAGCGACTAAATTTTGAAACGAAAATTTCTTATTGAGACTAATGTAAATATCGTATATAAACTACATCGCTTAATGTTTCTGCAAATTGGATAAGTTAAACCTAAAGTTTCATTCAAAAATTAAATCAACAGTAGTTTTTATCTGGAAAATTATTATTGAATTTAAAATATCATAGTTTTTTTTGGTTGGTTGGTTGTTATATTTTATTGGCACAAAACATCTCGGTCATCAGTGCCAGACACTCATTTTTAGAAACTAATTTAAGGTTAAATAATGAACAATTGTTTTACTAAAAAACAAATAACAACAAATAGTTGAAAACAATGAACTAATAAGAATAATCACTAATAAGAAAAAATGTAACAGCATTAGCAAAAGATAAACATATATCAGGTTAAATCACAAAAAAAAAAAAAAAAATAAAAAATAAAAAATAAAATAAAATAAAAAATAAAATAAAAATAATAATAATAATAATAGTAAAATACAATTTTCAAATCTGCTTGTAGAAGTCCATTTCCGTAAGAAAGCACATCAATTCGTCAATTCTATTTATATCGTTCCCCAAAGCAACCGCGACATTGAGTGGTATTCCCCTTTGGTTCAATTTCCCTGTGTAGAAGGGACATTCCTCGAAAATATGAGTAACTGTCAGGGCTCCCCCACAATGCTGACATCTTGGGGGCAAATCCTTAGATATTAAATGCCCATGGGTTAACCTTGTATGTCCGATTCTCAGGCGGGCCAGGACCACCTCCTCTCTGCGGTTGATGCGATTTGAGGTTTTCCAAGACTTTGGCTCACTCTTAATCGCTTTCAGCTTGCTTGGATAGCTGTTTTTCCATGTTTCATCCCATTTTTTAAAAACATTTTCAATTAGAGGGCGCGCTAGTTCTGATGGTAGTTCTGATAGGTTTTTTTTTCAAGGGAAAAAAATTACTTTTTCTGAATATTTATATATATATATTTAAATTTGTTATCTTGATATATTAATAATCACTCCTATAATGTGGTTGACAATCAGTAAATAGAAACATTTCTATTAATTATTGTAAAAAAATATTAATGTTCTGTTTTTCCACTGTTAAGGCATGGATATGACAACGATTAATTCTAGAAACGTTGCACAGATAAAATTGTTTATTTGTTGACTGAAACCTGAGAACAGTAGAAAACGGACATAATCAACAGTCGAGAACTGATCCAACAAAATATATATATGAATATAATATATATATATATATATATATATATATATATATATATATATATATATATATAATATATATATATATATATATATATATATATATATATATATATATATATATATATATATATATTATATATAGAAGTAGATATAAGAGTTGAATGAAAGATGTTGGCCGGCAGTAGTTATACGGCGAAGGTTGCTGAGGCACGGCCGGGGTATATTTACAGTAGGGGCACCGATACCCTGGGGGCAGACCACATCTTGATCTGGCCCTGCCTCTCAGGTGTAGCGGGCTGCGCTATAGTCTATACCTTATAGTTCACCGCTCTCTATACCACCTTCTTTTCGGAACCTTTTTTCCTCATTTATCAGCGTTATTTCTATACACTGTGTCTTTAATACATTCGATAAGTGAAGCGGCTTTTCTCAAGAACTATTGGAGGGATTATTTTTTTTTAAGTAAACACTAAAAAAAACAGGGCATCTGAAGAAGATCCTAACAACTCAAAGAGGGTATCACCCTATTATTATTTAAAAAAATAAATATATGTGTATATATATATGTTTATATATATATATATATATATATATATATATATATATATATATATATATATATATATAAAATTCAGGCAGTCAGTTGCAATACTATAAGTATTAGCTCGAAAAACAAAATTATAGAGAATACCAGTCATTAAATAATTTAATAACAAGAAATAACCAAAATTAAAAATGCCAAGCTGCAAAATTAGCGAAAATAGGACGATTTCTAATGGAGTGACCCATATATATATATATATATATATATATATATATATATATATATATATACATACATATGTATGTCCAGACGACCAGTCTCCTCCTCCTTCGTGGCGACTTTACTTTGCTAGCGAGCTCTGGGGGAATATTATCTGGAGTGTTATTTGTAGGGTTATTTTTTTTTTTTTTCACTAAACGACTTTTGCTTAGCTCGGATGTTAAAATAAATTTAAGAACTATCAAATAAAGATTGAGTTAAAAATTTATTGGAATTTTATTGGTTATTTATAAAACTTTTGGACGGATTTTTTTAAAGTAAACACTAAAAAAAAAGGGCATCTGAAGAAGATCCTAACAACTCGAAGAGGATACCACCCTATTATTATTTGAAAAAAAAAAAAAATATATATATATATATATATATATATATATATATATATATATATATATAATTCAGGTAGCCGGTTGCAATACTAAAAGTATTAGCTTGAAATACAAAATAATAGAGAATGACTATTCAAGAAATCACCCAAATTAAAAATGTCAAGCTGCAAAATTAATGAAAATAGGACGATTTCTAATGGATTGACCCATATATATATATATATTATATATATATATATATATACATAGATGGCGCTACATCCCGTCACAGACTGGGCCTCTTCCAAAAGCTTTTGCCAGTCCATTCGATCAGTCTGTCACTGAGTCCTTCATATATATGTTTTAAACATAAGAATTTAATCAGAATTAGTAAATACAAAGAAAAAATCATATGAAAATTAACAAACAATTATTTTACAAATTTAGGATTAATCAAAGGCTAACTGATAGATAAAACTAATCATAATACTGATTATTGACTTACAATTAAGAGCTCATACACAAAATAATGTCAATTAAGCAGGCCTGCAATCTAACGACGTTTCGGGACTCACTCGCTGTGTGTAACCTTCCTTAATAATAAAACATATAGTTTTGGGTAAGTAATACTCACGCAGTTATTTATCGATTATTGAGCTATCTAGCGCGTCGCTACACACACACACACACACACACACACACACACATATATATATATATATATATATATATATATATATATCTTTGCTTGATTTTGCATGCAATGATCGTATAAGATGTTATTCCGTTCGAACATTGGCTCCCTCACCTCCAGGATGATACGAGAGAGGTTGAAGACAGAGTGAAGAAGAGGAGGAAGAGCGAGTTGACGAAAATGGTGAGGCCAGGGAGGTTTCCGAGCGGCAATTATAGCATACCTCGGCCACCTTTGTGAAAAACTCTCCACCAGTCCTCTCCTCCTTCGTGGCGACTTTACTTCGCTAGCGAGCTCGAGGGGAATATTATCTGGAGTGTTATTTGTAGGGTTATTATTTGTTCACTAAACGACTTTAACTTAGCTCGGATGTTAAAATAAATTTAAGAACTATCAAGTTTATATCAATAAAATATAGATAAGACTGTGAATTTTAAAACTGACTCAAGACATTTAAGTTACCACTATTCTGATTTAATTAAAAATATAATATAAATAATTAATAATAAATGTTTTAAAGAATTTCACAATATGAAACCATATACAAGTTAAAAATTGGTCTAATCCTTAGTCCAGTTGAGGACAAAGATCTGAGCAATACTCTGGCTCAGATCTCATGTATTTAGATATTGACTTCGTTTTACTTTTGATTAGTGAAAATGTTGGGATTACTGAATATATAACGAGGTAACTTTATAATGTTTATTTATTTATTTAACTAAGTACTATGTAATATTGTTAAATTTTTGCTTTTAATGCCTCCTTATGATTTTAAAATTTGTTATTTAATAGTTTTAAAGTTTTGTTATCAATTGACACCTAATTTATAAAATTTTTTAAACCATTCACTTCATTATAGTAATTTTTAATGTGATGGTAAATTGCTTAATATAATTTTTGGAGACTTCTGAAGATGGGAGAATATCCCGAAACGTCATGAAATAAAAAAATGAGTATTAATGGAAGAATTATTCAGCCCAAAATCAACCTTAATAATTAAATGAGCTCTTCCTTGTTTAGAATATATTGATATAATAAGTTTCTGTTGTTCTCAGGTTTCAGTCAATGAATAAACTATTTTATCTATGCCACGTTTCGAGAATTTAATGCATGTTACTAAAATTTGATAAAGACATAGTAAAATTTAAAGAAATAAAATAAACGTCTTAATAATAAAACGAAAACAACTCAACAATAGGAGGGAGAATACCCCAGACTCCTGACGTCATCATAAATACCTACAAAAATCGTCCATACTTGAACTATTCCTTTTTTATTTTTTCAGGGTTCTTTCAAAGTTTGTAGGGTAAATATGTCTAATTAAGACACTATTTTGTCCAAAATTGTAACTAATTTTATAATAATATCTTTAATGTAAATCCTAATTTAAAATCTTTATGTACCTACTGTATGAGTATTCATTGTTCAATGTATTCTTTTCTATATATCTAACAATAACATCATATATTAACAATTGTATAATAATATCAATGTTCAGTTTTTTCTTTTTTCCATTGTTAAGGCATGATTATGAGAACAATAAATTCTCGAAATGTCGCATAGATAAAATTGTTTATTCATTGACTGAAACCTGAGAACAACAGAAACTTAAATTATCAACAGTCGAGAACTGATCAAACAATATATATATATATATATATATATATATATATATATATATATATATATATATATTATATAGTAAGGGAATGTTTGGCGATCATTAACATTTTCGAATTCCAGTTTGCAACGTAAGGCTTTAGGCCCATCCCCCCTTTTCTCCAATTGACCAAATTCCGCAAAATGGTCTGTGTTAAGTCTAGGTGAAAAATAGTAAGTTGCACATATCTGAAATTTTGGACGTGTAAATGTTTGAAATGTTACAAATACTTTTTCATAAAAATCGGCGAACCAGGAGAACAAATTTATACTATGCATTTTGCAACTTTTTCAATAAAGGCTCTAATGATTCGTTTTAGCGATGTAAAATTTAATATGCTTTAATATAGTGTTGGTTTTACTCTGATTAAAATAGTCTGACCTGACAGGTCGCCTCTAAAGTACTTATAATTTTCTAGATTCCAAAAAAACAAAACATTAGCATTGATAAAAGAGCGGATAAATATCCAACTTGAACGAATTTACCTATTCTTCATTTTACATTACCTTTCACAACTTTGTATTTAAGAAACGAAATAAGATAAATGTCAAAAATCTTTAGCTTTTCAACATTTTATTTTACATCTATATTACTAAACTTATAGTTGAAAAGAAAAAAATACTTAAAACGAAAAAAATTCCTCGTTAAGTTAGTTACCAAATTCATTCAACTTGTATATTTATTCATATTTTTATCAATACTAATAAGATATTTCTTTTTTCTTTTTTTTTCGGGGGGAATCTAGGAAATTATAGGTACTTTAGAGGCGACCTGTCAGACTATTTCAATCAAAATGAAACCTACATCATATTAAATTAAAAAAAAACATATGTTCCTGAGGTTATATCATTCTTCTTATGACCTAATGTTATAATAAGAGTAAATAGTTCACTTTTACATATAAATAATTCTATTATATAAGCTAAAAATTACAAGAGTATTTATTTAATATAAATTATTAAGCTCAAATTGTTCTAAGATATTTATAATTAACTATTATTTTGATTGGCCAAGTTGGTGATGAGTATACATTTAGCCTAGATCTTATTTAGATGTAAGTGAATAAAGGTTTAATCCAGCGAGCGCTGGAGGGTGTTCACCCCGGGTGGGCAGTGGGTCACTGCTCGGGGTTTAGTGGAGTCGAGTGTTTGTCGAGCGCTCTGTTGTTCCAAGTGTTGTGCTCAGCCAAACATGCTGACTAGTCTAGAGCCCTCTCAGCCGGGTTTGTTCTTAATGAGTCTCCTTGTTGCAGGTCGCTCCAGTGCTCCACGACTCCCAGCTCCTGATGATGCGGTGATGCAGGCCACTCCCTGGCGCCTCAGAACCTTCCCCATGCGGAGAACAATCTACCTCCTCACCGCCCTGGTCGCCTTCTGCCTCGGGCTATCCCTCGGCCTCGCGATCCCGGTCTACATACACCTCGACCACAGGAACGGCACATCCCGCCCCCGCAGCCGCCCCAAGCCTTCGTCAGCGTCAGCTTCCTTAGCGACAACAGCGTCGAGGACACCAGGCCGTCTACCGTAGTCGATGGAATCTTCTGGGGCGAGCAGGTCGAAGCCGCACTGCCCACCGGTTATGGCGAACCGGAAGCAGAGCGGTGGCGGCGATTCATCAAGAGTAACCCGGTGGTGAAGATAGAAGAAGGCTGCGGGCGGATGCAGAACCGACTCCTGACCTTTGAGGACGGGACCAAAGCCTGCTGCAGGTACCGGCAGAACACGGACCAGATCCAGGGAGAGCTGTTCAGCTTCTACTTGGGCCGGCTTCTGGGGATCACCAACCTGGCGCCTTCGGCCCTCGGGAGTGGTCCAGAGCAGGGACCCGGTGTGGTCCAAAGTCCGCTCGCAGATCAACCTCGCCCAATGGGCCGAAGAGAGGCCAGTCGTCCTCACCAAGTACGTGGATAACCTCGGCCCCGCTCAGATCCCCAAGTCGCTGAGGACGCCCTCGAGGAAGCTTCACCCACAAGACGTCCAAGGAGACAAGGAGCGCCTCATCGAGCTGGCCCAGTGGTCCGACCTCATCGTCTTCGATTACCTGACGGCCAACCTCGACAGAATCGTTAACAATCTCTACAATCTTCAATGGAACCCCGGTATGATGGATGCGCCGGCTCACAACCTCGCCAAGAGCTCTAAATCCAACCTCTTGTTGTTCTGGACAACGAGAGTGGTCTATTACATGGATATAGGCTCCTAGACAAGTACGAATCGTATCACAGCGTCCTGCTCAACGCGCTCTGCGTCTTCCGGCGATCGACGGTGGAGATGGTAGAGAAGCTGCGACGCAGCGGTAACGTCGGGGACCTCCTGAACTCGCGGCTGAGCTCCGAACGGGACGCTATTCCCGGGCTCCCCGACAAGAGCGCGAGGATCCTCAACGACCGGCTCAACCGAGTGCACGACCAGGTGGAGTGGTGCAAGAAGCAGTACCCGCGATGAAGAGGACTCCTCCAACTGCTGTGATAAACCAAAGAACGCCACACTCCAACTCGTCATCGAAGGACATTTAGGATTTTATTTATTAACTTTATTTAAGGCCGCTTAGGCCTCGCCTCGACCGTGCCTAATGAACTATTTCTATTTTCGAACGCGACTAGTCTATTCTTAGTGTGTACGTTTTGTGCGCCGTTATTTTTGTAATTAACTTCGTGTATATAGTGATCGATTTGTGATGTGCCTATCTTCCATTTGTATCATATATAAATATATATAATAATTCGTGATATACTTTAGTTTCGGTAAATGGATATTACATTGTATTCATTTGTAAATAATTTGTATACAATAAACTGAACATATAAATTGTAGATTAACACTGTTTATAAAAAAAAAAATTGACATAATAAACGATATATTTTAGGAATGCATAAATGTTACTTTCCTTTTTCCTAAACCTTGCTCTTCCACAACTTAGCTCTAGCAAACCTTTAAAGTATTTATTCACTTTATTTTATTTTTTAAAACTTCTTCCATTAAAAATGTACAGAAAAAAATACATATATTTTTTTATTGAGGATGTATATTAAACTTTTTATATTATCATAAATAGATATAATCAAGGTTCAGTCCTTTGAAAATATTTTAATTTTGCCTACGTTTCGGTTTAAACATGTGATCCATCATTAGGGCATCAGTCAGCTGATTCAGGCATATAATATTTTTTTTTTAATATCACAAGTATTTGGGAAAAAAGGCTTAAGACATAATTTTTAAGAAAATGAGATATGAGGGATTTCAAACAAATAATATTTTGTTTAAGTTTGTATTTTCCCACAAATAATATCCCCTTATGAGATGATATAGTAATTCATGAAAAAAGAAACACTTAGACAGGATTTAAAATCCTGTAAACTCCACATCCCAAAAATTGAGCCCTTTTGGGCAAATATCGGTGATATTTAAGACATTAACCCTTACAGTATCATTTACTATTTAATAATAATAATATCCCACCAGATTACTTTTACCCTTCGTCGTAAACCTATGACATCCTGCCCTACAGTGTCCTTTAATGATATTCCGCTTGTCCCTGTTGAACAGATCTGTTATTTAGGCCTCCTGCTTGACAAACGTCTTTCATGGAATCCGCATACAAGACTGAAAAGACAAGAGACTGCTCGCCGATTTCGTTTACTTCAACATTTACTTGACAGACGCTCTAACCTTTCTCTTTACTACAAAAGACTAATTTACATGACAATCATAAGGCCTATCTGGACTTACGGAGTTGAGCTTTGGGGCCTCTACTAAACCATCAAACTCTTCCCGTATCCAATCCTTACAATCCAAAATCCTTCGCAAAATCCTTAACGCTCCTTACTTTGTCACCAACAAAATCATCCACAAAGACCTTAATGTTCCATATGTTGCTGATTTGGCCTGTACCAGGTATCACTCCTTTCATGAAAAACTCCACTCCCACTCTAATCCACTAGTTTCAATCCTTGCTTCCACTTCAATTCCTGACAATCCGCCGAGGCGTCTGAAAAGAAGATGGCCTCGAGACCTTCTTGTGTAGATTCACTACTAGAGTGCTGCCAATGGGCAGTTTCTCTTCATGTTTTTTTTCATGTGTATTATCATTGTAGCCGATTTACTTGATGTATGAACATACAGTTGTAAATTTCAATAAATGAATTTAAAAAAAAAAAAAATAATAATAATAATTTCTTTATTTATTCTGAGACAAGTCCCTTTAGAATCATACAATATACAATAATGCCAGAATTACTGTCTTAGAGTAGGAAAACAGAAAGAAATATACAATCAATAATAAGTAAAAAAGAAACAATAAGAGAAATGACAAAAAAAAAATATATATATATATATTTATATATATATATATATATATATATATATATATATATATATATATATATATATATATATACATATATAAACCAGTATATATCTTCGAAAACTAATGGCTGTAAAAATATTTGTAAAAAATATATAAGTGATGATTAAAGAATATAATTAATAAATAATTATCATGTTTCCATACATAACCTAAGATAAAATTCTTACTTAGTTAAGAAAATAAAAAATTAGGAAACTTTTTTAACTTTTTCTATTTACTCATTTTCATGGAACTGGATAAGTCAGGATTATTTGGAAATTTAATGGACAGGAGGTAATTGAATAGACGAGATTTAAAAGTCGGGAGGGTAGTAGAATTACGGATATCTGTAGGAATAGAGTTCCATATGGAAGAGGACGTGATAAATACCTAATTAATTTTTGATATAATAAACAAAATTTAAATTATTTATATAACTTATAATTACTAAGGATATAGGATAGACTACCCTATTCCATAAATGAGGAAGTAATTAGACAAAACATTTTCTGGATTAATAATTTAAAAGAACTTGCTGAAAAATATAATATTCCAATAGACGTACAACTTTACAAAAAAATAACTGGGATTTAATCTTACATGAATTAAGAGAATCCCTAAAAAGTATTTACAGATCAAAATTTATACAAAGGGCTGCAGTATCAGAAAAAAATGTTTATTTATAAAAACTTTTTTTTTTTATTTATTAATTTATTGAAATTTACAACTGTATTAGTAAATACATCAAGTAAATTGGCTCACAATATAGATAATATACATGAAAAGACATGAAGAGAATATGCCCATTGGCAACACTCCACTAGGTAATCTACACTAGGAGGTCTCGAGGACATTCTTTTTAGACGCCTCGGAGGATTGTCAGGAATTTAAAAGGAAGAAAGTATTGAAACAAGAGGATTAGGATGGGAATGGATTTTTCATGAAAGAATGGTATCTAGATCGGGTCAAATCAGCAACATACGGAACATTAAGGTCTTTATGGATTAGTTTATTAGTTGCAAAGTAAGGAGCATTGAGCATTTTACGAAGGATTTTGGATTGTAGGAATTGGATACGGGAAGAATTCGATGGTTTAGTAGAGCCCCAAAGCTCTACTCCGTAAGTCCATATCGGCCTTATGATAGTCATGTAGATGAGTCTTTTGTAGTTAAGTGGATGATTAGAACGTTTGTCTAGTAAGTGTTGAAGTAGTCGAAAACGTCGTGCAGTTTCTTGTCGTTTCAGTCTTGAGTAAGGGTTCCAAGTAAGACGTTTGTCAAGGTGCACTCCTAGATATCGGATCTGTTCAACCAGGACAAGAGGAGAATTATTAAAGGAGACAGTAGGGCAGGATGTCATAGGTTTACGACGAAGGTTAAAGGCAATTCGGTTGGATTTGTTGACATTAATTTTAATACTCTAGTTCTGACACCATACCTCAAGGTCTCTGAATTTGAGAGGCAGTAGTTGGATCAGTATAGACTTATTACACACAAGTGTCATCAGCATAGGTAGAAAGGAAAGTGTTAGGATGGGACGGGATATCAGCTGTATAAACTGTGTAAAGAATGGGTCCTAGGATACTGCCTTGAGGAACACCCGCAAACTGACTAAAAATGGATGAATAGGAATTATTATGATTGACTTTGAAGGATCTGTCAGTGAGGTAGGAAGGACTGTATAAAAACATAAGTTATGATTATGGGGCGAAATATTTGTTCGATACCAAATTAAGTTTTAATGGGGTAAAATGAATATTTAAAGTTAGGTATGAATTGGTATACCTAAACTTCAATAGATTTTGACCAAATAACTATATCATATGCTCGCTTTGTTATGAAAGAGAAGTAAAAAATACATTTCATTTCCTGGCTGCATGCCCCATTTCGCGTGAAATTAAAATAAGGTGCTTCGGAAATAACTGTCTAAACGTTGACGAAGTAATAAACTGTCTTAACGGCCAAAACTGGATGGCTGTGTATAATTATTGTAAACTATTATTATTACTATAGTATAGTAAACTAGCATGGACTTATAGATATAATCTTATAAAATAATATAATTATACTTAAAACTTGGAATTATATATAATATTAATTGTCTATTGTTATTGCTTTTTTGTTTTGAGCCTGGCGAAGAAATAGTAGATTCAGTGAGTGAGATTTGTGATATAATTTGTAAAATTGAACAGATCGCCTACAGACTAGACAGTCTAAAAGACCATAGTTCAATTAATGTTTTTTTTTAAATTGTAAGATTGTTGTAATATGCTGAAAAAAATTAAAACAAAACAAAAACAGTTATCTATCTATCTATGTATCTACTAAGGATATATTATTCGACTTACACCTTTATAATAACAATGTTATTAATAATATGTTATTGTTGTAATTTAAAATTATCAATGAGCTTCTGATAAGTTGAACTAATAGACATGTTTTCCAAACCAAAATAAAGAATTAGTTTCTAATTCAATATATAATTGAAAATATTACTTGAAAGGAGTTATTGTAATTATTCAATCAATAACTATTCAATATTTAAGGAATATTAAAATAAAAAATACATATGGATAACAAATTAAAGGTAAGTTTTACACACTAAAATAAAATAAGCTAGCTTTATTATCTACACTCCTGGACAAATTAAAGTGTACACCCAGATTCTTATTAACAGAATTTTAAATTAATAATTTTTTATTTTTCATAGGTCAGTTTTAAAGAAAAAAAAAAGTTGTCAATAAAATAAATCATTTATTAATTATATTTAGAACAAGAAAATTATTTAATTGATCCGCTGATTACATACATACATTTTTGACCTCCTACAATTCAAATCCTCTGTCCATCCCCGTTATACACGCTCCAGGCCTTCAGATTTATACAGCACGGCCCACCGAAATGCACATTTCGACAGATCCTTTCTTATCCTATCCTCAATCCTATGAAATTCTATCCCTCCTACCATCCGTCACTCCAATTCTCTTCCTACCTACAAATCACGTATATTCGATCACTTTATGAATACCCAGGCTCAATAGAAATGTTAATAATCTTTTTATATATATATATATATTTTTTTTTTTTTTCTCATTGAAAAATTTCTATTTTATACCAGTAATTATTAACTTTTATTCATTTAATTTACTCCAAGACTCTAAAGCACTTTTTGTACATTCTGTATATTTTATTCTAAAGGGACATGTCCCAGAATAATTAAGAATTTATTTATTTATTACAAAGTTGGCCACAATAAAGTGTATATGTAAAATAAAAATTGTTAAAACATAAAAAATAAGCAAATTTCAATAATGAATAGTTTCTCCTTTGATATCAATGTCTTGTAATAACCGGCGGTACATAGAACCACACATATTTTTGGTAAGATTTGTATTTTTTCCTTTTAATGCTACAGCAGCATCCTGAACCGCTTTCCATAATTGAGACGTTGATTTCCAAAAGGTACTAAAGGACATTTTTTTCAAATTTGATATTTTCACATATATGTATTCTAATGGTTTAGTTTTATCTAAATCCATCATCAAATTTTATCTAAAATACATAAAAATCCTTTATAAAAGTATTTTAAAATTGCATTTCATTCCAAAAGGTACTAAATCCGCATTTTATTTCATTCCAAAAGGTACTATATCCATGTTTCGTTCCAAACGTACTATATCCTATATAAACAGATATAACCTTTCCTTTCATTTCCTTCCAAAAGGTACTATATTTCCTACTATACGGCAGAAGCACCTAATCTCGTAATATATCACCATTAATTTATTGTTTTCATCATTTTATTCACTTTTATTGGTTCATTTAGCACGTCTTGAATCACCGCTATAATTTTGATCACTCGTTTTAACCTAATAATCAATTTTTAGGCCGTTTTAAACAACTTAATTGCGTCGCTTTGGTTCTCGTAGGTTGTCATTTAAATTAAGTTTTTTTAATAGTATTTCTTCTTGCAGCAAATAAATTTGGTTTAAAATTTTTCAGAAACTCACATTTTAATAGAATAATGGTATTTTATCCATAAATAGTTGGAATTAGCATTCCACGAACTCGCTAAATATGTGAAGAAAATCCGTGCCTTACCTAACTTAGTAGTCGATTTTTTTATGTAAAATAAAAGCTCAAAAGTTATTATTTATCAGTATCTATGGTTAAATATTGTTTACGCGTCGTTAATATTATAGTTAAATTTTCTAATTCACACAAATAGTAAATACAAAATTCATAATTACATACTTTCTTATTATAGTGCCATAAATAGATAAATTGTCCTTTGAATATTCACTTTCTTTATGAAGAATAGATAATCAATGTAATTAACCAACAAAGAAAGATATTTCTCAGAGGAGAAGTAAGGAAATATACATAACTTAGTAATTAACATATAAAGACATTATTTTAGTAATGTTGTATCAGGAAGGTTATAGTGACTGTTACCAACTTACTCGCGTTATATTCTTCCAAAAGGTACTATATCCCTTTTAATTCGTTTCCAAAAAGTACTATATCCATGTTTTCATTCCAAAAAGTACTATATCCATATTATATGTTTAAAATCATCGGAAAAGTGCAATAATTTGGAAAAATGAATTGGCAACACACTTAAAATTCAACTTTAGATTTTAATAAAAAAAGAATCACGTAAATTGGTCCAATAGTAAATAAATGCCAGATTTTTGCGTTTCCTGTAAAATTTTCTAAAGTGGATATAGTACCTTTTGGAAATCAAGTCTCAATTGTTCATCCGAATTGAACGATCCCTTCAGGTAGGCTCCTTGGGAGAGACTCTCGCCAATAGTTCTCGATTGGATTTAGGTCTGGGGAGTGAGATGGCCACTTAAACGTTTGGATTTTCATCCCCCAAAACTCCTGTTTAGTATCTTGAAACATCTAGAATTGTTTATTCTTGTAAAATACGTTAATTCAACCTATTTTCAATATGTACCATACGAAAGGATGCTTTATAAATTGAATAAATTGCCTGATATTATTAACTATATTTTTAATTATTTAACTTTTTTTATGTCATATTCTAAGCAATGAAAACATTTGTAAAATATATATAAACAAGTCCTTATCTAAGTTATTAAATTTAAAAAACGGAAAATGATTAAAAAAATGAAACTTTAACATGGTAAAGAAAATATGCACAGTTAAAATTAGGCACAGTTTTTGCAATAGGAAACCGAACATTGCCCACAAATATTTTGTTTACATTTAATGCTAACTGCAGATGTCTTCCTATCCTTGTTTCTTGAACAAAAATATCACCTCCTTTTCTTCGGAGGGGCTCCTGACTATATGTGTTAGATTCTTCTGTGTTTTTCCCTGATAATGATTGAGCTTTAAACGGAAGCTCCTGGGGAAGACTGGGATTTTCTGACCGTCGTGTGATCCTTAACAAAGATGATTCCAGCTTCTTAATAAAATTAAAAAGGTGCCTAAGATAACACGATCACGAGACATTTCTTAAAACAAATTGAAAAACACACTTTCAATAAATCCGAACAGTAATGGTGAGGTGGGGTCTATAGAACCCCAATAAAGTAATACCGGAGAAAAACTGACTAAAAAAGGATGCTATGTTACAAGCATGTCGAGACAGGAAATGTCAGGTTTTCACAAGCCGATCGGATCCGAACCATGGGATTCCAAAAATTTAAAGAGACCCTGGGGTCCTGTAGACCCCACCTTACCAGTTAAAGGTGAGAATAAACGGAGCGAAAGAAAAATACTGACTAATTGGGATTATTACCCTGAAAATTTAAGAAAATCTGATGCAGATGAAGGTTATCTAAATAACACACAAGGATGCAACCAAACTTGAACTTTTGTAACAGTGTTTACGGACAGAACTAGATAAGTTGGATGGGTGACCTAAATCTGCCTCTGGCTCCCTAGCTATTATTAAATTATTTGCAAGTAGCGAAATACGACAGAGGTAAGGAAACATTTTCTTTTTTTAAACAATTAATACGTGTGTTTATTTATTTATATTTAACGTCATTTTATGCTACTATGGCTAATCGGACGATGCTACAGTGGGAGTCCTAAATTTTGCCTATCCAGGTTTTATTAGGATAGGGATCTTTAACGAGTACCTGACATCGCACAGGCTCGGGACCACCTTTTAACGTCCCATCCGAAGGACGGCGTAACTAAGGATTTTTAACTCCCATTAAAAAATCCTAGGACCACCTGCGGGTTTGAACCCGTGACCTTTTGCATAGGAGGCTGTTACGCTAACCACCCAGCTACAAGTGATCCCTTAATTAATACGTGTTGAAATGAGCAGTTTAAAAATTAGATCATTTATAATAAGCGAATAAAGTTCATGATATAGGTTTTTCCGTTTAATGCCTCAATATTTTTTAGCAAGAAAAATTCGGAACAAACATTGTCTTGCTCTATTAATAGAGATGATGGCAGCTTACTGAGGTCCTCAGGTGGGATGTAGACTTGCCGTCGAAAACTAAGTACATGTGCCAGCGTGGGTCTGGGTACCCGGCCCTGAGAAAATGCGGTCCATTTGGGAGACTAATCTAAAGCCTAACCTTTTAAGTTCGTTTTCTATTGTCTCATGAGGAACTGAAGGGCAAGCATTTGGGATAATTATACGCTTAGCCGGATTAATTAGTCTTTTTATAAAAATTGTTTTGTTATCTATAAAAATCGACTTATGATTGTTCAAAAGGCGGTCTACTGCATCTTTGCTATTAAAATGAATGCAAAATCGAGAGTTTGAAATTCTAGAAGCATAATAAATGAATTTTGTGTCTATTAGGGTTGCGATTTTGAAAACATACTCTTTTTGCTTTATACCGGGAAATGTTTGTAAAACTATTGCATTTTCTCGTTTAGAAAAACGGTCTGTGGCGGTGGCTTTGGCATAACTGGTGGATTTTTCTGTAGGGTTGAGGTTAAGTGGGACTTGCAATGCATTACGTTTTGAGCTATTTTCTGTTCCTATTTTTTTCTGAATTTTCGGTGACATAGAATCTAAAGAAAGTAGAGACATTTAAGGGGCTGACATATCGATACAAAGCCAAAAGCTCTCGGCGGCTATTGATGATGTGTAACCGCTTTACTAATTTTGGATATCTCAATTTTATATTGAATAATGAAACACACTCACTTGGATTGTCTAAATCGCACAAAATAAAGTTCATAACAGCATGATAAACACTTGTAAATCATAAAAACTTTGAGACTGACCTGAAGCGTGTCTTCATTATAAGAGTCTTATAATATTAGTTTGCATTGTTTAGTCTAGTTTACACAATGTTATAAATTTGAAAGATTTATATTTTTATTAAGGATAACTTCAAATTCCTCAATAGTTTGTTGTTGTTTTACATCTTACATTAAAAAATACGCTTTATTTAATTATTTTATATTTATGATGTCTGCAAATAATCTTCAGTTTTTTTTTTTGTATTTGTAACATATGAACTGTAATGACCAACTCCTTTTGTATGGGGATTGTCGCAAAAACAAATAAATATTATTCTATTCTATACAATAGAGGTAAGCATACATTTACGTTTGGAAAAGGATTATTAATATGTAGGGTGGTATATGAAGAAAAAGATAAAATCCTGCATTATTTCCATCACAACCTAATATCAATCATTTACGTAATAATGATAAATTATAATTCTCAATTCCCTAATGCTTTGTTTGCCTTGGAAAACTTAATTCTTTTTAATGAGTTGGGTCGCTTTCCTTAAATTTATTCCCATCGACTTCGAGATTTTATCCTTGTTGAAGAAATATCACTATTTTATACCCGAAGCATATGCAAATGTCGGTGCACACCCAGGCGAAAGGTCACACGGGGTGTCCGTCGAGTGCATCGTAAAATGCATTCGTGTTTATAAATATTTTAGATTTTTACAAACTTGTCTTACTGACAGTTATAGTCATTATTTAAAATTTAAAAGGGAACGAACAAGTTAAATATTAATTTTCTAGAGCGTTCCTTATTGATTTTTGCAGTGAAAGGCTAAAATAATTATTCTAATTCTAATCCAATAATAATGTCACCATGAGTTCATGGTTAGAATCTGCATTATCTTGGTTTTCATCATTATTAATTACTTTCTACGATTTTTTACATAATGCTTTATGTGGATATATGTTACATATTCAATAAGACTGAGAAATATTATTTTATGTTTCTTATTACTATTCATTACCACATATCCTAAAAGAGAGGTACACTTCATTTCTAAACAAAACAAAATGTTGCTGCCCAACTAAATTGGGTTGCTATAACACAACATACCAATTCTTCACTATAGGAATATTCTCAACATTATAATTTATATACAATAAATACAATATTTTTTTTCCTTATTTATTTAGCCTTTATCTAAATGATATAGATGTGTTTTTCCGAAGCAAAAATGTTGGAGGCATAAAAGTAAATAGCTCGTGCGACATACTGCTACTCCTTTACGCGGACGATCTCATTATCCTAGCAGATAGCTATACCGACGCCAAAAACAAAATAAATATTTTGAATTCAATACTGCTTGATGAAAAGGCTAGAAGTTAATACTCGGAAAACAAAAATAATATGCTTCCACAAAGGAAAATGTAAACGGGTTGGCAAGATATACTATGAAAATAGTGAAATAGAAAGAGTACCGGAGTACACGTATCTAGGAGTACCATTTTCCGAAACGGGAATATTTTACAAAGCCACTAACTACTTCATATCCAAAACGAAAACTGCAATAGGTTCTGTTATCGCACTTTGCGCAAAAACAAAACTAAGATCGTGGGAAAACAAAATTATAATAAATAATGCAATAGCAATGAGTATCCTCTTTAATAATGTGCAAATATGGGGACTAAGATATGTAGACAGGATAGAGAGCGTAAACATCAACTTTTATAAACGTTTATTCGCATTAAACAAAAATATTCCTTTTTTATTAATACGTTCGTAATTTAATGTTCCCCATTGCCTAATCTCAATATTAAAGCTTTCTCTCTCTTGGGTGCATACAATTTTAAAACTCAGTGATAACCGACTCCCTAAAATATGCTTTAATACATTAAAGATAACTTATAAACCAACAAATAAAGAACAAAAATACAACTGGTTTCACCAATTATACTGTATATTAAATCGAATAAACAAACAGTCTATATTAGAAATAGAAAACCCGGCTATTTTTCAGTTAGAGATGCACAAAACATTGATACTGTTTACAAATCATATGGAGACAATAGATAATCCGTCCATTCATAACAATAGACATAAACCTCAAGCTTACTTATTATCAAACGCACCGTTCCGTGTCATGAAAATATTTGCACAATTAAGACTCTCTGGAAATTACAATATTAAATTAACATTTAACAATATATACTACCAATTTAAACCCAACGAAAACTGCACGCTATGTAACCTCAACGAAAGAGAGGACTTATTTCACATTTTCATTCGATGTCCCATATACGCACCGTACCGAACCCATTATATCCCTAGGGCCTTAAATATGAACATTACAAATTTTATCGCCCTGTTTACCACCGATGATATTGATGAATTGAAAAATATTTATTATTTGCCAGGCAATGTTGCCAAATCAGATCATTTATAATAAATGAATAAACATGTTTGTTAACTGTATCATATTATTTATCGTGTTTCGCCATATTATGTAAAATAATATATTTATATATTTATTATATTGTAAACTATTATATTATTTATATATTGTATTTGAGTTATTTTGTTATAAGTTTTATTGTAATACAATGTACCTAGAGCTGATAACGTAGTGAATTAGTGTCTTGTTAACTCATTTATTGAAGTATGTTTTTATTCTATATTTGTTATGTAGCCAGCTCTATTTGTATCGGGGTTACCCCGAAAGCAAATAAAATTATTCATTCATTCATTCATATTTTTTTTTCCTTTTCTACTTTTTTTAAATTTTTTTCTTTATTCATTTTCCCTGGGTTTTTTTCCTTCTTCACCGTTTCCCATTTTCTTTTAGATACATATACACCAATAATTTAAAAAAATACATATATATACGAGTATATATACATATATATAAATCATAAAACAACATATTAAAAACCATACCGTCATATAATAACACAATAACAAAAGACTTAGCATATACGAGGCATGTTTTTTAAGTAAGTATCGTTTTGGAAATTTTTTTTTTATTTTTACATGAAAGTCTGTACCTTAAGCTACTTTTCAACATAATTTCCATGATTTTGAGGCACTTTCATAACGCGCCACCAGTTTTTGAATACCCTCGTCAAAAAATTCTGCCGCCTGACATGTTAACCACTGCATCATAAATATTTTGACTTCGTTATCGTCTTGAAGACGCCGACCGCCCAGGTGTTTCTTCAAGTGCAAATCAAAACAACAATCCATGGAATGGCGACATTCATTACCCAAAAGAGTGAAGTTTAAGCAAACAATTTCTGCCCGGAAAATCATGTGCACAGTTTTTTGGGACAGAAAAGGAGTATTGCTAGTGGAGTTTCTGCCTCGTAATGAGACAATCAATGCAGCGTCTTATTGTGAGACATTGAAAAATCTGCGTCGTGCAATCCAGAACAAAAGACGTGGCAAGTTGAGTAAGGGTATCGTTTTGCTGCATGACAATGCCCGTCCACATGTGGCTAATTGAACCAAAGATCTCATCAAATCATTTAAATGGGAAACTCTAGATCATCCTCCATACAGCCTTGATCTGGCGTCCAGCGACTACCATTTTTCCTGAACTTGAAGAAACACCTGGGCGGTCGGCGTCTTCAAGACGATAACGAAGACAAAACATTAATGATGCAATGGTTAACAAGTCAGGCGGCAGAATTTTTTGAGGAGGGTATTCAAAAACTTTTGCCGCGTTATGACAAGTGCCTCAAAATTCATGGAAATTATGTAGAAAAGTAGATTAAGGTACAGGCTTTCATGTAAAAATAAAATTATTGCGATATCTTTGCACGTCTTTTTTTAATTCCAAAACGGTACTTGCTTAAAGAAATAATAGATAATCTATATCTATATATACAATATTATGTTAAAAATAAAGTATAAATAACTATAAGTAAACACAGATGCACATGCATGCCCCTCCAATTATACCTGTTACGAGTAGATGTGATAGTGTATAATTCCCAGGGAGTCGAGAACCACACTTTCTGCTATCCTTGATACGTCTTTTGTATCGACACCCATGTCCTCCATGAAGCTCCTTGTTGAACCTGGCACAGCTCCGCGGGCTCCAAACCAAAGGCCTTTTACGTTGAACTCTCTCTTCAGAATCTACCTCAAAAATTTTTTTTTTACTGGTTTTTTAATAGTGGTGAATCTCTAGCAGTCTATTTCTAGGATAAACCTATTCCAATATCAGAAGAAGTACGACATTTGGGACTGTACTAAGACAAAAGACTGACATGGGGGACCCACATTAGACTTAAGAGAAAACAGCCGATTAGGGATGGGCATAATCGAATGACGATTATCGGATCATTCGATTATTTCAATCATTTGAATTAATCGATTATCGGTTTGAAGTAACGAACGATCATTCGAACTGAATTGTTTAAGAATAATCGAGGGATTATAAGGAGCTGGGACAATCGAACGACTTTTGCCTATTGCATTTCCACCTAGGCTCAGCCAGCTCAGCCATCATAGAGGCGAGAATTGTGGCATATGGTCTCTTAGAATGCATATTAATCATTCAATCATCCGATTATGACGATCATTCGATTACGCCCACCCCTACAGCCGAGCAGACGATTTGGCTATTTGACAAACGGTCAAAATTATCTCAGAAAAAATAAATTACTGTTTACAAAGTACTGATTAAACCCTTATGGACATAAGGGATTGAGCTATGCCGATCTACCAAAACCTCTAACATCCCAATAGTTCAGTTTCTCTAATCTAAAATTTACGACTCAACGCTCCTTACTTTGTCACGAATAAACTCATACATAAAGACCTTAATATTCCTTATGTACCTGATTTGGCCCTAACCAGGTATCAATCCTTCCATGACAAACTCCACCCCCACTTTAACCCATTAATTTCAATCCTAGCTTCCTCTTCCATTCCTGACAATCCTCCGCGGTCTCTGAAAAGAAGATGGCCTCGAGACCTTCTAGTTTAGATTACCTATTGGAGTGCTGCCAATGGACAGTTTCTCTTCAAGTTTTTTTTTTTTTCATGTGTGTTTTTTAACAGCTAATTTACTAGATGTATTAATCAATACAGTTGTAAATATCAATAAATAAGTGAATAATAATAAAAATAAAAATAATTACGAAAAATAGTGGATGCACCGTTTTATGTAACCAACCAATTACTTCACAAGGACTTGGACATGCTCTCAGTTTCAGACACAGCCACAGATTATTATAAAAAATTTCAAGACAGGCTTACTTACAACATGAACCCACCGCTCAGTAGGGTAAATTTCGAATTTCCTTATATTTTTTTGGTTAAGTTGTTATGATGGCTTAATAATCAATTAAGAAGTAAATAAATATAAAAATGATTGGGTTGGGAAAAAAAAAAATGGTTTCTTAGCCCACTTTTAAATTTGTCTAACGCCGAATATGAGATGATTTAAATTTATGACACGGGCACCTCTCCGACACTCGAAAACATCGCATGCCATCTTAAAATTCGATGAACCGTGCCTAAATTTCGAGTTTTACACTTTGCAACTGCAGGTGATTTGCAATTCAAATATCTTTTCTTAAGTCCTCAACGCTCGAGCTTGGCTCGCTGCTATAGTTCGCAATACGTCAGCCAATGGAAAAACATAGTCTGTCAAATCTTTTTTAAACAATGCTATTTAATTTAATTATGTAATGAAATGAAATAATTTTTTTTTTACTGTGACTAGAAGTCAACTAAGAATAACAAAAAAGTATAATACAAATGATAATTGTCTGCGATTTTAAGACCTTATAATAACAATATAACAGACGGGTTTTTGGACATGGAAATAGATATTTTCTATAGCTTTAAAACTATTGGGTTGTTTAACATGAAATGTCCGTTCTTATAGTTTTTGAAATACATAAAGGATTTTGCAGGTCTCTGTTGTTTTCTTAAGGCGTTTGGGGAAGGGAGTGTTAATGAACGGACCATTCGCCGTGGTTTGTTTTCAGCTGGGAATACCGACTTGGAAAACTAGAAGAAAACCGCTACCAAACAGTTAAAGGACTCTCAGCACAACTAAATGCAAGTGCATCTACCGTTTCCAGACATTTAAAGTGTATTGGGAAAGTAAAAAAGCTTGATACATGGGTCAAAACATACCGTGCAAAAATTAAAAGAACTGGACTACTAAGTTCTTCAGCACCCACCATATTCTCCCGACTTGTCTCCAACAGATTACCACATGTTCAGGAATTTAGACAACTTTGTCAAAGGAAAACTTTTTTAAAATGATGATCAAGTGAAAAGTGCGTTTTCAGATTTTGTTTCACTTCAAAGCTCAAAGTTTTTCTGTCACGTTGGGAAAAATGTGTAGAAAAAAAAGGTAAATACTTCGAATAAAATTATCTTGTTTTCATATCGTATTTTTAATAAAAATCCTTTACCTTAAAAACGGACATTTCAAGTGACACAACTCAATACATACATATCTCGGGAGGATTAATAATTTAGGATATGAAGAAATAATCGATGTTTAAAAGTGGTTAATGATAAAGCTTAAATTGCAAAAAGGGTAACACGAATAAAAAAATATTTTTTCAAGTGTTGGAACCTATGGGAAGGCATATACAAGTTTATGGGTTGGGTTCTGGTGTTTACTGAATGGACAGAGGAACAAGTGGTAAACATATCGAGAATATAGGGAGGGTTGTTTTTTGTGTTTTTTTTTTTTTTTTTGAACGATCGGAAAAGACAGACACCAATGAGGTATTGCCGACGGAAAGAGGGATAGAGCCGATTCAACTTGGTGTACCTACTAGAAACAAAACATTATCTAATGTCCAAATCCACCCAAATTTACATCAAGGAAGGAAAAAATCTCTCAGGCCTGGGAACAGATGTGGTCAGAAGTTGAAAACACAAATAAATTAAGGAAAATAAAGCCACCACCTTCTCCATGGAAGACATCATTGGGAAGTGACCGCCGCACAGGGGTTCAAAAGCTTAATAATTCGGAAAAAATCCGTAGTTTGCGCAATTTTGGCATAAAAATTAAAACAAAAAAATTAAACGCACCCTTTAACAAATTATATTTCTAGGTCACAGAATGATTTAATTGGGTATTATGATTGACCCACCTTGAATTTGACTTAAGTTTTTTTTTTTTTCTCATTTATTTTATGGTTAATCCAACTGATTTGCATTCCAAAAAAAATTATTTTAAAACCATTTATACAAAAATTTACTCATTTTATTCTTAAAACATTTTCATTTCTTTAAAAAAAAAAAAGTATATATATATATATATATATATATATATATATATATATATATATGTTTCAACAATAATTTTTTTAAAGTATAAAAATTATTTATAATGATGGAGTTATTGTTGACCGTTGAGAAATTAGATGAGGAAGATGGTTGGGGGTGCGGTCATAAAATAGAAACACACATTTAAAACAAATGCTATTTTAATTATGTTATCAGGGTTAACCCTGATGAAGGCCCACAATGTAGGCCGAAACATCGGCACATAATTAAAATAGCACTTGTTTTAAATGTGTGTTTCTATTTCATGACCGCACCCCCAACCATCTTCCTCATCTAAAAATTATTTAAAGTTTAAGCACTAATGTCAACAAATCTTTTTCTGCACCACTAAGCGGAAGACTCTTAACTTTTGGTTCTGGTCTTAGCTAGTTATATAAGGGTCCGAGGATATCATCAAAGTACTAAAAATGTCTAAGTTTGTAGCTAGGCTAGATGTTTTCCTACTGTGGTGGCTCCTGTAAAACTTATATTTTTTATTCGGCTTTCTTTGGCCTCTTCGGGAAGAGTAGCAATTAATGAAGTAGCAAGCTCAATTGCTTTCCATGAAATAGGATTCGGTATACATCTGTCGATAAGTTGTACCAGAGGTACGTGTATAGAACTAATTCCACTGTTTGTCTGGTATATAAGTCAAATTTATCAGGGTGAATGCCGCAGTCAGTGTTCAATACCTCCAAGATTACCCTCAACCTTCTTCATATTCTTTAACTAAAACAGCTTTTACTCCACGAAAAGCAGGTATGAGCAAATGCTTTTTTTGTGATAGTTACATTATAATCTGTACTAACAAGAGGTATAAGTACCATCGCGTAGGTAAGTGGTACCTTTTATATTCCTATCGATAGCTACAACCACATCGAAAATGAACACTGGAATTTAGATCTGCAAAGCTACAACCTTCTTAATACAACTTTGAAGGTCTTTTACAGTTTTGTGATACTGCAAAGGTCTGCAAAAAAGAAAATATAAAATTCGGAGTGAAAACTATTCCCTAAGTAGGCAATCGAGGGGTGATCATTATAGGTAAAATTCTGGGCTTATTGGAGGTGCAGAAATCACTTACCTTTGTGCACCTATTCCAATTCCCTAACATTACTAGTAACAACGGAGCATCTGGGAATGCCACATGTGAATCTAATAAACATTTCATTAGTCACATATCAAACTTCGCAGACAGCCCGCCATACACGAGCCAACTCTTGTCCTTGTCAGACTGTTGAAATGAGAGAAGAGACCAGTAGCATACTGGTTTTAGGAGGGATAAATATCAGGAATCGTTTAAGGGTAACAATCAATTTTTGGGTGATTTGAGAAATATGGTCACTTCAGAACAGGTTTTGATGACACCAAGGTTTCTTACTGAGGTGTGAAAGTAGTCTATTGAGTTAAAGTAGAGGATAATGAGGGAATTTAGACGAGGATGGCATAATAATGAGAATGAATGTGATACACTGAATCTAGAATTGAAAAGACGGGATACAGGGGTGTGGTGTTGTGATATCTCTCAAGTAGTCGCTCCGAAGATGGGTCGAAAATGGGAGTAAACAATATTAACTATGTGCGATGAAAGGTTCTCGTAAAATATCCCTATCCTAATTAAACCTGGATAAGCCATTAGGCCCATTAGCTACAGCAGCATATTGTGATGTTTAATGAATTAGCAAAACGTTCCTACTTTTTTTGTTAACTTCTGACTTTTATAAAAAATGGAACGATATAGAGAGGATCAGGCTTTTAGTGCCACAGGAAAGGAAGCACAGACAGTAGATCTCACAATCAGATCGAGAACAAGGCAACATAATCTAAAAAGAGAAAGAAAGCATTTAAACGAAATGTATTCCATACCTGCAACAAAAGGAGTTCGGCTAAGGAGCATATAGGCTTTGGTTCTGAAGCAAGGAGACTATCCCATTAGCTACGAGAACGTTTTTTGAAAAGTATGGAATTGGAATCTGTTCCAGAACATGGCGGAGACTATAATCCTGGACTAGCTGGGAATTTTGCATTAAGGCTAGACTGGATTCGTGGAACATTAAGGTTTTTAGTAGTTATAATAATAATATTGCTTTATTGAGAAATATTACAATTTGCCTCTATCTTGGGCAATAAGTATTAGAGCTAAAAGAAGTCATTAATTCTATATTTCCTTAAAACAAAAAATACAACATAAAATAAAATAAGTACACTTAAATAAAAAAAGGAAAGAAAAATAAAATATTGGCCACATTCATAGTTTCATACAATATTTACATACTGCCCCTGGGAACTCCAAATCGAACCACTTCTCACAGAAGTAGATGGCGATGCACAACACAAGGAGTTCCCAACGCCTCTGAGTCAGCCGCGTCACTAGTCTAGCCCGTAGAGACTGGATGAGGGCACTAAAACCCCACACTCTCAGGCATGGGTGGAGTAGTTGGCCATTGCCAGCACTCCAGTTGCATAGTTATGAGAGATCTCTCGGCCAGTGCCGCCTCAACCTACGAGGAGGGTTGTAAGGATGGTTGGTACTAGATAGGGATTGTGCCAGAGGATTAGGAAGAAGAGTACGTTTCTGGTGGATGGTTGAGAATTTGGAAGGGATGAGATCAAGGACATAAGGGATCTTCAGGTCATAATATAAGTCTTGTTTGTAACATAATAGAGGGCATTAACTGTTATTCTGCGGACTTTGGACTAAAAGGATTAGATACGTTTGATGTTCAAAAAGTTAGTTAGAAAATTCTGCTAGTACATCTAGGTTTGAGCATAGAATCTTCTGTTGAACTTGTATTTTAAGTCGATTATGTGGGTTTCAGGTTAGTCTTTTAATTAAGGGCTTTACAACTGTAGATAACATAAATACAACCAGTAAAATAGTTGAATAAATGGTGTGAAAAGCCTTGTGAAGAAACTACCCAGAAACTTTTTCATATTAAAAAAACATCTGGTGCGGGCAACACAGGACTTTCACTTATCTTGTCTTTTTTAAATCAATTTAAAAATTATTAACTATAATTTAATTTGAAAAATATTTACGTTGATTTTAATAAAACGTGTATTCATTTTCGTTGGAAACATGTGATTAAATAATATATTAATAATAAATAAATAATATATTATTATTTAATAAATAATTTTATATTATTTATTATTTAATAAATAATATATTAAATTGTTAATCAATAATAAGTTTATTCCCTATTCGTCACTTTATATTACTTTTTACAACTTTGTGTATCAGATATTATTTTTTCAAAATATTTCTCTTTCTAGCGGTATACTATACTTTTATCATTTATTCATATATTTAGTAAATACTGCCACTAAAAACTAAACCGCTTAAATTTTATGGCTAAACCTAGTTATTAGTTCAGTGAAAGACTCAACTCAGTGGGAACATAAGATGTAATGACACCGCAATCTAACAATATTTTTAATACGTCTATATTACTGTTCTAATTATTAAAAAAAAAAAAAATTACATTAAAAAATAGTTTTGATCTTTAATCCTTTCGTTGGTCATCAAATTATTCAAACTAGTATATTTAGCCGTCCTTCATCAATGTCATTAAGATGATATGGTTATTCTTTTGAAATATACAAAATTAAAGGTAGTTTAGGGGAATTTTATTTTAAAATAAAGGCATTTAAGCCCTGTCAGACTATTTCAATCAGAATGAACCCTACATAAAAATAAATTTTACATCAATATAGTGGGTTTAATCAAAATCGTTAGAGCCGTTTGTGAGTAAATCGTTAAAAGGTGCAAAATACATAGTATAAAGTACGATTTCCGGTCCGCTGATTTTAGAAGTAGAAGTAGAACTTCAATGTTTATTAAAGTTAGTGGAACCCTAGGCTATCTTGTTTTTCATCGCCTCGGAGGGTCATCAGGAATATATGAGGTTGATAGGTTGTGGAGAATAGGGTTTATGTGGGTTGGGAGTTTGCAATTGAAAGTGGTATGACTATGTTTTATGTTGGTACTAGAAAGTACCAGGTGTACCGCGGGGGCATCCCACAGTCAGCTCTAGCCCACGGACAATCCAAGAGGGTTTGGGTAATGCCTTTTGACTTTTGCCGACAAAGCTTATTAATATTTATTTAATTAATATAATAATTATCCAATCCTTACTCCCCTCAGTATCCTCAATACATTACAGTGTGTCTAGTACGAGAAAGGTCTGCAACAAATGGGATATTAAGGTCATTATGGATGATTTTATTCCTGACAAAATAACGCATTGAGTATTTTACGAAGGATTTGGGAGAAGTATTCGATGGATTAGTTTAAGTCTAATCGATCTTTTTTTTTTTTATTTATTTATTTAGAAATAATACAATCTGCCACAATGTTGGGCAATGAGTATTAATGCTATAAGAAGTCATTCATTCCTTATGTACAATAAATAAAAAAATAAAAATTCAAAGAAGAATAAATAAAGATAAAAATAAAATAAATAAATAATAATAATCTTGGTCACATTCCTACATATATATACAATATTTACATACTGCCCCTGGGATCTCCGAATCAAACCCCGACGCCAACAAGTGGATAAAGGATCAGGAAGGTGAGTTAGCCTCTGGTGGAAGTTTAGGAATTTAGATGGAAGTAGATCGAGGACAAATGGGATATTTAGGCCATTGTGTAAGGTCTTGTTTGTAACATAGTAGGGAGTTTTGACTATTGTTCTAAGGACTTTGGACTGAAAGGATTGGATACGCTTGATGTTCGAAAATTTAGTTGTCCCCCACAGTTCGAGTCCGTAGGTCTACGGAGACTATAATCCTGGACTAGCTGGGAATTTTGCATTAAGGTCTTTAGTAGTTATAATAATAATATTGCTTTATTGAGAAATATTACAATTTGCCTCTATCTTGGGCAATAAGTATTAGAGCTAAAAGAAGTCATTCATTCCATATATCCATAAAACAAAAAATACAACATAAAATAAAATAAGTACATTTAAATAAAAAATGGAAATAAAAATAAAATATTGGCCACATTGATAGTTATATACAATATTTACATACTGCCCCTGGGAACTCCAAATCGAACCCCTACACACAGACGTGGATGGCGATGCACAACACAAGGAGTTCCCAACGCCTCTGTCAGCCGCGTCACCAGTCTAGCCAGTGAAGGCTGAGTGAGGGCGCTAGAGCCACACACTTTCAGGCATGAGTGGAGAAGTTGGCGATTTCCAGCACTTCGGTTGGATATTTATGAGAGATCTCTCGGCCACTGCCGTCTCAACCTACGAGGGGGGTTGTAAGGATGGTTGGTACTAGATAGGGATTGTGCCAGGGGATTAGGAAGGTGAGTAAGTTTTTGGTGGAAGGTTGAGAATTTGGATGGGATTAGATCAATGACTTTAGGGATCTCAAGGTCATGACATAAGGTCCTGTTTGTGACATCATAGAGAGCATTTACTATTGTTCTAAGGACTTTTTACTGAAAGGATTGGATGCGTTTAATGTTCGAAAATTCTCCGAATCAAACCCCGACGCCCACAAGTGGGTGTCGGGCCCCGAGCCCAGGAGATCCCAGCGCCTCTCAGTCAGTCGCATCACCAGTCTGAATAAGCCAGTGGAGACAGAGAGGGCGCTAGAGCCACAGACTCTCAGGAGGGTTATAGGGATGGCTGGAGCTAGATAGGGATTGGGATATAGGATTAGGAAGGTGACTTAGCCTCTGGTGGAAGTTTAGGAATTTAGATGGAAGTAGATCGAGGACAAATCAAGGGATATTCAGGTCATTGTGTAAGGTCTTGTTGGTGACATAATATGGGGCATCGACTATTGTTCTAAGGACTTTGGACTGAAAGGATTGAATACGCTTGATGTTCGAAAATTTAGTTGTCCCCCACAGTTCAAGTCCGTAGGTCCAAATCGGTTTTTTTTTTTTTTTTTTTTTTTTTTTTTTTTTTTTTTTTTTCTCTTTAAATCTATATTTACGCCTGTCAGAATGTATCTGACAATCAGCAAATGTGCTGTACAAATTGAGATCAGGCATGGTAGGCATGAAGAAGGAAAATGCCCAGCAGCACCTCTTCCATGGCTTTATTTTATCCGAGGAGGTCCCTCATCCAGCCTCTCTTTAGCCTTCTTCTGACTGGCATTTCAGCTATTGACATGTCGTTAATCAGTCTATTGTCGTGTCCGTTAAGTTTACTGTGAAAACGAGTATAGAGTGTTCGTATATGTTGGTCAACTGTTGGTTGTTGTAAGTCCGTATGTAGGGTTCTGTTGTTTACGTACCAAGGAGCTGTCGTTATCAGTCTTAAAATTTTGGATTGAAATGTTTGCAGTTTTTGTATGTGAGTCTTTTTTGCTGAACCAAAAATCTGTGAAGCGTAAGTCCATATTGGCTTAAGAAGGTATGTGTATGTATTTAGTTTCTGTCTAATTTTTAATTTTGAAGATTTAGACAAAAGTGAGTATAGTACTTTCAGTCGGTGGTTAAGAGTCTGTCTTTTCATCTTGACATGTGGACTTGAAGATTTATCACCGAGCGCTGAGAGCGGATTATAACAGACCTTCATTTGTTTAAGGCGGGCTAGACCGAGCAATTAGACCGAATCCGTTCCAGGAACAGAGGGGTGTATACCCTGCATCTCCTTCAGAGGGCTATTAAAAAAATAAATCGTACGTATGTACATTATTCCTGTTTTTATTTGTAAAAGGGGAAAAATATATAGGTAGGCTAAAAGGAACAATAAATTCCCAAAAGGAAGAATAATGTAAGAGGATAGGAAATAAAGAAGGGAGAAAATTATATGCTTTTAGATGGGCGCGAGGGACCACTCTGCCCCGGGCGAGGAGGTCGGCCTTTTATATCAAAATGTGGGCGAGTCTATTATCTCTAGGGGGTGTCCGCTACCACCTTAGGGCTCCTCTGCAAAACATCAAAAATCTCGTGCGCGCAACAGACAACAATCTTCCCTTTTTGATAGAAACAAAAATGCACATCTTATTAGGTTGGCAATAAATTAATTGAGACGTAGATTTCCAAAAGGTACTAAAGAACATTTTTTTTCGAAATTAATATTTTGACATATTTGAATGAATGAATGAATGAATGAAAAAAGAACTTTATTCTGGGACTAAGTCCCTTGAGAATAATATACATGTACAAAAAAAATAATCATTAGAACTGGCCAAAAAACACATAAAAAAACTAATAATATTAATTATTGCAAAAATTATTTACAATTATTTTAATTGATGAAAAGAGAGAGAAATGAAAAATATAAATAAAAAAAATATAGTAATATCTAAATGTAATATAGAACTAACAAACCAAAAAAACAAAACAAAAAACATTAGAATAATTAATAATATAAATGAAAATAAACTTTACTATCATTTATGAAGTGTAGACATTTCTCACATAACTTTAATCGCTGTACTGAAATTAGTTGGCATCTGATTGAGAAGCAAGAAGGTGTTTAAAAAGGAGAGATTTGAAAGAAGATTGGGAAGGAGCATGACGGATGTGTGATGGGATAGTATTCCATAAGAAAGTGGACCGGGCTAAGAAGGAAAATTCGTATTTTTTGGTTCTATGGGAAGGCGTATAGAGGTCGGAAAGACGGGATCTGGTTTCCTGAGTATGGATTGTGGATTTGAATTGCAGGAGACTATAGATGTAAGAGGGGCAGTGGGAGCGGATGATTTGGAAAGGAACCAAGGAAATATTCCCTTCGAATCGAGGGAAATAGCCAATTTGACTCATCATAGAGGTGGGACACATGTGACCATCTAGAGGTACCGAAGACAAATCTTAAGAAACAGTTCATGACTCGTTTCAATCTGCCCCCAAGCAACCTCGAGAGCCCACCATATACCGCACAACTATAGTCAAAATGGGGGAAAATAAGAGAGGGTACAAGGAGCTTCCGGGAGGATTGTGGGAGAAGGTGACGGGACCGCTGAAATAGTTTTAGTGTGCTGATCGATCTTTTGAAAATTTGGGCAATATGGGGTTTCCAGGATAAGTTTTGGTCAAGGTTTACGCCAAGGTTTTTAACGGAGGAGGTGAAGGTAATAGGATGATGATCAAGCAAAAGAGAAGTATAGTATTATCTCATTAATATACTTATTATAGTATTATTAATTAATACTAATATTTGTATAGTATTATCTAAATCCGTTATAAGATTTTATATAAAAAACATAGAAATCCTTTAAAAACGTATTTGATAATTCCATTTTATTCCAAAAGGTACTAAATCCACATTTCATTTCATTCCAAAAGGTACTATATTCTTTGTAAGCAGAT
Organism: Piezodorus guildinii; assembly: GCA_023052935.1. Taxonomy (NCBI): domain Eukaryota; kingdom Metazoa; phylum Arthropoda; class Insecta; order Hemiptera; family Pentatomidae; genus Piezodorus; species Piezodorus guildinii. The sequence goes on from CM041298.1 coordinate 112,806,919, forward strand.
TTAACCTTTCCTTTCATTTCATTTCAAAAAGAACTATATTTCCTACAATACGGCAGAAGTATATCATAAAGTATAAATTTATTGTTTTCTTCATTTTGTGCATTTTTATTAGTTCATTTAGTACGTCTTAAATCATTGTTATTAATTTGAACAATAGTTTCAACCTAATAATCAGTTTTATGCTGTTTTAAACAACTTAATTTGGTTCTCGTAGGTTCATTTTTTTTTAAAATTTATTTATAGTAATTTACAACTGTATTAAAGAAAATAATAAGTAAATATGAGGAATAAAAAAAAAAAAGTCATGAAAATGTCTTGAGAAAGAACTACCCAGTGGTAGCACTTCACTAACTATTTTAACTCAGTAGGTCCCGGGGCCACCTTCTTTTCAGTCGCCCTGGGGGGTTATCAGGGATATCTAAGGAAGATAAATTACGGACAAGTGGATTTGTATGGGCAGAGAGTTTAGAATGAAAAGAGAAGTATCTATCACGGGCTGTCTGCAACAAATGGGATGTTTAGGTCATTATGGAGGAGTTGGTTTATGACAAAATAAGGGGCATGCAGGATTTTGCGAAGGATTTTGGATTGTAAGGACTGGATGCGAGAGGAATTAGATGGTTTCGTAGAGCCCCAAAGCTGGAAGGTTCAAATTAAATTCAGTCTTTTTTAGTATTTCTTTTTGCAGCCACATAAATTTGATATAAAAATCTTAATAAACTCACATTTTAATAGAATGTTTTTTTTTATTCAGAGAATGGTTGGAATCATATATAAGAGAAAGAAAAACCGTGCCTGATCTAACTGAAATTTCATATATAATACAACCCGGTATAACACCCTGAGGTGATACAGCAACGTTTTCATCAAAATCTTCGAGCCAGAAGAGTCACTTTATACATTGCATTTTGCACCATTTTACAATTTTTTCAAACACGACCCCAACGATTTTCATTGAAAGGAAGAGAAGGAATTTTTTCGGGACAGTCTTGATTTTTTAGAGGATGAAGGGATAAAGTAGTAAATTCTTTATTATCCTGGGACAAGTCCCTTTAGAATGACATTGACGTAATGGGACAAAATGGGATCACTTGTAGCTGGGTGGTTAGCATGGCAGCCTTCTATGCCAAAGGTCACGGGTTCAAACCAGCAGGTGGTCCTAGGATTTTTTAATGGGAGTAAAAAATCCTTAGTTATACCGTCCTGCCTGTGCGATGTCAGGTACTCGTTAAAAATCCCTATCCTAATAAAAACCTGGACAGGCAAAATTTAAGACTCCCACTGTTGCATCGTCCGATTAGCCATAGTAGCATAAATTGACGTTAAATAATTTGTTGTTTTATTTATTTGTTTATTTTAAGAAATTTACAACTGTATTAAATAATTACAAGAAGTAAATAGGCTTTATATATGATTAGAACACAGTCCTGAGAAGAAACTATCCATTGGTAGCACTCCAATGTCTAATTTATGTTAGGAGGTCTCATGGTCATCTTCTTTTAAGGCACCTCGGTGGGAATAGATATGGAGGAGAGGTCACGGATAAGTGGGTTTGAGTGGGCAGGTAGTTTGGAATGAAAAGAGGTATATCTGTAAAGGGCCAAGTCTTCAACAAATGGGATATTTAGGTCTTTATGGACGATTTTATTAGTAAAAAACTAAGGAGCATTGAGGATTTTACGAAGGATTTTGGACTGCAAGGATTGGATGCGTGAGGAATTCGATGGTTTAGTAGAACCCCATAGCTCAATGCCATAGGTCCAAATAGACCTGATAATTGTTACATAAATGAGTTTTTTGTAGTAAGTAGGATGTTTTGAGCGTTTGTCGAGTAAGTGTTGTAGTAATCGATATCTACGAATAGTTTCCTGTCGTTTCAGTCTAGTATGAGGGTTCCATGTTAGGCGTTTGTCTAGGTTTATTCCTAAGTACCGGATCTGTTCAACAGGAGTAAGTAGGATATTGTCAAAGGATACGGTGGGGCAGGAAGTCATAGGTTTACGACGTAGAGTGAAGGTGATTTGATGGGATTTCTTAGGATTTATTTTAATTCTCCAGTTTTGACACCATTCTTCTATGGCTGATAGTTAAATAAATAAACAAACAAACAACAACATTGACATAATATATAAATTGGCCTTCAGAGTTATAGAGTAATTAATCATTTATAAATAAGTTAACTAAAACTAATCGAAAACAGACATACGATAATATGTAGAAATTCAATTCAATTGGGTCTTATTTACAATTTTGTTCTGACTGGATGGTCATGAGATGAATGACTATGCGGGATTTGAATGTAGGAAGAGAGTCGGATTGACGAATAGAAAGAGGAATATAATAATTGAGGATCGGATAAGAAACGATCTGTAAAAGTGTGCAGATTGGTTGTCCATTGTGTATTGAGGACGTAGAGCGTGTATAGCGGGAATGGACAGAGGATTTGAATTGTGAAAGGTCGAATATGTATGATGGACGGCGGGATTTGATAACTTGGCAAAGAAATGATGCAAGGAAATACTATACATGATGAAATATACGTATCGGTATAGTAGAGATTGAGAGATAGATAGAAAAGTCATTTTATTTTTCAAAATTATAAAAAAACAAGTATAAAATAAACAAAATAAAAAATAAACAATTTACAAATTACAAAATACAATAATACAAATTAGACACACTACATGTCCGTGGAGTCTGTGTTTATTGGCAAACTTAATCTTTAATCTTTCAATAAAAGTAATAATTAATAACAATATAAGAAACAATATATCAATACTTCTGGTATTATTTATGTACTAAAATTAAATTATAGCTTTATAATATGTCATAGAAAAGGTGATGTGTACCGAGAAAGGCTTAAATATGGCTGACAAGATTCCGGTTTTGGGGTATGCCGATGATCTGGTACTGCTAGGGGAAGACACGGAAACCATACAACTAAATACAAGTGTGTTAATAAAAACCGGTAAACAAATAGGTCTCGAATTAAATACCGATAAGACGAAATATATGATCAGTAGCAGAAATGGTGGCGATCTTGATAATATTAATATTTCAGGGCATACTTTTGAACACGTAGAGAAATGCAAGTATTTAGGTTCAATGATAACAACCCCAATAGGTTCAATGATAACCCGGTTAAAGGTGGGAAATGCGTGATATTATTCAATTGATAAGTTACTTAGCTCACGGCTGCTATCTAAAAACCTAAAGGTTAGAATTTATAAAACTATTATTCTTCCGACGGTTCTTTACGGATGTGTAACGTGGCCGCTTACTTTAAAGGATGAACAGCGGCTTAAGGTATTCGAAAATAAGGTACTGAACAAAATATTTGGTCCGAAGAGAGATGAGGCCACTGGGGAGCTTAGAAGGTTGCACAACGCGGAATTGCGGAGTTTGTACCCTGTGAATATAATTGAGTTGATAGCATCGCGGAGACTCAAATGGGCGCGTAAAGTTGTTGGGCTTAGTGAGGAACGGATTCCGAGAAAGTTGGTATTCGCTGAACCGACTGGTAGGCGTCCGAAAGGTAGGCCGAAGCGTCGATGGGAGGATTGCATTAAGGCTGATCTAGGGGGCTTGGGCTTGACCGGGGAACATTAGACGAGTCTGTGCAGGCGAAGTTTGGTGGTATCGGCATCGAACCTTCGGGTTCGGTAAGCCTATTATTATTATTACTAAAATGAAATTCACTAATAGTTAAATTCTTTCGTTAACAACATTCTAAAAGAGAAAGCCGATCTGGAGTAATTAACTAACGCCAGCCAATCTTTTCCATTTATTAACTCTAATGTTTGATCCCAAGTCAGATTTTTAGAATTCAAATACTTTTTTCTAAACTCTGAAAGTACCATCTAAAGTATAATTTAGGTTTAAAAACATCACTCCTGATTTTAATTACCCATCTAATCACCTCCAGTGATTTACTGTGGCTAGATGTGGATAAAAGGGGGAAGTTTTGAAATTTTTAATTTTAATAATATTTTGAATATAAATATCTTTTTGTATTTGAACCCTCAGTGTTGCTAGATTATTTTTCCATAATTAAATATCATTACAGTTTGATATATTTAAATTACAAGTTAATCCATGCGATTCTTTCAGATTAAGAATGTTTTTGAACCGTGCTATTTTTTCTTAATTATTTGCAATGCTAATATCTTTGGATATCTATGCGGTGGTAAATTCAAAATTTTAATAATATAATCAGAATGAACCTTTAGAGTGAACATAAATAATGGATTTATTGTCGTTTCAAAGTGGAGATAATGAATTGGAGAACATTTTGGTAATTTAAATTATTTAAAAAAAAAAAAACTCTGCAGTTTTTCCACGGCTTCATGACTAACCCCACCCCAGACTTGTGCACCATAGCACATCACTGCCCTACTAATGGAATGAAATACCTGCAACTTTTTGGAAAGAACTATGTCTTTGTTTTCCATGAACTGGCCCCAAATCAAATTCAAACCCACCTTAGCTTTATCTAGTCTTCGAGGTGTTTTGACATTAAAAGAAAAGGTGTAAGAGTGATCCCTAGATATTTATATTGTTATATGTATAGTATAGCGTAAATATAATGTATAGTGGCCAACTAGGCTAACTAGAAAACCGCTATTGAGGGTTCCAAGTTAGTCAAGCGCCTTACTTAGAATCCTCATACACATAGAACTCACAAGACGCAGAATCTGTTCGACAGGGGTAAGCAGAACCCTTAAAAGAAGCAAACTAATTACTAAACATGAGGGTAAAAAGCGAATGAGCATTGTTTAAAAACAATTAGTTTAGTTCTTCCTGACAGACGTGTCGTTCCAAATACAGACCTCTTCCATCGGGTTCCGACACGGCGGTCAGATCCTCGGGTAAGGAGGTTCGGCAATTAGTCTGATGGGACCTCGGAGGATACGGCGGGCTATCGGATGAGCAGTAGGTGAAGAACGAGAACTACTCCTAACGCTTGTGGGAACAAAAATGGCTGTGTCCACATTGTTCTTGTTTTATCGGCCCCATGTTTAGACGAAAGGGATAAAATAAGATGAGAGAGAGGGAAAGAGAGGGGGGATAGAGATAAGAGATATAGAGATAAGAGCGCCTGGTGGACTTTTTCTCTACAAGCCATCATTCAAACGGCCTTCCGAGTACAGTCCCTTCGAAGACCAACTGGTACCGTGGACCTCGTTTCTTCTGCAGGGACTGTACGGTACGGTTCCCCCTGTCCTGGCTTCCGGCTCTTCGATCGATGTGTTAAATCGATTCAATCTTCAGAGATCAAAGGTCCAGTCTTTTTCCTCTTCGATTTACACTGATCTTTGACAATAATCGATTTTAGGTTAGGTTATTTTATTTATGGACACGCATCTATTGTGGTACTTTTCTGTTTATTTTTTTTTTCTATCTGTTTTTATTGTTTTAATTAATTTTGTTAAAAAAAAATTAACTTATACGAAGCTCTATTATTAATTTCACTTGCTTATGTATGAAATATAAAGTAAGGGAAAGTATTGCGATGGTACATGGTAGCACTTCTGGTCAATCACACACTTCATTTTCGTACAAGTTTTCGCTTTCCTGCTGGACTTACCACAAAAACAAGGGCACAGAAACCTTTTTGCGGGACTTAGACATTTAGACTTGAGGGATCCAAAAATTGGAATTTGAAAATTTTCGCAATACATTACCTTACGATATATTTCATATATAAGTAAGTGAAAGTAAAATTAAATTCGATGTAAAATTAAATCATATTAAATACGGTATTACTTGTAGCTTGGTGGCTAGCATAACAGCTTCCTATGCCAAAGGTCACGGGTTTAAACCCGCAGGTGGTCCTGGACTTTTTTAATGGGAGTAAAAAATCCTTAGTTATGCCGTACTTCGGAGGAGACGTTAAAAGGTGGTATGTTATAGGATTCGTTAAAGATACCTATCCTAAAAAAATCTGGTTAGGCAAAATTCAGGACTCCCACTGTAACATCGTCGGATTAGCCTTAGTAGCATAAATTGACGCCAAATAAATAAAGAAACAAACAATCATATTAAATATATATCCATAAATTGGTTTTCAATGTCATTACTAACACCGAATGGGCCGAACTCTATTAGTCAAATATTGTATGTAGCCAATAAAAAAAGCCATCTATTGGGAAATACTTGACTGTAAAAGTTTACAACTAATTTGCCAGAAATGTTTCTAGCTCTAGTTCTAATAGACTGTTAAGTAACCTATCTAGAGGCCTATTTGGTCGCACTACTTTCATTAGAAAAGCAAAGACATTTGCAATATGTGAAGGATGCGAAGACTTCACTCCCGTGTTACGAAAGGTGCACATGGCTAGTTGATTCTGTTTTTGGTACGAATATTTTCGCAGGACCTTATTCTTTGACAAGGCTCTAATTCAAACGGACATTTATAGTTTCTATTTTCCTTTCCCACGCGTGGTGGGAACCTAAGTCAGGAAATAAATAATAAAATAAAACTTATTAAGGATAAAAAAATAGCGGATATTTAAGAATACACATTACAAATTAAAATAAGTTTATATATAGTAATAAAAAATATTGTTACCTATAAAGATTTATATAAGAAAATACTGGTACGCTAAACACACAACTTTAACTTACTTTTTATTATAATAAATTGTAAAATATTAATGGGTCAATCCATTCCAAATCGTCCAGGCCTTGACACTCGACATTTTTGATTTTCTTGATTTTTTGACCAGTTATTCCCTATCTACAAAACCACAAATAAATTATTTTTCGGGTGAAAACAAGTAGTGGATTTATTAGGCTATATAAGGAAAAATAATTAAGCTGAAAATACATTCTAACCTCCCTTGTCATCGCGCACCAAAGAATTCAGTTGATGTAATTTTTGGTGATTTTTTAAAACCATTTTCTTGGCTGCTTAGGTAATGTGTTGTAAGGACAAAAATTATAATTATATATAGATAGGTAATCTGCATTATTTTCATAACTTTTCACTAAGTCCCTTTTGAGATATTTCCCTATAAACATCGCAAACTAAGTTCTCATGATCGAAATTTTTACAGCAAGTAGGACTATGACTAAGCTGGACTGTATACGAAAAAATAATTAAAAGTGAGCCTCCATTGCGTATAAGATAGAAGTTTTTTTATGCAACCTAGATTCGTACATCAAGTTTCTATTCTTACATTAAAAAAAAAAAAATTATCTTTGCTCTATTCTTCTTTAGTCGGTTATTAATTCGTTCAACTCGTATATTTAGCCATTTTTCATTAATGTTAACAACATAACCATAAAACCAAAACGAGAATTAGGAAAATTTTAAGAAAACGTTGCTAGTTTTGTTGATAAATTTAATTTAAAGTACTGATGTTAGTACTTTAAATTAAATTTAAAGTTGTGTGAGTAGCGATCACCAGGTTTTATTTTTTATTTATTTATTTTTTTTTTTTTTGTAAACATATAAATTTTAGAATTAGAGACGTAATTATTCAAGTAAAAATAATTATTTTTTTTTTAGTTTCGAGAAATCCAGAAAATTGTTCAGACAGAACAGTCGATGAGAAGGAGATGCGTGCAGAACGAGCCATTAAACTTCGCGTGCACACTCCAGCTTCCCAAATCCAATTACCAAGGCTGTCTCCAGCCGACCTTGCTGGGAGTGCACTATGGGCTCTGGAATGTCCAGCGACTTCAGGGGAGTTACCTCTTCTTAGAATGCATAAACATTATGTAAATCTGCAACAAGTATTATAGTTAAATAGTAAAAGAGAAGATGGCAGGGAAATGAATAATAATAGGGATATAACATGCGTCTGTAACGTACAATAATGGTCCAAGTATTGCACCTTGGAATAGCCTTACCAAAATTAGAAATACTCCTACGAGAGCAACGTTTTCCAAAATTCATTTTAGTAGGGCTGTTTTGTTTTGTTTTTACTTTTACTTCACTATAAAAAAATAAAAATAAAAAACCTGTACCACTCAACCAACCCAGTAAGGGTCTTGACCTCATTACATATAGAGATTCGTAATGTTTCTAGGCCAACGGCCGTGCAATGAAGTGATGAAGTCATACACCAGATTTTTCCCTGTTTAATTCGGGTAAGAACTCACTATAGGCTGTGTCTTCCCCAGGAGGATTCGTTAAACTACAGTAGCCTTTCCCAGCCAAAATAACAGAGTAAATAATATACTGTCACAGCCGGTATTCGAACCCAGAACTCGGAGAACAGTAACTTACCTATATACGAAATATAAACCCAGCGCAAATATAAGTCTAACACGAAAACGAAAGGTAGTACGAAACTGAAATTATAATTAAGTATAGCATACGCACAAAGATATTACACAAACTATTTCACTAAAAACGGCTAACAGAAAGTGCTGATTTATTCCATGCATTTCGCCTTTTTTCAATTTTATCTAAAATTGCTCTAAATGTTTTTATTACTCAGCTATATCGGTGTAATATATATTAATAGTAAAATGATGTACTATACGCCCGAGATCTTACAGCAATTTTTAAACTAAAATCAGCTAATCAGAAGAGTTAAGATTTGATCAAAAACAGCTCTGATGATTTTGGCCAAAAACACTGTATCGATGTGAACTTTAATAGACTTTAATTTCATGTAAGTTTCATTCTGATTGAAATAGTCTAACAGGGCTCAAATAGCGATATCCTTAATTTTATTTCTTTAAAGTACCTTTAATTTTCCAGATTCAGAAGTATTGCCCATATCATCTTATTAGCCTTGATAAAAAATGTGTAAATTCGATACCCAACTAAAGGAGAAAACAGCAAAATATTTTTTGAATGCAATTTTTATATTTTTGAACATATGAACAGCAACTTAGATGTATAATTTACCGTTGGAAAGCTAAAGTTTTTAGAAAAAAATATTATCTTATATACAATGTAGTAAAAGTAACAATGTGATATTGTTATAACATTTAATCTAAATCGTATGTTTCCAACGAAATTAAATAAACATTTTATTTAAATTTAAGTTTAGTTTATCCTCACACAAGACTGAAACGAAAAGAAACTGCTCGAAGATATCGATTACTACAACACTTACTAGACAAACATTCAAAACTTCCAGTATATTACAAAAGACTCATCTACATCACAATTATCAGACCTATTTGGACATATGGAATCGAGCTTTGGGGCTATACGAAACCACCTAATTCCTCCCGCATCCAGTCCTTACAATCCAAAATCCTTCGCAAAATCCTGAATGCTTCTTATTTTTTCACAAATCAACTCCTTCATAATGTCCTAAACATCCCATTTATTGCAGACATAGCCCGTGATAGATACTCCTCTTTCCATTCTAAACTCCCTGCCCATACAAACCCACTTGTCCGTAACTAATGTTCCTCAGATATCCCTGATAACCCTCCAAGGCGACTGAAAAGAAGGTGGCCTCGGGACCTACTGTCTTAAAATAGTTAGTAAAGTGCTACCACTGGGTAGTTCTTTCTCAAGACATTTTCATGACTTTTATTTTCATACTACAGATTTACATATTGTATTCTTTAGTACAGTTGTAAATTACTATAAATAAATAAAAAGAAAAAAAAGTTCAATTTAGTTAATAGTTCTTTAATTGATTTTAACCACCGAGGTAAGTGAATGTCGTGTGTTGGCTTCACCCGATTTTGTTTACAATTTCACTTACGTATATACGAAATATAAGTCCAACTGAAAATATAAGTCTAACACGAAAACGAAAAATAGTACGAAACTGAAATTATAATTAAGTATACCATACGCACAAACATATTACACAAACTATTTCACTAAAAACGGCTAACAGAAAGTGCTAATTTATTTCATGCATTTCGCCTTTTTTCAATTTTATCTAAAACTGCTCTAAATGTTTTTATTAATCAGCTATATCGGTGTAATATATATTAATAGTAAAATGATGTCGACATAAATAATAAAGAAATAACTTTACTTATAATTTTAATGTTCAGTATGCATAATATTGTAAGGAAACTGAGTAAGTGATAAGTTCAAAAATAAAATGATATAATGAGTGTAATTTATCAACATTTTTACTAGCTGTCAAATATAAAACAAAGAAGGTAGTATTTATACAATATTAACAAGTTTACCAGGTTATTTTATTAATGAAGTGTATTCCTTTGGAATATATCCTAAAACGTTCTGAATGAAACGAATATCCTCTCTTGAGAAATGTTATTTGAATGTTTTATAGAAGCTATTAAACTTTTCATCAAACGACACTTAAATTGAACCAAGGGTAGTAAAACTAGCTTAGGAATTTCCCGACATTATTCCTGTTGGAACAGGAGTACCTCAGGGTAGCAGCGTCTCGTGGTCGGTCCCCTACTGTTTTATATCCACACTCCCGCATTTCGCTGCGTTCTTTGGCGATACTTCTCCTCTCTTATTTGTCTCGTATAAAAAATTTTAAAAGCTAAATAAAGACATTATCGTGATCAATAAATATAATAAAAATATCTTATGTTCTCATCACACAATAAAAAAATAAATAAATATTGAAAGTTTAAATTTTTAAAGCTAAAAGTCAGTAAATTTAACTGTGGGAGGCGATAAATTTAGGTCATTAAATGACAAATCAAAAATTATATTTGACCATATAAGATTTGGTATCAAATCTTGATGGTCACTTATAAAAATAAAAAATAAATAATATATATATGTTTTATATAATATATATATGTATATATATATAAATATATAACTATATATATATATATATATATTATATATATATATATATATATATTACTATTTATTATTATATTTTTAATTCAGAGCTCAATTGCATAAATTAACTGTCGGACAGAGTCTTATGTCTTATCACTGCTAAACTTTCACAAGCTTTGAATTGGTCCAAAATAGTTATAAGTAAAAGCCAAGATAAAATAAAAAACTCTGCAAATTATTACACAATAAATTATTGTTTCCAAATAAATGTTAGGGTATAACTGTTTATATAGCTATAGGCAATTAATTATTATGAAAAGAAATAATTCAAAGGATAATATCATATCACTACCGCTGATTTTGAAACCGAATATCTCAGCTAGTTTTTAACCAATTTCAATGAATCTTTTTTCATTTCGTCGAAAATTTTAGTATTTATTTATTTATTCAATACGAGAAACAGATTTATTTTATTTTTTTATTTTTATTTATCGCCCTTTACCGATCCAAAAACTCTATAAATACTTTTCTCTATCGTCAAAAATAACTGAGTTATTTATGTGTAGAATTTAAATTTTTTTTCTTTTCGTTTTTTTACTTTATATAATTATTCGCAGGACATTGTATAAATTTGATCATATTTTAATTAAAATGGGAATTGTTATACATATTAACACATATACATACTTACAATATAATAAAAATAAAAGTAATAACATATTTAAAATAATAATAGAGGTTACCTGTAACAGGGGGGCTAGCATAGCACCCTCCTATGCACAAGGTTGCGGGTTTGAACTCGGTGGCACTTGGATTTTTTAATGGGAGTAAAAAATCTTTAGTTATGCCATCCTTCGGAGGTGACGTTAAGAGGTAGTTGATCCTGTGCGATATCAGGTACTCGTTAAAAATCCCTATCCTAACTAAACCTGGATAGGCAAAATTTTGAGCTCCCACTGTAGTATCGTCCGATTAGCCACATCAGCATAAAGAGACGTTTAATAAATAAATAAACAAACAAACAATAATAATAAAAATTAAAAAAATTCTTACACTTTAATAAAAATAAAACTACACAAATATATTTACAATAATAATAACAATTACTTTCTTATAGGAAAATGCTTTATTTTATCAAAATTACAATAAAACAAAACAGTGCTGCCCAACTGTATTGGGTTGCTATCATACACAGCGTACTTATCAATCTTGATAACATGTGATATTGACCTGAAAAGTTATAAGTTTATCATAAATTTACTTTCTTTATCAACAGATTTCTATGTTATACCTTATAATATGTAATATGTACTATGTAAAAAAAATACGAATTTGAAAATACACACCTAAATGACCGAACGACAAAGAATCAACGACAAAATTAAAGCAAAAAGATAACACGAATAAAAAAAAACATAAATATAAGTAAATAAATAAGGTTAAGTAATAAAAAAAAAACACACAAAAAGATTCAAAATAATGACAAATAGATACATACAATATAATCAAACACACAAATATGTTTACAATGATAAAATTTAATGTAAAAGTTATGTGTCACATATCTTCACGAATTTCTTCCTTAGGGCCTGAATCTTCTCAGGAATCAGCTTTCATTATTTCTGTAGTTACGGCTTAAGGGGGAATTTTTTTTTTTTTTTTTGGTGAACTGCTAAGGTTCATCATTGAAAATAATAAATCAAAAAACAACCTATAACTGAGAATTAATATTTCCAAAAGCGGACTATGCAAATGACAGTGCGCTTCTGAGATTGATCGTCCGATAGAAGTTTCGATTTCACGACCTTCGAAACTTAACAAGAGGCCCGTTTGCTGAATCCATGGCATCACTTCTCCTATCTTGCTATGGGCTGGAGGTTACCAACCGTTCTTCTCATTTTTGCCATGTTCTGAAATAATACAACAGTTCCTACTTTATTCTTAGAGTAAACTAATTAACATCTTGATAAAACTAGTCCAGAATGACTAGGAGGAAATGTTCTAATATTGTAAATTATAAAAGTGTGGTGTGTGTTTTGTGCACACCAGATTTTTATAGTTTTCTTTCACTTACCGCCGTTGATATCATTAATTTAGGATTTTTTAAATAAATTTAGAGATAAAATAAATTGTCAAAGAATAATTTAAATTGAATTTCAAAATAAACAAGTGTTTTATTAAATTATTATAGTATTGCAAAAATTTTCACATACCAGTTTTCAACGGCAATACACGTTTTAGGGTACCCCTGAGTCCAAATAATTGAGTCCCGCAAAAAGATCTGTGTGTGTGGTAACTCCCGGGCGGAAACGAAAAGTCCTATGAAACTGAAATTTCACATTTAACACAAATATACGCTGGAGATGTTACAAAAACTTCTTCATCAAGATCGGCTTACCAGAAGAGCAACTTTATACCATGCATATTGCACTTTTTTATGATTTTCTCAAAACCGGTTCCGACGATTTTGATTAAACTCGCTATATCGATGTAAAATTCAATAGACTTTAATATCATGTAGGTTTCATTCTGGTTAAAATAGTTTGACAGGGTTTAAATGCAGATATTTTAAATTTTCTTCCTCTGAAGTTCCTTAAATTTTGTTGATTCTATAAAAATAAACATATTATTTTGTTACCAATAATGAAAAACATGTAAATATATAAACTGAATGAATTCGATACCCAACTAAAGGAAAAAACTGAAAAAATATTATTTTTAATGCAATTTTTTGTTTTTTAAGTTAAGAACAGTAATATACATGTATAATATACCGTTGGAAAGCTAAAGATTTTAGAAAAAATATTATCTCATACACAAGCTTTTATAAGTTAATAGAGAGTGATGAAAAGCCTATAAAACTTAGTGATTATTTTAGATAATAATATAATAGACTTTTTAATGAAACACATGTTTCTATAGAAATTACATTTAACTAATTCTTTAATGGTTTCGCTCATTTTTATCTCTTACTGTATTTGAATTTTTTTTAATCGATTCTAAAAACGGAGGTAAGTGAAAGTCGTGTGTTGCCCGCACCAGATTTTATTTTTATTTACAACAATCAGTTAGTTTTATCGGGTTTTCATCACTCTCTATTAACCTTTACAATCCCGTGTATTCGATCATATTTTTCCTAAAATCTTTAGCTTTCCAACGTTATATTACACATCTGCAATACTATTCTTGTGTTCAAAAACACAAAAATTGCATACAAATAATTTTTTCATTTTTCTCAATAGTTTTTTATCAAATTCGCTAAGCTTGCGTATTTATCCGTTATTTATCAATGATAATCAGATGATGTGCCTTTTTTTTTTCTTTAATCTACAAAATTAAAAATATTTTAGCGGAAGAAAATTTAAAATATATTATATATTAGGCATTTAAGACCTGTCAGACTATTTCCATAAAAATAAAACCTACTAATAGATCATATTAAAGCCTATTAAATTTAACATCCAAATATAGATTTTAATCAAAATCGTTATAGCTGTTTATGAGAAAATCGTAAAATGGTGCAAAATGCATGGTATAAAGTTGCTGTAACATCTCGGGCGTATAGTTGTCTTAAATATAAAATTTCAGTTTTGTACGGCTTTTAGTTTTCAAAAACGAAATGTTGTGCGAAACTGAAATTTCATATTTAAGATAACTATACGTTCAAGATGTTACAACTTTTTCACTAAAATTGTCTGAACGGAAGTGCTACTTTATTGTGTACATTTTGCACCTTTTTACGATTTTCTCCAAAACTGCTGTAACGATTTTGATTAAACTCGCTATATCGATGGAAAATTTAATGAGCATTAATATCATTTAGGTTTCATTCTGATTGAAATAGTCTGATGGGGCTTAAATGCCGATATTTTCTTCCTCTAAACTACCTTTGATTTTTATTGAGGATGTATAATCGACTGTAGGAACTATTATAGGTGGAATAGTCAGGAATCAGTCATTTTTTGAAAATTTTTTAATTTTGCCAACGTTTCGGCTCAAGCTTGTGAGCCATCATCAGGACATTAATGAGCCATGTCCAAGCATAAATTGTTCAGTTTATGCTTGGACATGGCTCAGTAATGCCTTGATGATGGCTCACAAGCTTGAGCCGAAACGTTGGCAAAATTAAAAAATTTCAAAAAATGGCTGATTCCTGACTATTCCACCTATAATACCTTTGATTTTGTAGATTCTGTAAAAATAACCATATTACCTTGTTACCATAGATAAAAAACGGCCAAAGATATAAGCCGAACGAATTCGATATCCAACTAAAGGAGAAAACTGAAAACATATTTTTTTATTATTATTTTTTTTAACAACTAATAATCATTAATCAAAAAACACTTATTGTATTTCTTTCAAAATTGACGTCATTTCCTTGTTCAATTTTTGATTGCAAGGACATACCTTTTAGGAGCCATATTGATTGAAGAGAAAAATAAGTTACCAATGTAACAATACCCCCAAGACTGTATTGTTTGATCCTTCTAACAAAAAACAAAACAAAAAAACAACCTTCATTCAGTAAACACGAGATCGCAATCCATAAACTTCTATATAACACCTTCTCGCAGATCTGCTTCCTTAAAAATAGTTCGCCTTTCGTGCTACCCGGTTTTGGAACTAATTTTTTATATACCTGCAAAAAGCCTTGTCAGTTACTACTTTTAAACATCACCTATCACTTCCCCTCCTAAATTATCAATCTTCATAGCCAATGTGATATTTAAAGCCATGTATGGAAACGTTACAAAATTACATTACAAAATATGATTCTTTTCTATACTGAAGTCATAAAAGATACATTTTCATACATGTCTACACGGATGGTTTGTTCGCTACTCTGACTAATCGGACGATGTAACAACGAGAGTTTTAAGATTTGCCTATACAGGGTTAATTAGGATAGGAATCTTTAAATAGTACCTAACATCTCAAAGTCTTGGAAACACTTTTACGTCCCCTCTGAAGGACGGTATAACTAAGGATTTTTTACAGACATTAAAAAATCCTAGGACCATGTGCTGGGTTTGAACCATAGAGCGTGGGCAAAGAAGACTGTTATGCTAACCACTACACCACAGGTGACCCCTCAGCATTTTTGAAAATTCGTCCTCTAGGTGACATTGACCCTGAGGCTCTGATCAGAGAGCTATAATATATCGGCTGACTCCCTCACGCGATGCTGTCCCCCTGCCTCCAATATCCAATAAATACACTTTCTATTTACTGGCGATGTTTTCAGCTCATTCCGCTCGCTTCTGATGTTTAAATTCGCCATTCCCATTTTGAATCGCCATTAAAATTTGAATTTACCAGCAGACGTTTTGAATTTAAAATCAAAAATAAAAAAATCTTACCCAATACCGCTGCAGTACACGTCACAAGCATCATTTTTCGATCAAGACTTAGATAGGAATCATTTCTCATTTTTCTTCAAACTCGAATAAAAATATTTTTTATTTATTTATTGGAACTACTTTATTTGATAATAGAACCAGTAAATATGCTATATGATAAAATACATGAAGAGAAAATCCAGTAGGTAATCAAATCAAGAAGCCTTCGCGTCCATCTTTTCAGCTGCCTCGGAGGATATCAAGAATCAAGAGGATTATCAAATTGAAACTGTTGTGCTAGAGTGGAAATGGAGTTTGGCATGGAAGCAGAGTACGTAGTACGGACCAAATCAGCAACGTTTGGACCATTAAGGTCTTTATGGATGATTTTATTTGTGACAAAGTATGTAGCCTTGAAGATTTTACGAAGGATTTTATGTACTTGAAGAATTTGATGGTTTAGTAGAGCCCCAATGCTTAGGTAGATCCAGATAGGTCTTACATTGTGATATAAATGATCCTGTGTAGTTAAGTGGAAGGTTAGAGCATATGTCGAAGTTTGGGGCAAAAATTGATAAAATAAATAAATCGAAGGGGATTCAAAAATTTCAGTCTGGAATTCAAAGGAGTTCGTGAAAGGACTTTGTTTCTTGAACTTTATTGGGAGTGAATCCCAGAAATACTGTTCTATAACCTGAAGGGAAATTTTATGTTACCAAATCGACCATCGATTTGACCTAGTTGCAATTGAAAGGGTAAAAAATCTGGTGAGCGCAATACACGACTTTCACTTACCCCCGTAATCAATTTAAGAATTTTTAATGAAACAGGGCCCTTAACATATGTTAAGTGCTGCTCTCTAGCAGACAGCATCATTATCAAGAGCACGACGCCATCTAGTGGCATCTAGAGGCAAGGGACTCCCTGCCAAAAATTGCAGGCAATGGCAAGATCTTAGGCAGGTCTGTAATAAGGTCTGAGACGCAAGTTGAGTGAGCACATATGCCCTCAATATATTGCTTAATGTATATAATATGCTCCAAAGAACCAAAATTAACTTTTTATTAAAATTAGCATTTAAATTTAAGTTTTTTTAATAGTTCTTAAATTTATTTTAACAGGAGAGGTAAGTGAAAGTCGTGTATTGTCCGCACCAGATTTTTTCAATACATGTCAACATTTCGGGGCTGTTTCCCCATCTTCGGGAGTCGTTTTAGTTTCTTCAACATTATATTGTTGCCTCTTTTTTAATTGTACTCTAAACTATCGTCTAATGTTCTTCATATGGTTGTCACCATTTCTCATATAAAAAATTATAACCATATTAAAATGAATTGATTAAAATTAATAATGTTGAACGAATTAAAGAAGGTTCTGAAAATAGTCCCTAATGTTGACTCTATGTAATGAAATAAAATTTATTAGAATTAAAAGACTTATCAACCACTACGAATTATACATTTCTCCTGGTCAAAATTAATACAATTTTAAATGCTTATTGTTTTTTTCTTGGTCGATAAGATTATAATGTCAATCACCTTTTGATTGAATATTTATTTTGTCTAATCTGTCTTTATAACTGGCTATCTGAAAATCATCTTCACATCTGCTTACATCACTGGTGCTTAATTTCTGTATTCATTTGACATTAGCTTTTACACCATTGATTATAATCAGTAGATGCTACAGTGGGAATTTTAAATTTTGCCTATCTAAGTTTAACAAATTGGGACAGGTATCTTTACCTAGTACTTGAAATTACGCAGACTCTGGACTACCATTTTATATCCCCTCCAAATGACAGCATAACAAAGTAATGGGTTGTGTCACATGAAATGTTCGTTTTCAAGGTAAAGGATTTTTATTAAAAATACGATATGAAAAAAGATAAATTATTCGAAGTATTTACCTTCTTTTTCTACACTTTTTTCCCAACGTGACACCAACTTTTTTATCCCTGAACTGAAAAACTCTGAGCTTCGAAGTAAAACAAAATCTGAAAACGCACTTTTCACTTGATCATCATTTTCAAAAAGTTTTCCTTTGACGAAGTTGTCTAAATTCCTGAACAGGTGGTATTCTATTGGAGACAAGTCGGGAGAATATTGTGGGTGCGGAAGAACTTCGTTGCCCAGTTCTTTCAATTTTTGCACGGTATGTTTTGAAACATGCCGTTTAGTGAGATCATGAGGTACCCATGTATCGAGCTTTTTTACTTTCCCAATACACTTTAAATGTCTGGAAACGGTAGATGCACTTG
Organism: Piezodorus guildinii; assembly: GCA_023052935.1. Taxonomy (NCBI): domain Eukaryota; kingdom Metazoa; phylum Arthropoda; class Insecta; order Hemiptera; family Pentatomidae; genus Piezodorus; species Piezodorus guildinii. The sequence continues at coordinate 112,825,226 of CM041298.1, forward strand.
CAATTAGTTGTGCTGAGAGTCCTTTGACTGTTTGGTAGGAGTTTCCTTCTACTGTATGTTTGAGGACAACATCGTTGTCTTTTACGGACGGAGGTCTTCCTCAGGGCATGTTTCTCCAAGTCGGCATCTCCAGCTGAAAACTTAGCAAACCAACAGCGAATGGTCCGTTCATTAACACTCCCTGTCCCAAACGCCTTGCAAATATTTCTAGCGGCCTCAGCTGCTGAATGGCCGAGTTTAAACTCGTACAAAAATATTACTCGAAAATCACGTGTTTCCATGTTCATATTAGGAGGTATACTAAAAAGTGGGTAATAGATTGAGAAGCTAATGTTTATAATACAAAGTTAGAGGATTAGTAACTGTTAACTTAAAATATGTAAACATTCGTATGAAAACAACAGAGACCTGCAAAATGCTTTATGTATTTCAGAAACTATAAAAACGGACATTTCATGTGAAACAACCCAATATTTGCTGCTGATAAAGAATCCTAGTGTCACCTGCCAGGCATTAAAGCCTGTTATGCTAGCCACTTCACTATAGATGACCCCTCTAGTAGCCGGACAGTGAATTCTCTCCGGAGACCAAAATAACACCTTTCTTACATCATAATTATTCTTTTGACCTCAACCTCTGGTGTGTCTTGGATTAAAAAAGAACCCAGATAACGTTTGCAAAGTTGAAGGGGCCAATATTAATGATATCAGCAGGTCGGGGTTCTTCTCCAGTGGTAATGTACTTAAAACCCTTAAAATTACTGTGTTGCAGGTTGTTTTTAGTAAGTTTTTTTATTTTTTATTCCAAACAGTACGAGAAGAGGAATGCCCTCACATTCCTAGCGCAAGATCTAGGAACTAACGAGAACTGACAGGTGCAGAGCCCATCTTGAGGGCCATCGCTGAAACTCCAAGAAATTAGTGGGGCCCGACCGGTCCCTCTGTTCTCCGATTTACGAGCTTATAGCTCCGGAGAGGATGTACCCCCGCGCACGGAAATTATCCTGATTAAGCCGAAGAGCGACCGTTAGAGGAGTGTAGCTCCCATCTAGATAACCGCTCTTCCGCCACTACCTCCCTCTTTGTCGTCACACCAACGCAACTAATTCCTAAGTATACTTTGTTTCTTCATGTTGCTCCTTCCGATCCCGAGTTTGATGGTTTGTACTTTAGATTTTGTATCCTTTTTTGCTCTAACCAACATGCTATAAACTGGCGTATGCGCAGCGTTCTGTGTATACCTGTCCACTAGAGATAGGATATCCAGAGATGTGATTCTCTTTACATTTGAGATGCGATTCCCTTCGGTTCTTGTTGATGATAAAGATAAAATGTAAGGTGTCCTGGAATCAAGAAATTTTATTTGAATGATACTAGAAAGAAAAGGAAACAGTTACGCAGTCTAGTATAAATGCTTTTGGTTTATTATTTTCAATATTGATCCTTTTTAATCGAGTAAAAAATAAAAAATAAATTTTTCCCTCTCAAAATTTGAGACCTTACGTTTCAAGATGCGTAGAATCCGAATAACGAATAAAAAAAAATCCGATTGTCCTAACTCATAAATAATAATACAATTGCACTCTTCGTAACCCGCATCCAATCCTTGCAATCCAAAATCCTACGAAGAATCCTAAATGCTCCTTATTTTGTTACTAATAAAGTCATACATAGAGATCTTAATATCCCACTAATTGCAGACTTAGCCCAAACTCGACCAACCTATCAGCCCACTCAAACCCGCTAGTCCGTAAGCTCTCATCTAAATATATTCTTTATAATCCTCCGAGGCGCCTGAAAAAGACGATGGCCTCAAGACCTGATAATAAAATAAACATAACAGTGTTACCTAACTGAATGATCGAAGTGTTACCACTGGGTAGCTGGTTCACAAGACTATTTCATGCCTATATTTGTGATTTTAGCACTTTTAATTGTTGTATATATTTTATAAACAGTTTTAAAAATCAATAGAAATATATTTAAAAAACAAAAAAAACTCTTCGCAATAGAAAATTAAATTCATGTCAGAGAGAGAGAGATACACTTTATGAACAAGAACAAGCGATGGTGCCCAACTTAGTTGGGTTGCTATTTATACAGCATACTATTTTTTCCTTAATGGACAGGTTTTACTTTCACTTACTATGTAAATAGTAAGTGAAAATATCGCGATCGTGAAAATTTTCGAATTCCAGTTTTCAACGGAAATACACATTTTAGGGTCCCCTGAGTCTAAATAACCAAGTACCGCAAAAAGGTCTGTGAGTGTGTCTCCGTGTGTGGTAACTCCCGGGCGGAAACGGTAAGTCCTACGAAACTGAAATTTCATATTTAAGAAAACTATACGCCCGAGACGTTAAAAAATCTTTTTCATCAAAATCAGCTTACCAGAAGAGCCACTTTATACCATGCATTTTGCATCGATGTAAACTTTAGTGGGCTTTAATATCATTTAGGTTTTATTCAGATTAAAATGGTTCGACAAGGCTTAAATGCCAATATTTTAAATTTTCTTCATCTAAAGTACCTTTAAGTTTGTTGATTCTATAAAAATAACTATATTATCATGTTACTACTGATCAAAAACAGGTAAATATATAAATTGAATGAATTCGATACGCAACTAAAGGAGAAAACGAAAAATATTTTTTAACGCAATTTTCGTTATTGAACATAAGAACAGTACTAATACATGTATGATATACCGTTGGAAAGCTAAAGATTTTAGAAAACATATTATCTTATACACAAGCTTTTAAAAGTTAATAGAGAGTGATGAAAAGTCGATAAAACTAACTGATTATTTTAGATAATAATGTAATAGATTTTTTAAAAGAACACATGTTTCTACGGAAATTCCATTTAATTCATCCTTTAATGGTTTCACTCATTTTAAATATAAAATCATATCATGCAATACACACACACAAAAAAATATATATATATATATATTTTTTATTTTAACATTAAAAAAAAAAAAAATTCTTTTCCTTCTTTTAACATTTTTTCCCCTTAAACCATTTTATTCTTTATCCTTTTCTTGCTTATCCCTCATGTTAATTCAAATATATATGTATTTAAAAAAAACATTATATATTAACAATAACAATCTTCGCAACATGACATCCTACAATAACTATATGAAACTCCGCTTCAACATAAAATCTGTAGCATATACAATAAAAATAATAAAATAATACTAACACAATAAAATAAATGATACTATCTTTGTGGTGTTGAGCCTTGCTTGAATTATCAATTCGTAGCGCTAATAGATTTTTGATGTCGTTTTTAGTACTCTTATTAGCGATGGTTTCTTGAGTAGCTCTCTACAATGTATACGGCCAACAGCGCCAAGTCTAACCGCGAATAAGAAATCGGGTCGTAATTTATAGTGGCGGGTAACGAATGTGATCTGATCCGCTTTTTAAAACGCCGGCGAATAAAACAGTTAATTAGAAAATAATTTACGACTATTGGTTCTAAATGTCAGCGCTGGCTAAACGCTTCTTAAATCCCCCTCAGTAACTTCTCGCCGTGGATAATATTTTCACAGCTGCAGTCGACACTAAATTTCTCACAGACGATTACATGATGGAAAGATGGCTCGGGTTTATAAGGAGCCGGGTGGGGTTCTAGGGACCCTTTTCTTTTTGTATCTTTTTTTCAGTGAGGAATGAGACATCGGGATTTTTATTCCTGCGCGGAGATGTTTTATAATGAGCGCGGCGGTGCGGCTTTTAGTACTATCGCGGTGTGCGCCTCTTAAATTCCCTTATCAGCGCCCGAGTCTTGTTTACAATTGTCGTTTCGATAGCGAACCACTCCCGAGTTGGAACGATACATGTTGAGGGCTTGTGTGTATATTTTCCGTATCTTCTCGGTGTAAAGCTATCGAACAATGCTGCGGAACTGTATGATAGCGCAAGTTTTGGAAGGATTAGTTCATATTAATTAATTTCTTATTTTTAGGAAGTGTACTGATATAAATGGAGTTGAAGAGTCAAGTTCGTATAAATCCAAAAATAAATTTTAAAAAGCTGGTGCACGCAACACAGAACTTTCACTTACCTGGACTGTTTTTTGTTTTTCTTGTTGTTTTTTTATTTATTGGAATTTACAACTGTATAATATCATACAACAAGTAAATTTGAATGAAATATAAAAAATCTGGTGCGGGCAACACACGACTTTCACTTACCTCCATTTTTAAAATCAATGAAAGAATTTTCAAATACAGTTAGAGATAAAAATACGTGAAACTATTAAGGAATTAATCAAATTGAATTTATATAGAAACATGTGTTTTATTAAAAAGTCTATTATTTTATTATCTAAAATAATCAGTTAGTTTTATCTTCTTCTCATCACTCTCTATTAACTTCTAAAAGCTTGTGTATGAGTTGATATTTTTTCTAAAATCTTTAGCTTTCCAACGGTATATCATACATGTATATTACTGCTCTTATGTTCAAAAACGAAAAAATTCATTAAAAATATATTTTTTCTGTTTTCTCCTTTAGTTGGGTATCGAATTTATTCAATTTATATATTTACCTGTTTTTCATCAGTAGTAACAAGATAATATTGTTATTTGTATAGAATCAACAAAATTAAAGGTACTTTAGATGAAGAAAATTTAAAATATTGGCATTTAAGCCTTGTCAGACCATTTTTATCCAAATAAAACCTACATGATATTAAAACCCATTAAATTTTACATCGATATAGCGAGTTTAATCAAAATCGTCGGAACCGTTCAAAATCGAAAAAAGGTGCAAAATGCATGGTATAAAGTGCCTCTTCTGGTAAGCTCATTTTGATGAAAAAAGTTTTGTCACGTCTCAGGCGTATAGTTGTCTTAAATATGAAATTTCAGTTTCATAGGACTTACCGTTTCCGCCCGGGAGTTACCACACACACACAGACACATACACACACACACACAGACCTTTTTGCGGGACTTGGTTATTTGGACTCAGGGGACCTTAAAACGTGTATTTCCGTTGAAAACTGGAATTCGAAAATTTTCACGATCGCAATACTTTCCTTACTATATATAGTAAGTGAAAGTAAAATGCATAAAGCACATGTAGAGAAGCTTCCCAATGGAAGCAATCTAACAATAATCTAAACTAAAAGGTTTCAGGGCCATCTCCTTTTCAGACGCCTCGGAGGATTGTCAGGAATTGAAGAGTAAGAAAGGATAGAAACTAGAGGATTAGGGTAGGATTGGAGTTTGTCATGAAACGAATGGTGTCTAGATCGAACCAAATCAGCAACAAACGGAACATTAAGGTCTTTTTAGATTTGTTTATCCGTGACAACGTAAGGAGCATTGAGGATTTTACGATGGATTTTGGATTGTAGGGATTGGATACGGGAAGAATTGGATGGTTTAGTAGAACCCCAGAGCTCAACTCCGTAAGTCCAGATAGGCCTTATGATAGTCATGTAGATGAGTCTTTTGTAGTGAAGTGGAAGATTAGAACGTTTGTCTAGTAAGTGTTGAAGTAGTCGAAAACGTCGTGCAGTTTCTTGTCGTTTCAGTCTTGTTAGAGGGTTCCAAGTAAGGCGTACCTCGAATGCTAAAATAAAATTTAAAACTAATAAATATACGTCAATTTGAAAAATATTTTAATTTTTTTGGGAAACATATGATTTAGATTTAATAATATTTATACTAATATTATAAAGCTGGAGAGTTTGTTTATTTGAACGTGCTAATCTCAGAAACTACTGCTACTAATGATTCCAAATGAATTACCTTTAAATTTTTAAATAATTCATTTTCGCGTTAATATATCTTTTGCCGTAACAATTAATAAATCACAGGAGGAAACATTTAAACACGTAGGAATCGATTTACGTCAAGACCGCTTCTCACACAGCCAACTAACTATATGTCGCTTTTTCAAGATCGGGTTGCGGAGAAAATCAGTATGTTCTTCTGCCACAAGAAAATAAAACTAAAAATATCATTTACGCAGAAGTACTTTAAAATATATTCTCTTAAAAACTTCTTAATAGCGATCATAATAACAGAAATTGACGCAGACGAAGTCGCGAGCAACAGCTAGTAATAGTAACTTTATAAAATTGTCAATCACTAATAAGTTTATTTCTCATTCGTCACTTTAGATCACCTTTTTCAACTTTGTGTATCAGATAAATCTTTGTCTTTCCAACGGTATATTATACGTCTATATTACTTGTTGTTATTATAAAAACAAAACAAAAAATAGTTCTGCTCTTTTATCCTTTAGTTGGTTATTAAATTCGTCCAATTTGTATATTTTGTCGTCTTTAATTGATTTTATTAAGATGATATTGTTAATATTTCAAAGTGTAAAAAATTAAAGTTAGTTTAGAGGAAGAAAATTTAAAAATATCGGCATTTAAGCCCTGTCGGACTATTTCAATCAGAATGAAACATACATGCTATTAAATCACTGTAAATTCTACATCGATATAGCAAGTTTAATTAAAATCGTTACAGCCGTTTTTGAGAAAATTGTAAAATTCCTGGTGTAAATTGGCTAATCTGGTTTGCTGATGAAAAAATTGCTGTAGCGTCTCAGGCATATCCGCTTTGTAAATATGAAACTTCAGTTTCATAAAACTTGCCTTTTTCGAGCTAGAATACACCACACACATACCTTTTTGCGTGACACGATTATTTGGACTAATGGGAACGTAAAACATGTATTTCCTGTGAAAAGTGGAATTAGAAAATTTTAACGATCGCAATACTTTCCCATTATTATATATTTTATATAGAGGTAAGCAAAAGTAAAAAAAAAAAGAAAAATCAACATAGTCGCGTTTTAGAAGATCGTAAAGAGGTGTAAAATGGAGGAAGAGTGGTGCACAACGGTAGCGAAGAGGATAATTGCTGGAGTATTGCACGACTAACGGAAGGAGCAACACGGGTCGCTACTAAATCTTGTCTCCGAGGATTTCTTCATTTATTTTTCTTGCACCGTCCCTTTCGAGATTAATATGAGTTACCGACCTGAAGGATGTATATCGTGCCAACGTTTCCGCGTAATCGCCAAATTTATTGGCACATATATCTTCGCAATTTTCGTCTACGCAAGTTTACCTTCCCTAAGTCTCTGCAATTGCAGTGGTCTCTCTCCAGGAGGTGCTCAAGTAAATTATCGGATCCAGGAAGTCTTCTTTGATTACAGAGTTCTAACTGTGCCGAACCATAAATAAATACATCCCTCAGCTACTTGATAATGAAGATGTCCCTAGCTTCAGTTATAATTAATTACTAAATGCGATATTTAATTATAATAACTAATAATAATATTAATAATAGACTTACTGAACCCGAAGATACGTCCGCTACCTAGACTCTTCGAATGATCCCAAGCTCCTTGATCTGACTTACACCAATCTTCCCATCGACGGTTCTGCCTACCTCTCGAAGACTTCCCAGTCAGTTCATCGCATTCTAACATTTTCAACACACGACTTTCACTTACCTCCTTTTTTAAAACCAATGAAAGAATTTTCAAATACAGTAAGAGATAAAAATATGTGAAACTATTAAAGAATTAATTAAATTGAATTTATATAGAAACATGAATTTATATAGAAAAATGTTTTATTAAAAACATTTATTATATTATTATCTAAAAAAATCAGTCAGTTTTATCGGCTTTTTATCACTCTCTATTAACTTTTAAAAGCTTGTGTATGAGATAATATTTTTCTAAATTCTTTAGCTTTCAAATGGTATATCATACATGCATATTACTGTTCTTATGTTCAAAAACGAAAAATTGCATTAAAAAAATATTTTTTCGGTTTTCTCCTTTAGTTGGGTATCGAATTCATTCAATTTATGTATTTACCAGATTTTTAGCAATGCTAATCAGGATGAAACCTACATGATATTAAAGCCCATCATATTTTACATCGATATAGGGAGTTTAATCGAAATCGTCGGAACCGTTTTAGAGAAAATTGAAAAAAGGTGCACAATGCATGGTATAAAGTGGCTCTGCTGATAAGCTCATTTTGATGAAAAAAGGTTTTGTAACGTCTCGGGCGTGGATTTGTATTAAATATGAAATTTCAGTTTCATAGCACTTTAGTTTTCGCCCGGGAGTTACCACACACACACACACAGACCTTTTTGCGGGACTTATTTGGACTCGGGGGACCCTAAAATGTGTATTTCCGTTGAAAACTGGAATACAAAAAGTTTCACGATCGCAATTACTTTCCCTTACTATATATAGTAAGTGAAAGTAAAAGGGTTATTTTGGATTATTATTTAACTTTTTTAATCAGAAAGGAAAAAAAAAAAACTCCGGTTTGTAAGGGAAGGGGCGGTGTCAAAATAACAACCACAATCCTTCTTCCCTAGAATAGGCTCAGATTCAAAGTAATTAATAACTATAATGAATTATAACTATTAATTAATGAATAATTAAAATGATAACTATGAAAGAAAGCGGAAATTATTGTTATAAACTTTTAATAATAATAAACATTACATAAATTCATACCAATAGAATTATAAACAAAATGATAGAAACTTTAACTAAATGGTGTTGAATTAATGATTAACAATTAATAATTAAAATGAATAAAACAAAATGAGGAAATAGTAAATAAAAGTTAAAATAAAAAAAAAAAAAAGTCTTTACTGATCTACGATGATGGTTGATACTCTTGGTTGGTGGCTCACTCGCTGGGCTGCACTTCCAAAAAGTCGCCTTGCCCTCGTACAGGCATAGAAGGCTGTTATGTTAGCCACTACACTACAGGTGACCATTTGTGTTATTTTTTATTGTTTATAACTCGTAATCTTTTTCTCTTTCTATTGTCTATTCAGTCCTAATTTGAGGGATATGGACTATTGAGAACGAGAAAAGAATCCTACCCTCTGAAAGTGGTGCATACCGCATAGAGATCAAGGCACCATTCAACTATCTGCCGCAACGGAACAATGCCTGATATCTTTCGCTAATGGACTGTTGCTCAACAGCAGCGCACTCTATATATCATAGATAATACTATAGTTCACTCTCCTGCTGACAACTTTATCTCGCACCTGGAGAGTTTCTACATCAGCTGTGTCAGCCCGCCATTCATTCCTCCAAAGAGTCTATGACTCACAAGTACGAATTATGGAGAACGATCGGGGAATTTAAACTGTAGGCTTAAATGACGCGGAACAAATCAATGTTACACCCGCGAAGCCTATAGCAGGATGTTTTATATGAAAGGGTATGCTGGGAAACAATAACCCATTTTTTTATAATAATAATTTTTTTTGTTGAAATTTTACAATAAAAACAATATATGTGTTTGAGCCTGAACATTATATATATTTATTTTATTATATTTTTTTTTTTACCTGTATATTTTGTTTCTAATTTAAAAATCAAATTAAATTAAAAATAGTTTTTTTTTAATGAGGAAAATATTTTTTTTTGTTAGTTTACATGTTGTATTTACGTCTTCTAGTTTTATATTCAATAGTGTAGTTAGAGATTAGCCAGATAACAGTGCCCCCTTGCCCTCAAGCCAGTACCGATCGCACTAGTAAGCAGTGAGCAGCTTCTTTTGTTTGGCATCTTCAAACCATCTTTGACCAGGACTTCGTCTCATCATTTGAAGATAACCGACACATCCTTCCAGAAATCGCCTACCCGTCGTGCGGAACCAAAGAATTTATGGACAGATAACTATCCTATATATATTCTTTCTCATTATATTTATTATTTTTTTGTAGTTTGTACCATAGTATTAACATACTAACCCAATTTTAGAACCTATTTTTTTTACAGTTAGGTTAATAGAAGATTTTTTTGATTTTTTTATAAATCAAATGGTTTTTATATTTTTTTGTAAATTTTCCTCATTTTTTTATTAAACTTTTATTTATTTTGTTTAATTTCAATTTTATCTTTTATTTAATATTACCCTTTTATTTTTTATTTAATGATTAAGTACTCTTATAAGCTCTTTTCAAACGGGATCGAGTCTACATTATTTTATTTCGTTTTAATGTCACTCATCCCAACAATATGGGTCTGATAAACATGAGTAGCTTATAAGACAATGGCATGATACAAATGTATCATAAAAAATAATAATCATTAGCTGTTGCCAGCGACTTCATCCGCGCTAATTTCTATTATGAATATATTTGAAAGTACTTCTGCGTAAATGATATTTTCAGTTTTATTTTCTTGTGGCAGAAGAACATACTGATTTTCACCGCGACCATATATTGACAACGCGATATATGTGTGACATACGTGTGAAAAGCAGTCTTGACGATAATCGATTCCTACATATTTAAATGTTTGATTTATTAATTGTTACAGCAAAAGATAACAAAGGAAAATTAAATTATTTTAAAGGTAAAAATAAATCATTTGGAATCATTGGGAGGCGAGATTAATTTCCCCCGTTTTTCCACATTTTTCACTGATTCTTTGCTCATATTTTTTTTTCTTATCCTATACATTTTAAGGAATTGTGGAGTCGTTAAAAGTTTTAAAATAATTTTCAAAATGAAGTCTTTTTGCGACGGGGCTCGCTTCTGGCTGTTTGGTGTCCTTAAAATTACCTCTTAAGCCTGTCTTATTCTATAATAACTTAATCAGATACAACAGCATTTTGCCACCGTTTTGGGTCTGGTGGAGGTATTAAGCTAGGAACTAGCGGATTAGCAATTTGTGTTGGGGTTTCAAAAAACTTGACCTGACGTCGTTTAATAAATTCTTGCACAGTTGGGATGTTCAAAATTGTATGGTCATTGAGAGTTTTTTCCCTCCAGAGTGAAGTGCTTCTGCATATTTTTTTGACTACCCCATTTTGAAATTGCTGCAATTTCTTCGCTGTGTGCTGTGTGATATGAGGAAACATAGGAGCGCCGTACAGCAGTGCTGGCCGGATGAAGCTGCTGTAAATAATGATTTTTAGTCGCAAGCTTAAGTGTGGCGAAGTGAGGAGATGGGCTAGTCTGTACGACTTGTTTCTAACATTATTTAGTGTTTTTCTAAAGTGACCTGAAAAGTCAAGTGTAGGTCAAATTTGATTCCTAGGTATAATATTGTCCTGGGAATAGATTTCTTCACATTTTCTATCTTAAACCTTTTAGGCTTTTTATTTTTGGTCGCCTATTGGTCGCAGAGTGATGTTATATAGCCTAAAGCCTTCCTCGATGAATGGACTATCCAACACAAAAAGCATTTTTCAATTCGAACCAGTAATTCCTGAGATTAGCGCGTTCAAACAAACAAACTCATCAGCTTTATAATATTAGTATAGATTAGCAGCAGTCCAAAAAATTCTCAAAATCGAGGATTATCAGGAATTTAAGAGGGACGAAGGAATAAAACTAGTAGGTTAGAGTTCGAATGGAGTATGTCATAGAAAGATCGGTACACGGTTAGAGCTAAATCAGCAAAATATGGAACATTAAGGACATTGTGAATTAGTTTGTTCGTTACATAGTAAGGACAACTAGATTCTACAAATGATCTTGGGGTCCTGAAAGTTCAACTCCGTAAGTCCAGCTTGGTCTTTCGATTGTAGATGAGCATTTTGTAGTTGAGAGGAAGGTTTGACCATTTGTTCTAGTATCTACTGAAAAAAACTGAGAACGACGGACTTATAAGTGAGAACTACCATATATTCAATAAAAAAAATCAAGTTTTGTTTTCTATTTTACCATTCTGTTAATGTGAATACCCAATTTTATTCCTGAGTTACATATATAATTTATAAGGTTTAGACTCACCCCAGGTATCATACAATGCCATTTTATCATTACACATTTTTAACCATATTTTAGCGAGCTAAGTAAATCTTGCATTAAGGTTAAGGTTTAAAGAAGTAACAACGCGCAAGGAAACTTGATTACGTTTCATTTTAATCTTATTAAGTACCTTAAGCTGTGCCTATTTCAAATAATTGCCAACCTCTCACTTTTAGAAAAATACGGATAAACTTATCAATCATTGTTTCTTATTATATAGCATTATTCAGTCGTTCGTACTAATTGGTCCTCCGGACTGGATCGACAATTTCTTCCACAAGAAACCTCCTATTATCAAACATACAATAATTAAATATACCGGATGAATGCAAATAAAGTAACTCCTTCATCTGTTCCAGACTGTATAATAGCATATAAATAAAAGTTGTACTTATCTTTAGCCGTATATTGCATAAATCATTAGATATTCAGTGATAAATTTTAACAATTTAGAACAACTTTACTGTATTTCTCAATACAGCTATATTTATTTTGATTAAACTCATTATATAAATACGAATAGAAAGTGATGTACTTAATAATTTTTTTTCAAAAATTAATTTTGTTTATACAGCATTGATTATTATTAAACAATCGTTTGTAAAATTTTGGTGCTCCGGGATGGATCGATTTTTGTTTTGAAGAGGTCAAAAGTTTAATATAGAGGTACATGATGAACGCAAAAGAGAACAGGTATGCTGATGAACATCTAGTTCAGTTCTAGACTTTATAAAACGTTTAGGATATAAAATTCTTGTAAAAAGGCCCATACAGTCTGATAAAACTCTTTTCATAAATTGTGAGCATTAGAACGGTACATAATAACGGAGAGACTTCATCCTCATTCAAACATTTTGAAAAAAATTTGATATAAAAAAAAAAAAAAAAACCTCTATTAAACTTCGGTTTTATTTTATGGTAGATTTTTTTTTTTTTTTTAACCTTCTGTTATTGTTGTGATCATCATCAGATTTTTAAAAATTCATCTTTCATTCACTCATGCAGTATTTATCGTTATTAATCACTTGTATGTAGATTTTTGGTCCTCCGGGCTGGATATACATAAGTTTTTTGTTTTTATTATTCTAAAAGGTCGCTGATGATCACAGAACATGGAGGCACAAGAGCAACGCTAAAAGTAACATTGATGTATAATGTATCATTGGTAAGCTAAAGGTTTTAGAAAAATATTATATTATATACAAACTTGTAAAAGGTAATGTGAAGTGACGAGTTGTTATTATAGTAACAATTTAATATTGTAATATTATTTAAACTAAATCATATGTTACAACGAAACTGAATAAACTTTAAACATTTTTCAACTTTAAGTTTATTTAATAGATATTAGATTGATTTTTACAGCAGAGGTAAGTGAAAGTCATGCGTTGTCCGCACCAAGTTTTTTTCGTTAGAACACAGTAAAGAAGACTTATTAACATGGCATAAGAATTTTATTTTTATATGGCAATGATTATGATTAGACACTCGATTGTAAAATTTCGGTCCTCCGGGCTGGATCGAAATTATTTTTTTTCGATCCTAAAATGTCTCTCGCGATAAGAGAACCTGGAGGCACAGATCAATGCAAAAGAGAACAAGTTTTGCTAAGTGAGTAACCCCCAGATCTGTTCCAGACTATATATAATGGTTTGGGATAAAATAAAGAATAAAGATAAAAAGTACAAGAGGCTAATGCCGAGAGTATTCGGACTTTTTGCTGCGATTAAAATACAGGACAGAGTTGAGGCCCGCCTAGGGGGGCGATTATGAAGGCTATGATTAAGGAGCCTCGCCTCAGGGTCCGCCGTACAAAGTATCCTCCCGGGGAGGAATTTTTATTTACAGCGACCAGAGCGATCTCCGGGAGTAGATAGGGTGTCCTCGTCGCTGCGACGGGACATAGCACACTATAGCACACTAGGGCTAATTACCATGATAATATCTCTTTGCCGTCATTTTTATTCCTGGCCCGGGGCGGAACCGGTACCTCCATTCAGCCTCCCTCCCGTCCAGTTTTTTATTCCTACCGTGTCCTGCCAAACGGGTCTTTGTTTTCACTCCGAGATATTTGCCAGTCCTTTAAACGATATGTCTTCGTAGTCGTGAGTGAGTTAGTGGAGGCGTTTACTAAACATGTTACTGTATTAATACTGTTCACAGATGGCAAAATGGTAGAAGTTACTTTTCTAGAAATGAGAGTTTTTAACATTCTGCGCTTACGTTTAGAAGGTGGCAAAATGTCATAAGTCTTTCATTTTGTAAACAACTTTACCTCGTACAAATAAATAAGCGATGAGACACTGCAGATTGTGAAGATCATATATCTAATAAAAGTGACCTATTTCGCTTTGCTATATGAGCACAGAATATTTAAATATCATTTAAAAAAATTTATTTATTGAAATTTACAGCTGTATTATAGCGATTAATAGTAATAATATAAGAAAAATCTGGGCAGGCAACATACGACTTCCACTTACCATGACTATTATTTTTTTACTTTCACTTACTATATATAGTAAGGGAAAGTATTGCGATCGTGAAAATTTCGAATTCCAGTTTTCAATGGAAATACACGTTTTAGGGACCTCTGAGTCCAAATAACAAAGTCCCGCAAAAAGGTCTGTGTGTGTGGTAACTCCCGGGCGGAAACGGTAAGTCCTATGAAACTGAAATTTCACATTTAAGACAAATATACGCCCGAGACGTTACATAACCTATTTCATCAAAATGAGCTTACCAGAAGAGCCACTTTATACCATGCATTTTGCACCTTTTTTAGATTTTCTCGAAAACGGTTCGACGGTTCGATTAAACTCGCTATATCACTGTAAAATTTAATGGCTTTAAGATGTAGGTTTTATTCTGATTGAAAATAGTCGACAGGGCTTAATGCCGATATTTTTAAATTTTCTTTCTCTAAAGTACCTTTAATTTTATTGATTCTATAAAAATAACTATATTATCTTGTTACCACTGATGAAAAACAGGTAAGTATATAAATTGAATGAATTTGATACCCAACTAATGGAAAACACTGAAAAATATTTTTTTAACGCAATTTTTCGTTTTTGAACATAAGAACAGTAATATATATGTATGATATACCATTGGAAAGGTAAAGATTTTAGAAAAAATATTATCTCATACACAAGCTTTTAAAATTTAATAGAGAGTGATGAAAAGCCGATAAAACTAACTGATTATTTTAGATAATAATAAAATCGATTTTTCAATAAAACGCATGTTTCTATAGAACTTCCATTAAATTAATTATTTAACGGTTTCACTCATTTTTATCTCTTACTGTACTTGAAAATTCTTTAAGCGATTTTAAAAACAGATGTAAGTGAAAGTCGTGTGTTGCCCGCACCAGATTTTTTTATATATATTTATTGATATTTGCAACTGTATTATAAATTAATTCAGTAAATGTGATACAAGATTATACTGTCATGATTCACATGTAGAGATACTGCCCATTGGCAGATCTCCAAAAACTATGCTGAACCAGAAGGTTTCGGAGCCATCTTCTTTTCAGACGGCTCGGAGGATTATCAGGGATTGTTGAGGTGACAAGGTTTTAAACTAGTGGATTAGAGTGAGAATAGAGTTTGTCATGAAAGGAGTGGTTCGGGCCAATTCAGCAACATATGTTCCATTTAGGTCTTAAGGGGTGTGATACATAGACTATTAAAATCAATTGCTGAACTAATAATAATAATAATAATTTTATTTATTTGTCTTTAGAGCAATCCCCATACAAATAAAGCTGGCTGGCACAGCACAATTAGTAAATTTATCACCAGCAAATATACATTATTTATTACAATTTGAATAAATATTTAAAACAAAAACAACGAAACACATATACAGCAGTAAGCATAAAGGTGCTGCTATCTTTATGATTAATTTCATCCAGCATATACATAAATATCATAAATTAAATATAAGCATATCAATAAATAATGCAAAAATATTAGTACTAAAGCAAATACTAAATCCCCACAAATTACTAACAAGTCGAGAAACCTTTAAGAATGATTAACATTATGAGAAATATTTTGAAATCTTATTTTAAGATTCTCTTTGACAAAAATAAATAATGATTTCAGGTCTATTACGTGGGGTTCCGCAAGAATTTCGTAAAAGCCATCAATACTCACATCATTTAATACGGGCATATAACGGGTTCTATTGTCATGGTTGCAGAACTATTAAATAAACTTAATGTTGAAGAGAGTTAAAAGTTAATTAAAATAAAATGTTTCTTCAGTTTCGTTGGAAAGATATGATTTAGATTAAATAATATAACGATATAAAATTGTAACGTATAATTCACTAATAAGTTTATACTCTATTTGTCACTTTACATTACTTTTTACAACATTGTATTGTATATAAGATGATGTTTTTTCTAAAACCATTAGCTTTCCAAGGGTATATTATACATCTATATTACTGTTCGTATATTAAAAAAAAAACATTAAAATTCCATCTCATTTAGTTGGATATCGAATTCGTTTAAATTATATATTTACTTGATTTATATCAATGCTAACAAATATGGTTACTTTTGTCCCAATCGATAAGATTAAAGGTACTTTAAAGGAAGAAAATACAAAAATTTGCCATTTGAACTTTCAGCCTTCTGAATCCCTTTCAAGGACGATTGATGTTTTTTTTTAAGGATGAAACAGTTTGGTTGTCGGTCATAAAAGATTATGACATAATAAAAAACTCTTTAATATCCGACGTTTGGATCCGAAACGTCGAAAATCAACAGCAAGGGATTTAAAATCATTCTAGAATCAAATTCTCTTCAACCTTAAATCTTAGTTGCTTCATGACTCGTACCTGTAAGCCCTGATGAAGACTCACAACATCTGATAAAACGTCGGTTAATAAATAGTTTTTTACTATTTTATAGTATTTTATGACCGCCACACAGTGGGCAATATGACCGATTTATGTGGACAAAATTCTGAAACTTGTCTATATTTAACCTTTTGGGTCCCAGAATACGGGAAAAAATATGTAAGAAAAATTATAAAAACTAATTGATTTTTGACACGGTCGGTGAACGCACTGTGGTCAAACATAAAATTTACTGGCTGATATATAAAAATTCCCTAAATTTTACGTTTTAAGACCCAGAATACGGGAAAAATAATTTTTTAAAATCTAATTATGGCTCGGAGTTGCTAAAACCTGCTAATAAATGTATTTTATATCATTTAGGAAATTCTTGAAATTATAGATTTTAAAACTTTTGATTCGGAGTGTTATGTCTGAAAAAAATTACGTATCACCCAAAACGCAAAAATTCTTCGTAATATCTAAATACTAGAAGGAATGATGAAACAAATCCTACAAAAAAATCCTTGGGGTAACTTGGGGGTTATATAGTTTTTCGTTATTGAATAGGGGCATATTTACTAATTGCATAATTAACTCTAAAGGTGAGATTGCAATGTATATTCAATAACGAGTTTGGAAATATAAAGTCTTACCTGTCTCAGCCATGTCCTTTGTTAAAAAAAAGCAAAAAGACTTTGCTTTAAATACACCTTGAACACAATAAATGACCATCAAATAAAGATAATCCCACTGCCGGTTATTAGGCACCTGTGCGAACAGGAATGTTTCATTCATTTATTATTTATTTGTAAACACGGTATGGAATATTAGTATTAAGGGTCTTGCCTACTAATAATAAAAAGGTGAAGCACTGGAAAAATCCAAACTTTTGACTTCACTTTTGTCCACCTAAATTGGTGATTTGTCCCACTGTGCGCCATCCGAACCATCTGATCCTTTATAACCATTAAACTGTAAACTATTTAATATTCATGTTTTAAATTCAGTAATTAATTAATGGATTATTTATGGTCTTAGGAGAAAGTACCATCCATAAATGGTTAGCTCGGTTCAGATTGGGAGACACAAAGCACTCAGGTCGTCCTTCAACTGTAAATGATGACCAAATACATGCATTGATCAAATCAGACCATTACTTCGGCAGTATATAGTGCGCACTAAGAATAATTAAAGGCAGCGGTTAAGAAAAAGCGTCCAGGATTCGCTGATCGCAAAAGCATAGTTTTCCAACACAATAACGCTTGTCCTCACGAGTCTTTGCAGATCCATTATTTTAGTTTGGCTAGGATGTGATCCCCCACCTATCGTATTCACCAGACGCCCCAAAAGATTTTAACTTATTTTAGGCCGTTCGAAACTCTCATAGCGGGAAACACTTTAATTTGCTCGAGGGCTACGAAACGCACATGGAGGAGTTCCTTGCGCAAACATTTAAAAGTTATGGGAGGATGGAATAAAAAAAATACACGAATTATGACAACAAGTAATAGATCTTCTTCTTCTTTCTCTTCCTTCCAGTGCCTTTCAGCACGGAGGAGCCTCAAGCCACTTGGTTCACCCACCTCGGTCCATAGCAAACAACTTCGTTTGCCAGTGTTTTCTCTCTTTCCAAACCTAGCCGTTGGATATGCTGAAAATTACTCCTTCCACGTCTGCCTCGTGGTCTTCTACCAGTTGGCCTCGCCTTCATATATTTTCTGAGTACTCTATCTTCCCCCATTCTACATAAATGCCCATACCATCGGAGTTAACGGTTTTCTATGAAAACAAAAAGCAAGAAGATGACCGATGGCAGAAAATGTGGGACGATAGCCAGGTAAGCAAACTAAAGCATATAAAACAAACAGTGAAACCCTTGTCCACATCTAGCCGTAGCAGCCGGAGGGAGGAGGTCGCACTGACCCGGCTAAGGATAGGACACTCGCGGCTGACGCACTCTTATCTTTTTGCTGGGCAGCCGGTGCCCCGATCCAGCATTGTGATGGAACCCTTACCATTCGGCATATTTTTCAAGAATGCCCTTATTATTCATCACACCTAAATAAAATTGGACTAAGCCCGAATATTTCAACGGTGCTGGGTGATAGAGAGAAAACCATTGAATTAGTTTTTGATTTTCTTAAGGAGCAGTCATTATTATCGAAATTATAAAGACCATTCCTAGTCAGTTAGCATTACTAGCATTACCTTTTTAAACTATTGTTTACATGAAAATAATTTTTTTTTTTATTATTATTATTATTTTTTTTATTTTTTTTTTATTTTTCATTTCTCTCAATTACTCATTACCTAATAGTTCTTTCTTATAAAGGTTGAATATGCATATAGTGTCTAGGCGTTGATGACCTTAGGGTTTTACGCCTTAAAACCAAAACAAACAAACAAACAGACATAATAGATGAAAATACAGAAATAATTGATTAAAAGTATTAAAAGAATCTGAAGTGTTTATTGAAATGACCCCTAAAAGACCCGACCAACTTATTTTACAACCCAATATATTATATTGTTATGTATTGAGGATGCTGAGGGCTCTAAATTTATTATTAAATAGTTAATACATTAATAAAGCAAATATTAATAAGCCTTTGTCGGCAAAACATCAAAAGGCGTTTACCTCCATGGGGCCTCCCAGCGATATGTACCTCGGGAAACTTCCTAGACACTAGGAAAAAGGACCCCGGCTTGGGGCACTTCCCAGATTAGCCCTGCCCGATGTGATGACGATGAGGAGAAGATTCGAAAAAGGGAATCAAGAATCCTCAATATGAGGCGAGTCTTATTCCAGCCACGAGAGTGGAAGTCCAGCAAGAGAACAGCGGAGGTACCTCCGCAAGAAGAGGAGATGTCCGTCTGGGGGTCAGAGAGAGCAGCTGGAGATCTAAGAGCCAAGAACTGATTCCGCCTTCGCCAGCCGACTTGGTGATTTAAAGGTATTTCTGTTTTTAATATTGTATGGCAAAGGTAGTAGTGAAAATGTCCCTCAGTATTCTCAATCAAAATTCTAAGCGATGTATTAATATAATTTATATGTGTAAGTTAATAATTATAATAACGTATTAATTGTATCTTGTTTACTTTAATCTTACCCTGCATGCCACCTATTTGATTGGTAAACACGATACCTTTGGAAAGGAGATCCAATGGTATCATTAAATATAGTTTATATATAGATTAAATATATCAAGTAAGCTAGTTTTTGAAGGTACTGCCTTAGAAAAGCAGCCGGTCAAAAACATAGCAGTGTATATCCTTCGTTTTCATTCTTCATTTAAATATATTTAGATATTATTTATATTATTTAATTTATTATATTATGTAACTTCAATAACTTGGTCCTCCGGGCTGGATCGAACATTATATGTTTTCATCTTTTCGAGTTATCGAATTAGTTATAATGTTTGATAGTTGCATATAAACCGGTTGTTTATAAAAATTACTTCTTAGTAATTTAATTTTCTAAATCTATACTTTTGTAGACTTACCTTAAGCTTTTATTTGTAAAAATTATACATTATTGTATGATTAGAAATCTAAGGCTTTAAAAAATTACTATTATTATTATTATTATAGAATAAATATAGGAACAAATTTAAAAACAAAAAGTTCTTTTAAATTTTTTAAAAAATAATTATCAAACAAATATAGCACTTAGAGAAGAGATATCCGATTCCTATAGGAATCTGTTAGCCTACATAGAAGACCATTGGGACTGATAAATATGTATTTTCTCAAACAGGTTATAATGATATAGTCCCAGGGAAATATGAATTTATTCTGGAGAGTCGGAATTATCGGGGTGTAACCAAATATTCAAGAGTCTGTTCAATTTGCATAAACCAACCTCACCATTTTCGGATTCAACGAGACCTCGAAAACTTCTCACGGCTTCAGGCCTTGTATATTTCCTCTGATAACGCCATTATTAACTTAGTCACACAATAATTATTCTTATTTATTTAAATCTATAACTATGATGAAATATAATTCTGATAATTACGAAGTTTATAATCATTAGCAGACATTCCTAATCGCATGCAGGCTTTGTTGTAGATTAGATTGAAATTATTTATTTGTTTATGGGGAAGCCCCCACACAATAACAGCCTGGCCCATTAATGGAAATAGTATTTGTATAATCTCTCTCTCTCTCTCTCTCTCTCTCTACTATATATATATATATATATATATATATATATATATATATATATATATATAATCTCTTGTCACGATGTATGTTCGCAATAATTACTGAACCGAATTCGATCAAACTTCGTAAGTACCTGTTATTTGGTCCATATTAAATGATAGGATGGTTTTTATATATTATTATTACTATTCTAAATGATTGAAAAATATATTTTTCTAAAACGTAAAACAAAATTTGTTTAACTGTGGCAAACTGATTCCAAGTAACCTTCCCATATATTTACATATGTAATTATTAATCCAAAAGTGTGTGTTGATAGTCTCTATGCTTTCTTACTTATAAAATATACATTCACTCAATATTTTCCAGTTACAATAAAAGATATATTAATGTACGTTTCCAGAAAAATTATAAGTACTCATTTGACTGACAGTCAAATTTATAAGCATTTTTTATATTATTCTTGCAGCAACATAAATTTAGTTTAAAAAAATTCAGAAACTCACATTTTAACAGAATAATGGTATTTGATCCTGCAAATAGATGAAATTATTATTTCAAGAACTTGGTAAACATGAGAGGAAAAACCGTGCCTGATCTAACTTAATAGTAGATTTATTTGATTGTTTTATGTAAAATAAAAGCTCAAAAGTTATTTATTTATCAGTCTCTGTAGTTAAATTTGTTTACACGTAGTTAATAATATAGTTAAATTTGCTAAATTCACACAAATAGTAAGTTCAAGTTCAAAACAAACATCATAATTACATACTTTCTTATTATAGTGCCATAAATAGATAAATTGTCCTTTGAATATTCACTTTCTTTATGAAAATAATGAATTAATGTAATTAACCAACAAAGAAAGATATTTCTCAAAGGGAGAATAAGGAAATATACACAACTTATTAAGTAACGATATAAAGACGTTAGTTATCACTAATGTTGTATCAGGAAGGTTATAGTGACTGTTACCAACTTATCTCGCGTTATATTCTTCCAAAAAGTACTATATCCATGTTTCGTTCCAAAAAGTACTATATCCATGTTATATTTCTTTAATCATCGGAAAAGTGAAATGATTTGGAAAAATGAGTTGGTAACACACTTCAACTTTTGATTTTAATAAAAAAAGAATCACGTAAACAGGTCCAATAATAAATAAATTTTCTAAAGTGGATGTATTACCTTTTGGAAATCAACGTCTCAATTATTGCTTCATTGTTGGTGAAGTTCTCCTTCAAAACGGTACATACTCATATCTGATTTAAATATCTCTAACCTCTTTTTTAAAATTTTAATTTTCTATATAATATTATCTTTCTACTATCTTTTGTTTCTAATTATTTTTATATTTGTCATTTGTCATAACCTTTCTTTCACTTTGTTTTTAATTATCGGTATAATTCTTTTACTTATCATGTTTATATTGTATTATACATCTGATGGGTATCTTTTGTTTTTATAGCCCTGAAGAAGGCCTATAATTTAGGCCAAAATGTCGGCACCAGTTTACTAAGTTTATATCTTGGTTGTGTGTTCTTTTGACTGCACCCTTTTGACATATATGTATTATCATGATTTAGTCATATCAAATCTTCTATTTCATATTATCTAATTAACAGTAATTTCAAAACGCGATTTAGATATGGAATTATTTTCTAAAGGTACTCATTACACATTTGATTTTATTCCAAATCATAAGAACACATTTCATCCTATAACTTTTATATCGTGTTGTTGTTGTCGGTTTGGGTTTTGAGGCGTAATACCTGAGGGTCATCAACGCATTTATTTCGTTTGTTTATTTTATTTACCTTCTATCAAAATAAATAAATTAATAATAATAAATAAAACATAAATTTAAATAAATTGAACAAAAAACAAAAATTATATATATATAGAGTTGGTCCTACACTCGTGTACCGTATCCCCTATATTTTATTTAGCAGCTGTCGGGCCTTGAGAAAGTTTAGCAATAATTATATATTATTTTCGTCATTGCTCGATAAGGTATCTATATCAGTGCTTATTCCTGATCTGTTGAAATATGATTGGTAAAAAGGGCATTCCTCAAATATGTATCTGACATTAAGTGGGACTTTAATATCGTGTTAATAATAATAATAATAACAGGCCTGCCGAACCCGAAGGTTCGATGCCGATACCACCAAATACTGTCTAGACAGACTCGTCCAATGATCACCGTTCAAGCCCAAGCTCCCGAGATCAGTTGTGCAACCTTCTAAACTCCCTAGTGTCCTCATCTCTCTTCGGACCAAATATTTTACGTAGTTACTTATTTTCGAAAACCTCAAGTCCTTGTTCATCCTTCAAAGTAAGCGGCCATGTTTCACATCTGTAAAGGACCGTCGGAAGAATTATAGTTTTATAAATCCTAAGTTTTAAGTTTTTAGACATAAGCCGCGAGCTAAGTAATTTAGCAACTGAATAATAACACGCATTTCCCACCTTTAACCGAGGATTTATTTCCTCCTGAATTTCATTTTTTCTCGTTATCATTGAACCTAAATACCTAAATTTCTCTACTTGTTCAAAAGTATGCCCTAATATATCAATATCACCAAGATCGCCACCGTTTCTGCTACTAATCATATATTTCGTCTTATCGTTATTTATTTCGAGTCCTATTTCTTTACTGTTTTTTAATAACGTATCGTTGTATGGTTTCCGTGTCTTCACCTAGCAGTACTACTGGCAGTACCAACTCATCGGCCTATCCCAGAAGCGGAAATTTATCACCCAGATTTAAACCTTTCTCGGTGCACGTCACCTTTTCTATGACATGTTCTAAAACTATATTAAAAAAAAATATACAAAAAAACCTACTTATACAATAATTGAGAATACATAAAATATTTAAAGATACACGAAATAATTGAAAATACATAAAATAATTGAAAATACATGAAATAATTAAAATACAAAAATTAATAGAAAATACATAATATGATTGAAATTTTGAAATTTATAACATAAGAAAGTAAGTTAATTTATTAATACATGTTTTGTTCTCTTATGGGTATATTGTTTCTGTGAAAATTTATTGTAATTACCGATTTCTATTATTAATGGGTTTTTGGAGACTGGAGTTTTACTGAAGAAAGAAGCTGTTTGTGAATGGACAAGTTGTTTGATTGTAGGAAGCTGCAAGTCTTGGAGCATTGATGATATTTTCGTGTATCGGGGGAAATTATTAATTATCCGCATTGACAAGTTTTGAATTCTCTCGAGTTTTTGGAAATTAGTCGAGCAGGATGAGCTCCAGACTGGAGAGGCGTATGTGATTAACGGGCGGACGACTGATTTATATATTGTTAATTTTTTATAAAGAAACAGTAACACGCTATACAGTAAAAAACAATATAATACTTAATGAATATAAAAATACAATTATAAAGAAACAGTAACATAGTACACAGTATGAAGCAGTAATTGACTAAGCTAAAAAGCTATAAGGAATACATATACATATATACAAGATATAAAATTAAGGCATGAAAATACAAAATTGAATTATATTATACCTAATTAATACAAAAAGACAAGTATAAGAAACAGTAATACAGTACACAGTAATGAACAGTAATTGACTAAACCGAAAGCAATAAAGGATATAAATTTATATATAAACAAGAAATAAAATTAAGGCAAGTAAATACAAAATTGAATTACATAATAAACGATTATAAAGAAACATAACATAGTACACAGTAAGAAACAGTAATTGCCAAAATCAAAAAGCAATAAAGAATACATATGCTTGTATACAGGATAAATATCAGAATGAGTGACGCAGGCTGGCATTGAGGACATGGCTATAGCGTTAACTAAATTGAATTCTATAATTCGGCAATTTTCTTTCACTAATATTTTAAGCAAGACCATATTCCCGAACACCTTAGGGCTCTGTTCAGCCGTCAAAGTAAATGACCTGTATAGAATAATATTTTTATAAATCCTAATCTTTAAGTTTCTTGATAAATGCCGCTAGCTGAGTAATTTCGCAACTGAATAATAACAGGCGTGTTTAACAGCGACTTTATTTACATTTCTCTAGGGTTAGGGTTAGGATTAGGAATAGGTGCTCAACCTCTTGGTTATTAGCACCGAATAAATTTGTAGTAACAGATTGTTTTACTCTTTTTTCTTCTTTTTATTTATTTTTTTCCTTCTATATACTTTTTTTATTGTTTATTTATTTATTTTTTGACACATTCTAAATTAGTGAATTTATTCCAATTTTTTATTTAATTTTTTTACTATTATTTTTTATTTATTTATTTAATTTTTTTTCTTACAGTTCCGGGAGCAGAGTACATTCTTTGACGAACCTAATTAGTGAAACAACTGTTTCACTGAGTCTTTCAAGCTCTCATTCAACGATCTTGCCAGATTAAGTTTATCCATTAGTACATGGAATTTGGGGCAGTTCTCAATTAATTCATTAATGAGAGAGGCACTCTGCACAAGTTACACATTGGTACGGGCTGCCTGAGGATGAGATGGAGATGTGTGAGTCTGCTATGTCGATGCCCAAGTTCGCCAAAGCAGCGGCGATTATTTCGTAATGACGTATTCCATGGATAAGGCGATTGCTTGATATTTCTTAATTTATTGGTTTTGTCAAGTTCTGACCACACCTGTTCCCAACCCTGATATATTTTTACCTTAAGGTAATTTTTTACGTCTTCCTTGATGTAAGTTGGGTGGATTTGCACGTTTGATAATGCAACTTCTTTCGCAGCCCGATCCGCTTCTTCATTACCATCAATGCCTACGTGAGATGGAATCCACAAGAACACAAGTTCTTTTTTCTCTACATTTCTCTATGTGCTAAAGGTTATGTTTCTCTATGTCTTGTATCTGAGCTTCCATAGGCTGTAACCGCATTATTTTACATGAGCTTCTTTGCATTTGCAGTTTATTTTTTTCTCCTCAAGTCCGCAGGTTAATATGCCGTCAGTAAAAGATAATGTCAGTGTGCAGGCAAAGACGGACAGGTGTAAAAGACTAGTGTTCAATTTTCAAGTCATGAACCAGATCAACTTGTAAGCCCGCTCCAAACATTCCCCAAAGCAATGAAAAAAAAAATATTCTCCGACGATTTATATATTTTTTTTTAATATTTAAAAGGCGAGCTCTAATTCGTACTTGGAGGGACGGGTTGTGATCTAGATATCTGCACTCGGCGGTCAGTGATTGAGCTTCCTCAGGCCAAAAAGATCAAATTTCGACGGAGATGGGACACGCCTACCTTCAGCTCCGGACGAACCTGTGGGTCCGGTCACGGCAGTAAATAAAGAGTTGCACTCCGGGTCATAGCGAAGTGTATTATGTATTCCTAACCGCATCTCCAAGGATCTATCAAAGTATTCAAGAGTGTTAGGTCCTGATTATTTCTATCGCCTAGAGTCACATAAATAAATATACAGGATGTTTCTTAATTGAATCGGAAAAGGGACGATATTCCAAAGAGCAAAAACAACGAAATTACGTAAAATGTTGAAACTACTAACAAAAAATCTGGTGCGGGCAACACACGACTTTCACTTATCTCCAATTTTAAAATCAATGAAAGAATTTTCAAATATAGTTATAGATAAAAATACGTGAAACTATTAAAGAATTAAGTCAATTGAATTCATATAGAAACATGTGTTTTATTAAAAAATCTATTATATTATTATCTAAAATAATCAGTTAGTTTTATGTTCATTTCATCACTCTCTATTAATTTTTAAAAGCTTGTGTATGAGATAATATTTTTTCTAAAATCTTTAGCTTTCTAACGGTATATCATACATGTATATTACTGCTCTTATGATCAAAAACGAAAAATTGCATTAAAAAAAATATTTTTTCAGTTTTCTTCTTTAGTTACTTTTCAAATTCGCTCAACTTGCATATTTAGCTGTTTTTCATCAGTGGTAACAAGATAATATAGTTATTTTCAAAGAATCAACATAATTAAAGGTACTTTAGAGAAAGACAATTTAAAATATCGGAGTTTAAGCCCCGTCAGACCATTTTAATCAGAATGAAACCTACATTACATTTTATATGATATATATGAGATTAAAGCTCATTAAATTTTACATCGATATAGCGAGTTTAATCAAAATCGTCGGAACCGTTTTTAAGAATATCGAAAAAAGGTGCAAAATGCATAGTATAAAGGGACTCTTCTGGTAAGCTCATATTTGTCTTAAATATGAAATTTCAGTTTCATAGGACTTATCGTTTCCGCCCGGAAGTTACCACACACACACACACACACAGACCTTTTTGCGGGACTTGGTTATTTGGATTCAGGGGACCCTAAAATGTGTATTTCCGTTGAAAACTGGGATTCGAAAATTTTCACGATCGCAATACTTTCCCTTACTATATATAGTAAGTGAAAGTAAAAGGGTTATTTTGGTTTATTATTTAACTTTTTTAATCAAGAAAGGAAAAAAAAAATACTCGTTTTGAAGGGGAAGGGGCGGTGTCAAAATATCAACCACTATCCTTCTTCCCTAGAATATGCGCAGATTCAAAGTAATTAATAACTATAATGATTATAACTATTAATTAATGAATAATTAAAATGATAACTATGAAAGAAAGCGGAAATTATTTTTATTCCCTTTTAATAATAATAAACATTACATAAATTCATACCAATAGAATTATAAACAAAATAAATGAAGTTCTAGTTTTAAGGCCGAAATAAACTCGAAGGTGAGCCCCACCATCTGAATTTTTATTCAAAATGTTATTACTCTCCAGAAGTTACGTTGAAAAGATGCAACTCCTTAAAGTGTATGATTGCAGAAAAAGGAGAACTTTCCAGCATTGCAGCTTTTATAAGAAAAAAAAAAGGGCTAAGAAAAAAAAAAATTCGCAATTGCACGTCACTATTTTAGGTATGTCTTCACTAACACAAAAACAATCAGGTACATACGACTGTCACTTGCCGTTTTTAAAATTGAATAAAGAATTTTCAAATACAGTTCGAGATAAAAAATAGTGTAACTAATAAAGAATTAATTAAATTAAATTTTTATAAAAACATGTGTTTTATTAATGTAAAGGCGAGCCCGTGTGTGGGAATGGAGTTCACCTGCGGCAATTCAATAAAAGTACAATAACAAACAGTAACAGTATACAGTATGATACAATACAATACTTAAATAATATAATACAATTTTTTATAAAGAAACAGTAACACAGTACACAGTATGAAACAGTAATTGACTAAGCTAAAAAGCTATAAGGAATACATATATAAGTATATACAAGATAGAAAATTGAGGCATGCAGATACAAAATTGAATTATATAATACCTAATTAATAAAAAAAAAGTTTATAAAAAACAGTACACAGTAATTGACTAAACTAAAAGCAATAAAGAATACACATTTATATATACAAGATATAAAATTAAGGCAAGTAAATACAAGATTACAAGGGGATACAAGCTAAATACAAGTCGTGGGGAGTGATGACCCTACATTAAAAATTGCTTCGTGAAACGTGAGTGTAAACTCGCAGGAGTTTACACCGAGAGGCCAAGGGCCTACACGGCCTATCGCGCCACTGGAAGAAGAAGAAGAAGAAATACATTATTGCATTAAATAATAAGCAATTATAAAGAAACATAACATAGAACACAATAAGAAACAGTAATTGACAAAATCAAAAGGCAATAAAGAATATATATACTTGTATACAGA
Organism: Piezodorus guildinii; assembly: GCA_023052935.1. Classification (NCBI taxonomy): domain Eukaryota; kingdom Metazoa; phylum Arthropoda; class Insecta; order Hemiptera; family Pentatomidae; genus Piezodorus; species Piezodorus guildinii. Next base: position 112,853,798 of record CM041298.1, read on the forward strand.
ATAAATATCAGAATGAGTGACGCAGGCTGGTATTAAGGACATGTCTATAGCGATGAGTAATTTGGATTCAATAATTCAGTAATTTTTTCTTCACTGAGGGATTCCGCCCATCTTTTTAACATTGTAGTAATAATTTGAATACCTTGGAGGATTCGTTTGAGAAAATTGAAAATTTTGAGGAATATTATTGCAAACAGTAGCAATGTAATAACAAGTCTGGTGTGTCTTCCAGGTATGTTTTGGTCTTGACACAACTAAGCTATAGTAATTTTCAGTCTTGTAGAAAAACAATCTTCCCGACTAGCTCATCCCGTCTAAAATACAGCTTTTTCATAATTGAGACCATGTATCATTTTTTTTTCAGAAATTACATTAATGTCCGAGAATATATTAAGTGATGTTTTTTTTTTTTTTTATTGATACCCAAAATTACCTTAATAATCTTTCTCTGCACAATCACAATATTTTATATTCTTAAAACCAACAATCCCGAAACCATTTTATATACAGGGAGAAGATATAAATAAAAGTAAAAAAATTCTTCAATCTCTTACATCTTAGATGTATGAGGCGCGGATTTTATTTAAGTAGAAACGCCATAAAACCGAGAACTTAATGGGTCGTAAATGAAGATGTTTGAATAATTGATATAAAATTTGTCCTAGAAATACTTAAATTGCACTTAAGACTCATTATCGGCCATCTGCTATTTACGACTAGGTTGTTGCCAGCAATCCCCTGCCTCGTAAATATAACTAAGCTTCCTTTATGGAAGTACATACTCCAGAAATATTTCTCACTCCAACTTATCAACCACTTCAAAAGTTAACTTAAGGTTGGCTTATTGTGGAATTGTTTAGCAGTAAACAACTGCCAGGTATTCATTATGTTATAAATAATCGGTTTTAGGGGTGTTTCAGATATTTTAAAAAAAATGTATTGATTTTACAACAATGAATAAAACGATTGAGTACCTAGAGACAGATACACTTTATTCATAAATAAACAAACAAAATGATGCTATAATTGGGTTGCTATAACACAGCATACCGATTTTTTCCAACAGGAATATTCTTAACATTTTATTTAACTATAAATAAATTTTTTTTTTCCTTTTTTACTCTTTTTTAATTTTTTTTTTCCTGTTTTTTTTTGTTTTTTTTTCTCTTTTCCTTCTCTACCGTTTCACATTTTCTTTCTAATACTTAGATATATCTATACATATACACCAAAGATTAAATTTAAAAAAAACAAAAAAAAAACAACAAATTATATATACATTAAACAACTACATACTGAAAAAATCACACCATCGTAAATAAAAACAATACCAAAACACTCAGCACCAAAAATCAATATCTCTATATACATATAAAAAAATTTGTTAAAATTAAAATTAAAATATAAGTAAACACAGATGCACATGCATGCCCCTCCAATTATACCTGTTACGAGTAGATGTGATAGTGTATAATTCCCAGACAGTCGAGAACCACACTTTCTGCTATCATAGCTACGTCCTTAACATCGACACCGATGTCCTCCATGAAGCTCCTTGTTGAACTTGGCACAGCTCCGCGGGCTCCAAACCAAAGGCCTTTTACGTAGAAGTCTCAAAATAAAAAAAATCTGGTGCGCACAACAAACGAATATAACTTTCCTCGGTTGTTAAAACCAATTTAAGTATTTTAAATTATTACTTTTATTTTAAATATTTATTGAGATATATTACAATTTGTTTCTAAATGAACAGTAGTAATAGTGATATGAGACCACATTCACACAATATGTACAGAAAAAAATCTGGTGCGGGCAACACACGACTTTGTTGTAATAAAAAATAGTTTCACTACTATTAAAGAATTAATTAAATTGAATTTCTACAGAAACATGTGTTTGATTAAAAAATCAATTACATTATCATTTAAAATAATCAGTTAGTTTTATCTGCTTTTCATCACACTTTATCAACTTTTACAAGCTTGTGTATTAGATAATATTATTTCTAAAATCTTTAACTTTCCAACGGTATTACACATGTATATTACTGTTCTTATGTTAAAAAACAAAAAATTGCATTAAAAAAATATTTTTTTCAGTTTTTTCCATTAGTTGGGTATCGAATTCATTCCATTTATATATTCACCTATTTTTCATCAGTGTTAACAAGATTATCTAGTTATTTTTATAGAATCAACAAAATTAAAGGTACTTTAGAGGAAAAAAATTAAAAATATCGGCATTTAAGCCCTATCATTCTATTTTGATCAGAATGAAAAAATACATAATGTTAAAACCTATTACATTTTACATCGATATAGCTAGTTTAATCAAAATCGTCAGAACAGTTTTTAAGAAAATCGAAAAAAAGTGAAAAATGCATGGTATAAAGTGCCTCTTCTGGTAAGCTCATTTTGATGAAAACTATTTTGTACCGTCTCGAGCGTATATTTGTCTTAAATATGAAATTTGGTTTCCACCCGGGAGTTACCACACACACACACACAGAGACCTTTTTGCGGGACTTGGTTATTTGTACTCAGGGGACCCTAAAACGTGTATTTCCGTTGAAAACTGGAATTCCAAAATTTTCACGATCGCAATACTTTCCCTTACTATATATAGTTAGAAGTTATAATGATAAAGTCAAATTACATAAAGTATAATAAATATACAAAAAACAACTAAACATTAGGAAACTAAGAAAAAGAACAAAAAAAACTACAACCTAAAATTGAGATAAATACAAAGTGAGAAATAAATTAACATGTATACAATCACAACCACATATATTATTTATAATCTGTTAAAGGAACCCCAGGCTATAGGACTTGCCCTCCACTTGTAGAGGGAAAAGCGGAATCCAAGAGATCCCAGGTTTTCTCTCTTAGCCATAGGAGCTTTAGCGCATTAGCCACAAACACATAGTAAATAAGTGGAGAATCTCAGAACTCCAGTTTAAATGTTCACAAAACGTCTCGCGACCACTGCCGTTTCAATCTCTGAGGAGGATTGTAGGGATGGGTGGTGCTGGATAGGGTTGTGCTGGAGGGTTAGGATGATGAGAAAGGTTCTGGTGGAATTTGGAAAATTTAGATGGTACCCGATATAAAATAAATTGAATATTAAGGTCGTGGTGTGAGGTATAGAATGAAGCATTAACTATAGTTCGAAGGACTTTTGATTGGAAATATTAGATACGTTTGATGTTGGAAATTTTAGCTTTCTCCCAAAGCTCAAGCCCGTAGGACTATATAGGTTTAAGCACTGTCTTGTATATTAGCAATTTGTTGTCAAGACGACATTTTCTGTTTATTATTCTGTATGACTTGCCGAATCTTCGGTTGAGTTCTTTTAAAAGTCTTGTATTTGGGTCCCACGTCAGTCTTTTGTCTAATAAAAAAGGCAAGACACCGGACTTTGTCTGAGGAAGGAAACGGTATGGAATTGAACTGGATTCGCGTCGAAGGGCGAAGGTGACGTGTGTGCATTTTCAAATACAAATATGAAAAATGGCTAAAGAATTAATTACATTGAGTTTCAATCGGAACGCCGAGGTCTATATGATTTAGTTTCTAAATAATTCATTATATATTTTTCATTTTATTTATTTATATTATTTCTGTCATTATTGTTTTTATTAGGGAGCGCTGTGGTCTTGTGAATAGAGCACTAGTTTACTGGATGTTTAGGTCATTATGGAGGAGTTGATTTGTGAAAAAATAAGGAGCATTCCCGATTTTGCGAAGGATTTTGGATTGTAAGGACTCGAGAGGAGAGGAATTAGATGGTTTCGTAGAGCCCCAAAGCTCGATTCCTTATGTCCAAATAGGTCTGATAATTGTGATGTAGATGAGTCTTTTGTAATATACTGAAAGTTTTGAACGTTTGTCTAGTAAGTGTTATAGTAATCGATATCTTTGAGCAATTTCTTGTCGTTTCAATCTTGTGTGAGGATTTTTTTTTTAATCAGAATGGTTTTTAATGCTTACTTTCGGCTTTATAAATATATTATTTTTTAAGTTTAATTATTACTTCTACTTAGGTATTTATAAAATATATAATAGGAGAAAGTATTGTGATCGTGAACATTTTCGAATTCCAGTTTTCAACGAAAATACACTTTTTATGGTACCCTGAGTCCAAATAACCAAGTTTCGCAAAAAGGTGTGTTGTAAATCTAGCACGAAAAAGAAATGTTGAACGAAACTGAAATTTCTTATTTAAGACAACTATACGCTCGAGATGTCCCAGCGACTTTTTAATCAAAATCGGTTGATCGGCAGTTGTGCTTTATACCATGCATTTCGCACCTTCATGCAATTTTCTCCAAAATGGTTAGGGCCATTATTTAGATTTTAATTTAACTCGAAAATTCTAGCTCTCTTGTGGAATAATATTCGCTGGAGGTAGAAGAGTACAATAATAATAATAATAGTAAATAAATTCTTTATTATTCTATGACATGTATCTTTAGAATAAAATATACAGAATGTATAAAATGTTCTTTGAAGTCTTAGAGTAAATTAAATACACATAAACAAGTAAAATAATTACTGATATAAACTACATATTTAAATGATAAGAAAATAATTTAAAAAAACTTATTTACAATTCTATTGAGCCTGGATATTCATTAAGTGATTAAATATGCGAGATTGAAGGTAGAGGAGAGAGAGAGAGAGAGAGAGAGAGAGAGAGAGAGAGAGAGAGAGAGAGAGAGAGAGAGAGATTGATTGATTGATTGATTTTTATTGTCTTAGGGCCAGAGGCCCTTTCTTACAGACAAAATTATAAACTTTTTACGTACAAATGTGCCATTTAAAATATAGTTGAATTACTTATCTACTAAGTTTACAATGTTTATGTTTATAATTAACAGACAAAATTTTTACATATTATCTTTTCCAAATTTTTGAAAAATATGAAAAAATATATAGGCAATATGCTGAAGGAAGATAAAAAAAAGGAATGATGCTAATAATAAAGGATAATGAATAGGAATAATAAAGAAGAAGGAATATCAGGAAAGGGATAGGAAATGACAACTGGTTTACAGAGAGCATAAGGCTTCAAGGCGCACTCGTCGAGTCTCCGTCTAGAAATTGTCGAATGCATGCCCTGCGGAAGGAGGATGTAAACCTGATCTCCACCGGAAGCATGTTGAGTTCTCTCGCGGCCGCAGCGTGGAAAGCATTTCTAAAGGTCTCGGTTCTGCAGGCAGGTAATTGGAATAGACCCTGCATTCTCTCGCTCCGCACCTCCACGAATTCACTTCTTAGTGCCTCCGGAATCCCTGTATCTAGTATTTTACGTGCTAGGCACATTAGGTTGATTCGGCGATATTCTTTGACACGCAGCCAGCCTAATTCTTTCATTAATGGAGTTATATGCTCGTCCCATTTGGCGTTAAAGATAAATCGGATTGCGGTGTTTAGGGCTCTCTGAATCCTGCTGTCCTCCGCGTCAGTAATGTCCAAGTAAACCGAATCGCAATACCATACTAGAGGGCATATAAGAGCTGATACTATCCTTCTTTTTACCTCGACTGGCAACAAACGTTTCCATCGTGAGAGGGAATGCATCACACCATGGACTCTGCTCACGACTTGACTTGCGTGGTCTCGCCAAGACAAGGTACTGTTGATAATTACACCTAAGACCCTCATCTTGACACAACGCGGAATAATTTGGTCAAGTATCGTCAGTGGAGGCAGCAATGCACCCTTTTCAGCTTTCACCACCAGTTTAGGGCTGCCGATCAGCATCCAGCTTGATTTCTTGCTGTTGAGGTAAAGCCTGTTTTTAGTTGCCCAGAGCCGAACTTCTTCTAAATCATTGTTCACTCGCTGCAAGGTCGAGACTACGTCTTCAGGAAACGCAGAAGCCCAAATAAATACGTCATCTGCAAACATATGTACTCTGCAGTTTTTGAGTGTATTTGCTAAGTCGTTGATGTAACACAGGAACAATAATGGTCCCAAAACTGAACCCTGTGGTACACCTGCACTGCACTCCAACCATCCCGACGCGTCACTTAGAGTCCTTACTTGTTGTGGCCGCTTGCTAAGATACGACTTGAGCCATTGCAAGACCGGCTCCCCAACACCAAAGCTTCCGAATTTGCGTAACAGCGTAACATGGTCGACCGAATCAAATGCCCTTGTAAAGTCTAACGAGACAAATATTGTTACCATTCGATCGTCCGTAGCTTTCCTTATATCCTTCAGAATAGTGTGGAGCGCCGTACATGTGCTACGACCCTGTCTAAAGCCCGATTGATGTGGAGACAGAAGGTGGTTGTCTTCTAAGTATTTCCTTAGGTCCCTCTCAACCAATCTCTCAAGAACCTTCGACAAAACCGGCAATACAGCGATCGGTCGATAATCCGATAGTTCACTAGGCTTTGTTTTCTTGGGAATTGGTCTAATAATTGCACGTTTCCACGCATCTGGGAACCTATATTGCTGAAGAGATGCATTTAGTATGTTGACAAGCACATTGTTATTCTCCATTAATCCGATCATTACCTTCGAGACACCATCATCTCCCGCCACACCGGACCTGACCGTACTGATACTCCAAGCTACATCTTCTTCGCAGATCTCTTCAAAAATGAGGTCGTCTACTTCTTCGTTAGTAGGTAGCATGTTGTTTGTATCTTGTGTCTTGACTAATGGATGGGAAGAGAAGAACTGATTGAGTTCATCAAGATCACAATGGACATCTGCTTCACTTCTCTTTGTCTTGACGATTCTGTGGTCCCTCAACTGTTTCCACATTACGCCAGGGGCACAATCACTAAGATCTCTAGCTAAAATCCTTCTCTTGGCGTCTCTAACAGCAGTTTTTACCTTATTTTTGTAGCGCCTGTATTGCAATGAATCTTCAACAGAACCGCCTCGTGTCATCATCCAGAAGAAGAAGTCTCTCCTTGCCATCAGTAACTTGATATTCTCGGACATCCAGGGAGAGGGCCTTATTTTTCGCCTCTTGTAGGTCCTAAGTGGAGCGTGCTTATCAAACACCTCTTTTAACTTCTTGCTGTATATTTTAACTTTGTCGTTAACATGATAGGAGTTATATAACTCAGACCAATCGATCATCATCACTTCCAATTTAAAGGCCTCTTTATCTATGTTCTTTAGATTTCGACTATAGGAAGGAGAAACTTTACATAATTCAGGTCCCCTTTTATAAAGTACAAAAATAAGTTCATGGGTAGAAATTCCTGGAACCTGAACCTGCCCGTGATGCTTCACTTTTGAAGGATTCGACACCACAATGTGGTCAATCTAAGTATCAGAGTCAATGGTTGCCGTATGGGTATGATTCGTGGCCTGGAAAGGAAGAATGCTTAGATTAAGCTCCCTAAACAGAGAGATCATTTGGCAGGAATTAAATGAGTCACCCGATGGGTCGGCATTGAAATCTCCGAGCAGTATAACGTTAAGAAACTTGTGTTTGTAACACTGTAATATTTCTTCAATATCAGTAAGATATCCACCCTTAGGCGGGCGGTAGACAACTCCTATGCAAATACTCCCGCCTGGTGCACGAATTTCAAGGAATAAATATTCAGGATGATTTTGTTGGTATGTGGAGGCCTCCAACTCGACTACCGGGTAATCTACCCTAACGTATACTGCAACACCACCTCTTGGTTTTCCTATTCTATCATTCCTGAATAATTTGAAGCCTTCGATGCCGACGCTGTATGAGGAAAGTGTCGGGACAAGCCAGGACTCACTTACGGCTAAAACGTCAAACTTCGCCTGCTGAAGAATCAGTCTCACTTCGTCTATGTGTGCAGGCAGGGATTCCGCATTAATATGTGCCACCTTCAGCACCCCACCATCATTTCCCACAATCCTCGATAGGTCGGAGAATGGACCAACCACAGGCGTCATATCCTGCGCCAAATCAAGCTCAGAGAGAGAGAGAGAGAGAGAGAGAGGAGAGAGAGAGAGAGAGAGAGAGAGTTGGAGTGACGGATAGAAGGAGGAATAGAATTCTATAGGATTGAGGATCGAATGAGAGACGATCTGTGGAAATGTGCAGTTCGGTGTGCCTGGAGCGTGTACAACGGGTATATGCCTACAGTTATGGACGAAATTTACTCCTCAATAAATTATTAATTGTTAGGATTAATATTCATATTATCTCCTATTACAAAGGATGCCGCCCTCCACCTCCGAAGGGACTTTTGCCCAAGGCAGCTTTGCACATACCTGAACCCCTACTTGAAATAGCTTACCTACAGGAAGTACTTGGACATTATGGGTACTATGTGATCCATATGTCCCTTCATTTGATCTCCATCCCCTCTACTATTCCTTCATATATGTACCCCCCAAATCCTTGGGCCGGAGCACTCCGGTCAAGATGTTCTTAATGTAAAGTTGTAATATGTTAATTAGTAAGAAGTTTATGTGTCTCTTTTCATTGTGAATAAATGTACAAAGTTTAAATAAAAGTGTTATTCGTTAACTCAACGAATTAGAATCCTCTACAAAGCTACTACTTCTAGGATTTTCCCAAGACTGAATCGGATAACAATTTAACAAAAGGAGGAATCCTCATATTTTTTTCCAGGTCCATACTTCTTATTTCAATTTTCTTCTTTTTTTCTAAAGCGCGGTTGATGGAGAGGAGACCCTAATTACGGCTATCTATAAAGTTGATAATGTTGACGATAGTGGTTCCGACCTCGTAAATAAAGGACCCCGGGGAACGGTTTCAATTTATCTCGGAATAGAATCGCGAGAGCTCCCTGCCTCGTAAGAATGCCACGGTTGAAGGTAGTTGGAGTAGTTTTTACCCTCACCTCACTCAGCCATCGCCTCCTAATGCCCCGTCATTAGCCTTGTTTTAATTATCACGCTCCGTTTGTCCTTTAGACACTATTTTAATTTGCCGCAGGTCCTTTTTGTACCCTTTTACGAGTGAAGGCGGCGCGGTAGAGGTACAATGTTTCCTAATCGGTGGCGACTTCAATGCACATAGCCACTAAATGGAGTTTTAATGATGTTTGCTCGCCATGGCGTAGCGGCTGCTTGGCCGCATTCGCCGCGTGCTTCTCTACTCGTTAAACAAATGCGGGCGATTTATTACCACGACCGGGAGTAATTTTTATTATACGGGTAGGAATTTTACGACCATGTCTAGGATGCGCGCGCTTTGGCTCAAGAAGGCCCGTCGGATGGAAGTGCACTTAGTGTTGCTAACACTGTTTTCAGTGACAGGTCCAATGGTAGAAAAATACTTTTGATCTACACTAACAATAATTCATGATTATTGGTATAAAGATCTAATTGAGATTATTAAAAACCCAATGAGTGTGAAAATAAAAATTGAAAATATTTCACATTTAAAAAATCTGGTGGGCGCAACACACGCATTTCACTTACCTCCGTTGTTAAACTTAATTTAAGAATTTTTAAATAAAAAAAAAAAAAAAAAACACTGCAAATTATTGCAGAATGGTTTATTATTTCCTAATAACAATATTAGTTTTTATATAGCTGCTAACAGGCAATTAAGTAATATGAAAAGCAATAAATTATTTTTTAAAAAATGGCATATTTCATAGCACCATTGCTAATTTTGAAACTTTATATCTCTGCTAGTTCTATGCCAATTTCAATGATTTTTTTTTTTTTTTCATCTTGTAGGAAAGTCAATTTTCTATAGAATAACATTATTTAGTTATTTTTTTTTATCGCACTTTACTGATCCTAAAGCTCTGTACATATTTCTCTCAATTTTATTAATAACTGAGTTATGAAGTATTTATGGATAAAGTTTCAATTTGTTCTTCTTTTTTTTTCTCTTTTTTATAATTATTCGATTGTTTTTGGTTGAAAAACTCATACATCTTTTCTCTACCTTAAAAAAAAATAAATAAAAAAAATAACTGATATTGAATTAAATCATATATAATCGGCCGCCATTTTTAAATTAACCAGCTGATATCAACGTCTTGCTGTTAGGATCGTTGCATGCTCTAGTATTTCTTTGTTTCATTTTTTTTTTAAATTCTCGGATTTTGTTTTATTCGTTTGTTTGTTTATTTATTTAACGTCACTTTATGCTACTATGGCTAATCGGACGATGCTACAGTGGGAGCCAGGTTTTTTTAGGGTAGGGATCTTTAACGAGTACCTGACATCGCACAGGCTCGGGACCACCTTTTAACGTCCCCTCCGAAGGACGGCGAAACTAAGGATTTTTTGCTCCATTAAACATCTAGGACCACCTGCGGTTTGAACCCGTGACTTGTTTTATTCGTTATTCGGGTTCTACGCATCTTCTAAGCCCTCAAATTTTGAAGGGAGGAATTTTTTTTTGCTCGATTACATCGGTTAATTATTCAAAATAATAAACCAAAAGCTCAAGGAATTAATTACATTAAGGTTCGATAGATACGTGTGTTTTATTTAATAATCTATAATATTATTATCTACGACAATCAGTAACTTTTATCGGCTTGTCCTCTTAGAGGGGAATTAGGGAAAAATTTTAGAAAATTATTATCTGATACAGAAAGTTATAAAAGGTAATGAATGTAAAGTGAATAATAGGAAATAATATTACTTAATAACAATTTAATATATTTAAATTAATTTCAAAATTTTGAAATTTCAGATTATTTAATACTACTTAAATTGTTTTTAATAGTCTTGGTTAGTGAAAGTCGTGTGTTGCCCGCACCAGATTTTCTATCTAATATTAGTAATTACAATTATAATTTGCACACAAGGAAATTTATATGTTGAAAATAAATAGTCATGCAAATTAATAGCATGCTTTATGAAAACTTTTTTGAGTGAGTGTAGATGTAAATAAACACAAAATTAAATATTTGCGGGCAGAGCTGAATATAGCTAGTAATAAAATAAATTTAAGACTTAATTCTCTCTGAAGAAAGGTGGTATTTAGTTAGCCTAGATCAATTCTATTTTTCTTTGTTACCGTTTTTTGCGTTTGTTTCCCACCGATGATGAAGCAATTACAGACAATTAGAAACCCGAGGGCTTCTTTATAAAAAGGTTTAACTGAATTAAACATTGTCCGCGATCCCTTTTAGATACGCTACGTCCGATCGCTTGGTCCTTTTGGCTAAAAAAGGGATAATTACGAGGCAAAAACAATTCGGACATTATGGTATAATTAATGTAATTAATATTTCTTCGGGGCTATTTGCGAGCGGGATGCCATTGCTGTGTTCTTCGACGATTCGGAAAGCCTGGGATTAGCAGAGCGAGGGATTGACTGAGGTTCTTTTCATGAACATCACGTTTGAAGTTTCTTCAATCCTCCCTCCCCTCGACTCCTGGATAAAACAAAATAAATAATTACAAATAAGAGGCAGATTCCTTTTATAGGATCGGTCCAGATCTTTAATTAAGCTTTCTTTTCATTTTGCTTTACACCAGAAAGAAAAGCTGCGCATGCGTTGAAGAAAATACGAGCCTGGTTGGGGTTCGTTTGATGCGCACTCAGTAATTCCGTCTGCTATTAAATAACATCATCTTATCTTCTTTTTTCGAATTCGAGTTTTCTCTTGGCATGCGTAGTAAGAAAATTTGGTCCCCCGGGCTGGATTGAGCATTCTTATTATCGATTATGTAACACTATCTATCACAAACGGAAATTGAAGAGTACCAGATAAACGTAAATGGAGTAACTCTCGTGCCTATTCTTGACTATAGGCCAGGTAAATCACGAGTTTTCTGGGATGGATTCGAAAGAAGCTAGAAATCGTTTATTAGTCCTAAATACAAGTCAATTGGAGATAGCCTTGTCTTTCGTTGGGGTGGGTTAGCGCATGTTGTGATAGTTAATAAATCACAATTTTAAATGAACTTATGTAACCTTATTTATAATGGGAATAGGAACATAACATCCTTATTATTATAAAATACTGTCATTGTAACATTATGCTATGTTGTTGAGCGACTGCTTTTCTAAGGGTGCGGTACCTTCAAAAACTAGCTTACATCTATCTTTAATCGTTATAATAGACTATATGTAATGATACCATTGGATTTCCTTTCTAAAGGTATCGTGTTTACCAATCCAAGTAGGTGGCATGCAGGGCTAAGATTAAATTAGACATGTTTTAATAACTGACATTATTATTTAACTTAACTTCAACATATACGATGTATATTTACACAATGTCTGAGAATAATTAGGGACATTAGAGTTAAACTTGCCATACAATGTTAAAACCATAAAAAATACCTTTAAAACACTTAGTCAGCTGGCGAAGGTGGAATCAGTCTTAAGCTTCATCCTCCAGCTGCTCTAAGAACCCCGACGACCATCTCCTCTTCTTGTGGATGGAACTTAACTCTCGTGGCTGGAATAAAACTGACCTTTTATTGAGGATATAACTTTTCGAATCTTCTCCTCGTCGTCACCTCGGGCGGGGCTGATACGGGAAGTGCCCCAAGCCGGGGGTCCTTTGTCTCAGGGTCTAAGAAGTTTCCCGTGGTATCGCTGGGGGGCTCCATGAAGGTAAATTTATATTTTGCCGATAAAGGCTTATTAATATTTGCTTTATTAATATATTAACTATTTAATAATAAATTTAGAGCCCTCAGTATCCTAAATACATAAAAATTATGACATATTGAAACGGAGTGCCCTGGCTCCAAAATTTGAGGATACTTATACCAAGGTGATGAATATTTGCAGTAAAGTTAAAGAAGGGATTAGCATTGTGGGACATATGGTTCAATGTCCATAATGTCAAGTCCTTTCTGTAGGGATGGTTAGAACTTAGTTCGACACCTTAGTTTGAAGTATAGGTCCAAGTATCTTGGACGAATCCTTCTTAGGGCTATTAAAGATAGACAATCTTTCGTAAAGAGAGGGAGTGACATCCTTTGTAGTTATTATAGAAATATTAATATTTGAAGAGATAAAGGGAATGGTAAATATTTAAATTTTAAGAAAGTAGTTATTGACAATTACTATAACTGATGAGTCAACCTCATTCTACATGCATGGTCATAGAAACTGCATCACTCAATAAAAAAATGTTTCCAAAATCGAACATAAACGCATATTTTAATTTTTTTTTTTTAAAACATTTTATTGATATTTACAACTGTACATATAATATATACAACGAGTAAATGGGCTAATTTACACTTATGGGCGTGATAATGTCTTGTGAAGAAACTACCCAGTGGTAGCACTTCAATGTCAATTTAATTATAGTAGGTCTTGAGGTCATCGTCTTTCCAATCGCCTCGGAGGGTTGTCAGGAATATATGAGAATGATAAGTTGCGTACAAGAGGATTCGTGTGGGTTGGGAGTTTGGAATTAAAAGAGGAATATCTGTTTCGGGCAAGTTCTGTGACAAATGGGATATTTATGTCATTATGGATGATTTTATTCGTAACGAAATAAGGAGGATTTAGAATTTTCCGAAAGATTTTGGATTGTAAGGATAAAATGCGAAAGGAATTAGATGGTTTAGTAGAGCCCCACAGCTCGATTCCATATGTCCAGATGGGTCTGATGTTGGTAACATAAATGAGCTATTTGTAATAAATTGGAAGTTTTGAACGTTTGTCGAGTAAGTGTTGTAGTAATTGGTATCTACGGGCAGTTAGTTTCTTGTCGTTTAAGTCCCGTATGGGGATTCTATGTAAGACGTTTGTCAAGATGGAGTCCTAGGTATCGGATTTGTTCAACAGGTATGAGTGGGGTATCATTAAAGGATACAGTGGGGTAGGAAGTCATCGGTTGGCGACGAAGGGTAAAGGTAATTTGGTGGGATTTGTTAGGTTTAAAAAAAAACAAAAAACAAACCTTTAACCTTTGTTATCTGTTTAATAAATGAGTTTGAGATATATGTTAATAAGAACGGTTTTCTTTATTTTGTGTTAGTGAACACATACCTAAAATAGTTCCGTGCAATGACGAAACATCTGTATATTTCAGATGAAGGTAAGTGAACAGAGAGTGGCATTTCATAAACGTTACGATCCTTTGCGTGCCCCTACGTTCCTCGAGCAGAGAGGATGCAGGTGTTGAGGGCTTCCCTCGCTCACATAAATAGAGCCCCGCCCGACCCGAGGAACATTGTCCAAGACGCGACTGTGGATCCATAAACCGGAACCTATGTTTTATTCAAGGGCCGTTTTACACCGCTCCAACTGACAGCTCCTCTCAGCCGGTGTCAGACCTGGGTTGTCGTCTAGCTTCATATTCTCGCAGGAGTTTCCACCTTAAAAAAAAAATGGAGGAAATATACAACTCTAGGCTTTCCTTATTTAACAATTATGTATCACGGTACAATAGAACAAGATACCAGCAGAGATGCATCGGAATTAGGTCTCGTGATATTTTACAACCCTCCGAAGTTTCCAAATTAAGTCCCGGCCTATCTCGTCAATAATTTTTCAAAAAATTATAAAATTCCTTATCTCATGAAAACTGAATCATTTAAACATATTAAACCCATTTTTTATTGTTTATTTGTTTAACATCACTTTATGCTACTGTGATTAATCGGACGATGCTACAGTGGGAGTCCTAAATGTTGCCTATCCAGGTTTTGTTAGGATAGAGATCTTTAACGAGTACCTGACATCGCACAGGCTCGGGACCACCTTTTAATGTCCCCTCCTAAGGACGGCATAAATAAGGATTTTTGACTCCTATTAAAAAAATCCAAAGACCACCCGCGGGTTTGAACCCGCGACCTTTGGCATAGAAAGCTGTTATGCTAACCATTGCGCTATGGGTGGCCCCAACCATTTTTTTTTTAATTTTATTTTATTTTTACACTTTTGTGATTTTTCAAACGTGTTACACTTCTCCGAGCTATTCAAGCTGTCTTCTGACCCTCGGTATGTTAATAAGCCTTACCGAATACCTAACATCTTTTTTATGTATCAGGAGGGACTTAACTGAGATGCTGTAAAACCAACGCTGGGACTCAATTCGGAAACTTTTTGCCAATCGGGACCTAATTCGGACTCTCTCGCATAAGATGCCTCCTCTTGGAGAATCTATTGACAGTTGTAGTGGTTTTTCAAACAATTATTTCATAGAAATATAATTTTCTAAGAATTTAAATTAGTATAAAACGCTAAAATAGAAACTAGTCATGCAATATACGTTTCTCTAATGTATATATATATATATATATATATATATATATATATATATATATATATATATTATAAACACGGTTAAGAGAAAATATATGATTGCATTATTATCATTCGGTTGTTACTTAGCTCACGGCTACTTTCAAGAATCTTTAACTTTACAATATTTTTTTTTAATTTATTATATTTTATTCATCTTGTTAATTTACTTGGGAGCGGCGTGGTCTAGTGGATAGAGCACTAGTCTGCTGTGCTCCGGGTCCTGGGTTCGAATCCCGGCTGTGGCAGAAATATTATTTATTCTGTTAATTCAGTCGGGGGCGACCCTAGGGTATGGAGACCCTCCTGGGGCAGACCCAGCCTCTATAAAGTGGGTACCCAAATTAATTGGGGAAAAACCTGGCGGCTGAGCGTGATTAAGGCCTAATCACCCCATTGGCCTAGAAACAGTACGAATCTCTATATGTACTGAGCCCAAGACCCTTCATGGGTTGTAGTGGTACAGGTTTTTTGTTAATTTACTTATATACACGGGCAATGCCCATTACACATTTAATAATACAGACAATTAGGCATAATCATAACCTTCAGAACCAGATGAAAGAAATTACAATAATAAAGAGAGCAATTAGGGTAAATATTAATAATACAACAATAAAGATAAATACTATAACGGCAAACATTGATAGATTTAAAAAAAATAAAAATAGAAATGATAAACAATGTAATTTAAGTATTAACACAACATAATATTTATAATCAAACTGTGTTACATAAAAATTAGGTAATAAAAATAACAAAATAACCTTCTTATGTACAAGATAGTAAATATACCATAAAACAAGTTTATTACAATAAAATAAATTAAAAGAGACTGTTTCAAGTCAGACTAGCGAAAGATTTTAACATTTGGTAATTTATGAAACTTTAATCATCCCAGCGATTCTATCCGGTTGTGAAACGTGGTCGCTTATTTTGAGGCTTGAACAACGCCTTAAGGTTTTCCAGAATACGTAAAATATTTGGTAAAATTTGAAATTTCAGTTTTTTACAATTTATCGTTTTCAAGATAGGCTTACCATACACAGAGACCTTTTTGCTGACTCATAGGTCATTTGAACTCAGGAGACTCTTAAACGTGTATTTACGGTAAAAACTGGAATTCGATAATTTTCACGATCGCAATACACTCTCTTACTATATATTTCATATAAAGGTAAGTAAAAGTAAAAAAAGAAAATGTTATATTGTTCTCAACGTTCCTTTAAATTATTTTCCCTCAGTTATTAAATGAGCATATAATAGTTCCTAAGTTACTTAGCTCACGGCTTCTATCTAAAACCTAAAGGTTAAAATTTATAAAACTATTATTCTTCTAACGGTTCTTTACGGATGTGAAACGTGGTCGCTTACTTTGAAGGATGAACAACGGCTTAAGGTTTTCGAAAATAAAGTACTGCGTAAAATATTTGGTCCGAAGAGAGATGAGGGTACTGGGGAGTTTAAAATGTTGCACAACGCGAAATTGCGGAACTTGTATCCTGTGAATATAAAATGCGTTGATAGCGTCGCGGAGACTCAAACGGACGAGTAAAATTATTGGGCTCGGTGAGGAACGGATTCCGAGAAAGTTGGTATTTGCTGATCCGACTGGTAGGCGTCCGAAAGGTAGGCCGATGCATCGATGGGAGGATTGCGTTAAGGCTGATCTCGGGAGCTTGGGCTTGAACGGCGAACATTGGACTAGTCTGTGCAGGTTTAATGGTATCGGCATCGAACCTTCGGGTTCGGTAAGCCTATTATTATTATTCAATGAGCTAAGATTCTTAAGTTATTCAATGAATCAAGTAAAATATGATTTCTCTGTTGATCCTTTACCATATTTGTTAAGAATATTTTCGTACGATAACTCCGCATTTTTCCCAGTATTTAAAAAAGGAAAAAAAAAAATCAGCAACCGAAGTACTATAAAAAATAGATACGGGAGACTATATCGACGAGGATAGAGATGCAGTAAGACATATTTTATGAAGATTTGTAGCCGGCATTATCCAGGGATGGACTGAGGGAAGAATGGAGCCTACAATGGCGATGGAGTGGCTTTGTCTTCCTTAGCCTCTTTACCATCTCCTTATCCTTCGTCCTTCCTAATCCTCTTTAGGTCCTTCCAGCTCTATCAGTTAGTGTCCTTCGCCCATCTGTCGTTGACGCCTTCATCGCCCTTCTGTCACTGTCAATCTCAATCATGGCAGACTGTAAGATTACTAATGTCGACCATTTTTCCATTGTCGGGGGATGATAATTGAGACGTTGATTTCTAAAAGGTACTAAAGGACATTATTTTCAAATATTTGTATTCTAATGGTTTAATTTTACCTAAATCCGTCATCAAATTTTATCTAAAAAACATAAAAATTCTTTAAAAAAGCATTTAAAAAAATGCATTTCATTCCAAAGGGTACTAAATCCACATTTTATTTCATTCCAAAAGGTACTATATCCAGGTTTCGTTCCAAAACGTACTATATCCTATGTAAGCAGATATAACCTTTCCTTTCATTTCCTTCCAAAAGGTACTATATTTCCTACTATACGGCAGAAGCACCTAACCAATATATCACCATTAATTTATTGTTTTCATCATTTTAAGCATTTTTATTGGTTCATTTAGCACGTCTTGAAACACCGCTATTATTTTGATCACTGGTTTTAACCTAATAATCAGTTTTTAGGCTATTTGAAACAACTTAGTTGCGTCGCTTTGGTTCTTTCAGGTTGTCAATTAAATTAAGTTTTTTCATTGTATTTCTTCTTGCAGCAACATAAATTTGGTTTAAAATTTTTCAGAAACTCACATTTTAATAGTATAATGGTATTTGATGCAGCAAATAGTTGAAATTAGCATTCCACGAACTTGCTAAATATGTGAAGAAAATCCGTGCCTGATTTAACTTAGTAGTCGATTTTTTTAATGTAAAATAAAAGCTTAAAAGTTATTATTTATCAGTACCTATGGTTAAATATTGTTTACACGTCGTTAATAATATAGTTAAATTTGCTAAATTCACACAAATAGAAAATACAAGTTCAAAACAAACTTTATAATTACATACTTTCTTATTATAGTGCCATAAATGGATAAATTGTCCTTTAAATATATACTTTCTTTATGAAGAATAGATAATCAATGTAATTAACTAACAAGGAAAGATATTTCTCAGAGGGAGAATAAGGAAATATACATAATTTAGTAACTAATGATATAAGCGGTGAGCAACATAAATCAGAAGAATGTACACGATTAAGATCAACACCCGCTGTATGTGCTCTGTGCCTCGAGGACCACCCGGCTAACTACAAGGGATGTCAAATCTACAAGAACCTCAAAAGCAGATACCAAAAACCTCAGAATCTGGATGAAACAGCTGAACCGATCAGAAGCAGAAGACAACCTTCAAAAACAATTGATTCCAATGTAACATTTGCCCATCTACTTGGAGGTGGGAACCAGAACAAAGAGGCCCTGCCGGAACAACGCATACTTCAAAATCCTGAACCCCTTCCACAACCTCCTATTCCTCGAAATTTACCCAACCCTCAAAAACCTCATCCGCCTCAGACCTTACATGTTTGATGACATCCTTCATCACTGAAATCAAATCCTTTGTTATGCCGCTAATATCACTACTTACTAATCTCGTATCAAATTTAATCCCATCCTTAAAAAATCCTTAAATGACGTCACCTAACTCCTTGTCCATTCTCCTTTGGAATGCGAATGGTGTTAGAAATCACACTCACGAACTTACAGCTTTATTGCAAGACAAAAACGTTGATTTAGCACTTATTACTGAAATTAGACTAACCACTAAACAGCTATTTAAAATACCTCAATTCGTAACATACCGTACAGACCACCCAGACGGAAAAGCCCATGCCGGTACTGCTGTCTTTGTGCACCAGTCCCTCTCCCACCACATACTCCCACTTCCCTCCTATGATTTCCTACAATGCACCGCCATAGTAATCAAGACTTTTTCTTTTCCGATCACCCTCGCATCAGCGTACTGCCCTCCTAAACATTCCATCTCCAACATTCTATTCGAATCCTTCCTCAATTCCTTAGGAAACCACTTCATTCTGGGTGCAGACATGAATGCTAAGAACCAACAATGGGGTTGCAGATCCACGAATTGTCGTGGGCGGAATTTATAGTCTGCACTCAGCTCTAGACGTTTCAACCTTCTGCCTCCTGACTCCCCTACCTACTGGCCAACTGATCCTAACCGTAATCCTGACATCCTTGACTTCTTCATCCACAGCGGATTAGGCTCCCTAAACATGTCGGTGACTCGCCTTGATGAACTGTCCTCTGACCATAGTCCATTGCCCTTAAAGTATCCCTAATTCCTATTCCTAAACCCACCCCATCGTCATTTATCAGAGGACCAGTAAACTGGGACCTTTTTCGCCAAATCCTGACCAGTGATATTGACCTCAGAGTGAAACTCAAAACTCCAGATGACCTTGACGATGCCGTAAACTCCTTCACCATCGCTATTCAACAAGCTGTTTGGACTGCCTCCTCTCCCAAGCACTCCCAGATAAGTCATAACCAAAATCGTTTACCACAACACCTCATAGACCTCATCCGCACCAAACGCCGATCCAGATCCTTATGGCAACGCACCCGTCACCCCACAGATCGCCGCTCTATAACTTTTATTGTAGACAATTGAAGAGGGAGCTGGCGATCTTCCGTTCCCATCCTTTAGTTCCTTCCTTTCTTCTCTTTCGGCTTGTGACAATTCCCTGTGGAATGTCACCAAGAAAATTCTAAAATCCCACCATATTTCCCATCCCCTCCGTCGTAGTAATGGTTCCTGGGCTGCGTCTGATGAAGACAAAGCCGAGGAACTTGCCAAATACGTTTCCGAAGTCTTCACACCTCATCCAGAATCCCATCCAAACCACACTGCAGTGGTGGAAGAGTTCCTTCAGTCTCCAATCCCGCTTTCATTACCTCCTAAAGCAGTTAATCCCTCTGTGGTCAAATATCTTCTCCGAAAACTTGCACTCCGTAAATCTCCTGGATACGATCTCCTCACTCCACAGATTCTCAGACAGCTTCCATCTAAAGCCGTTATATTTCTTACATATATTTACAACTCCATTCTCCGCACTACTCATTTTCCTCTCTTATGGAAACATTCCACAATAATTCTCTTCCTAAAACCAGGTAAACCTCCTAACACTACGACATTATATAGACCTATCAGCCTACTCCCAATCCTTTCAAAAATCTTTGAAAAAATCCTCCTCAAACGAATATTACCTTTATTAGAATCCCACACTATTCCTTCCCATCAGTTTGGATTCCGTTCCCAACATTCAACCGTTCAGCAAGGGCTCCGAGTCGTTGACCATATTCCCTCTGCCCTTGAGAACAAGGAGTACTGCTCGGGTGCATTTCTGGACATAACGCAAGCATTTGACCGGGTGTGGCACCCGGGAGTTGCTCTTTAAGCTCAAAAACCATTTACCCCAAACCTTATACCTAGTCCTCCGATCCTATCTATCAAACCGCTCCTTCCGAGTTCGTTGTGGTGCAGAATATTCCAATTATCATCCAGTCGAATCCGGTGTTCCTCAGGGCAGTGTCCTTGGTCCTATCCTCTACAATATATACACGGCTGATATTCCTCTTTGCCCTAATACCTTCCTAGCAACGTACGCTGATGACACAGCTATCCTATCCTCTCACTTATTTCCCGAAATTGCATCTATAGGCCTCCAAACGCACCTTTCTCAAATTGAAGACTGGTGTAACAACTGGAGAATCAAAGTTAATCAATCCAAATGCAGACATGTCACCTTTACCCTTCGAAGACAATCCTGCCCTTCAGTTCTCTTTAACTCCGTTCCGCTTCCTTTCTCCGACACAGTCCGGTATCTAGGCTTCCTTCTGGACAAAAGACTAACTTGGAACCCGCATACTAGACTTAAACGACAAGAACTTAATCGACGATTTGGACAATTATACAGACTACTGAACAGAAATTCTAAATTATCTATCGAGAACAAACTGCTAATATACAAGACAGTACTGAAACCTATCTGGACCTACGGACTTGAACTGTGGGGGACAGCCAAATTTTCTAACATCAAACGCATTCAATCCTTCCAATCAAAAGTCCTCCGAACAATAGTTAATGCTCCTTATTATGTATCCAACCATACCTTACACCGCGACCTAAATATTCCATTTATTTTAGACCTTATACCATTAAAATTCTCTAAATTCCATCAGAACCTTATCCATCACCCTAATCCCCTAGCTCAATCCTTATCCGGCTCCACACATCCTTACCATCCTCCTAGAAGGTTGAAACGGCAGTGGCCTCGAGACCTCTTGTAAAATGTATATTGGAGTTCTAGCATTGGCTAGATTCTCCACTCACGAGCTGTATGCTTGTGAATTGTATATAGGAATGAGTGACTTTTGTATATATTTTTATTGATTTTTTTTTGTATATATTTATATTGCATTATTATTATATAAATTTATTGTTTTGTATATATCGTGTGAATGCAGTATGAATGTTGTACTTTATCCCTATTAAAAATGTCCTAAATTGGACAGATTGTAATATTGTTCAATAAAGAATTGTTTATAATTAAAAAAAAAAAAAAATGATATAAAGACGTTAGTAATCACTAATGTTGTATCAGGAAGGTTATAGTCACTGTTATCAACTTATCTCGCCTCATATTCTTCCAAAAATCCCTTTTAATTCTTTCCAAAAAGTACTATATCCATGTTTCGTTACAAAAAGTACTATATCCATATTATATTGTTAAAAATCATTGGAAAAGTGCAATAATTTGGAAAAATGAGTTGGCAACACATTTAAAAATCAACTTTTGATTTTAATAAAAAAAGAATCACGTAAATTGGTCCAGTAAAAAATGAATGACAGATTTTTGCGTTTCCTGTAAAATTTTCTAAAGTGGATATAATACCTTTTGGAAATCAACATCTCAATTCTAAAAAAATTATAACAATCACAATAATAGGCCTACCGAACACCATACCACCAATACTCCTTCACAGATTCTTCAAATGATCAACGTTCAAGATCAGACTTAACACAATCTTCCCAACGACGCTTCGGATGTCTACCAGTAGGTTCTGCGAATACCAACTTCTTAGGAATTCGTTCTTCAGTGAAGCCAATAACTTTACAAGCCAATTTGACTTTCCGCGATGCTATCAACTCAATTATACTCACTGGTTACAAGTTCCCAAATTTCACTTTATGCAAACTTCTGGTGCAAAAAACCTTTTGCTACCTAAAAACTTTATAGCTATGATAAATTAGAATTAATTCATCTTAATTCATAAAAAAAAAATTTGATCGCAACGCACGACTTTCGCCTACTCCGTTGTTAAAATCAATTTAAGAATTTTTAAATATATTTAGAAGTAAAAAAAATCTGTTGCGGGCAACACACGACTTTCACTAAACTCCGTTTCTAAAATCGATAAAAGAATTTTCAAGTACGGTTAGAGATCAAAATGAATGAAACCATTACATAATTAATTAAATTGATTATCTATAGAAACATGTGTTTTATTAAATAATCTATTATACTATTATCTAAAATAATCAGTTAGTTTTATCGGCTTTTCATCACTGTCTATTAGCTTTTAAAAGCTTATGTATAAATAATATTTTTTCTAAAATCTTTAGCTTTCAAACGGTATATGATACATGCGTATTACTGTTCTTATGATCAAAAACAAAAAATTGCATTAAAAAAATATTTTTTCTGTTTCTGTTTTCTCCTTTAGATGAAAAAGTTGCTGTAACATGTTAGGCATATTTCCTCCTAAAATATGAAATTTCAGTTTTATAAAACTTATTTTTTTTTTAGCTTGACTTAACACACCCACAAACCACTTTGAGGGCATTGATATTTTGGAATCAAGCGACCCTAAAACTTGTATTTCTGATGAAAACTCGAAAAATACTTTAAAATATTCACGATCGCAATGCTTTCCCTTAATACATATTTCATACATAGGTAAATTAAGTAATAATATAAATGCACTATGTTTAAGTCAATTTATCTTATAATTTTCTAATATAAATATTAAAATAATATTTGCTATAATAGAAGATCTCAGGAAAATACCTAATTATATGACCGACGAAGAATTAAAGACTAAATTAAGCAGTAAGTCCCTGTTGAAAAGATTCGATACCTAGGACTCCATCTTGACGAACAATTACTTGAAATCCTTATACAATACTGAAACGACCAGAATCTGCTCGACGTTTTCGGCAACTTCAACACTTCCTACATAAACGTTCTTATCTTCCGCTAAACTACTAAAGTCTCATTTACATGACTATTATTAGACAGACCTGGACGTATGGAATTGAGCTTTGTGGCTCTACTAAACCATCAAATTCCTTGAAAATCTCTCGAATCAAATTCTTACAATCCAAAATTCTTTGTAAAATCCTCAACGCTTGCTAATTTGTAGAGA
This sequence comes from Piezodorus guildinii, assembly GCA_023052935.1. Taxonomy (NCBI): domain Eukaryota; kingdom Metazoa; phylum Arthropoda; class Insecta; order Hemiptera; family Pentatomidae; genus Piezodorus; species Piezodorus guildinii. The sequence goes on from CM041298.1 coordinate 112,877,493, forward strand.
ACAAACTCATCCATAATGACCTTAATGTTCTTTATGTTGCTGATTTGGCCCGATCCAGGTACCTCTCTTTTTATTACAAACTCCAATACCAATGAAACCTTTCTTCCTATTCAATACCCAATAATCCTCCGAGGCGTCTGAAAAGAAGATGGCCTCGGACCTTCTTGTTTAGAATATTTGTAGAGTGCTGCTGATGGATAGCTTCTCAACAAGTATTGTTCATGTCTATTTTCTTTATTTACTAGTTGTGTTATATAATACAGTTGTAAATATCAATTTCGTTTTTTTAATTAAGCACTGAAACTTTTAAACTGGAAGGAATAAGTCCGGGGGACGGTCATTAAATGAAACAACTAAATAGTTTCAACTATTTATTGTTTGCCAACGTTTTGACCCGCCTTTGTGAGTCATCATCAGTTTCCATTCGCACACCATGCGCCCTGATGATGACCCACAAAGGGAGGTCGAAACGTTGGCAAGCAATAAATATTTGAAACTATTTAGTTGTTTCATTTAATGACCGCCACCCGGACTAATTCCTTCCAGTAATTCTCAACGGTCAACTAATTATATCCATTATAAAACATTTTAAGTTTTTTTTTTTTTTTATAATGTAGATAAGTGATAAGAATGTCGGGTGTAGTATTACTCTGAGAAACAATTTAAAATGAACGTCCTGGGAACTGAAAATCCTACTCGTTGAGGACATTGGATTCTGGAGACGTTCGGCGTTCAACCTACCTCAAGAACATTCCATATCTCCAAGCCTCGAGATGGTCCATCCAGATAGGACCCATGGCCATCCTCTCTATTAGCTGTATTGTCATAAAAACATCTATGGTCCATGGAACCAACCGAAATTTGTGAGATGGCATCTGCGGGAAAGGCTGCGTTCGATCCTCCGCTTTTAAACAGGATATTCTGGAGTTTGGACACGTCTAGAATCCATTACCGTTTCCGAGGGAATATCGAGAAGGAGTGCTGTTACAAATGACGAGAAAAGATTTTATCAACAGTCTCTCAGGAAATATTCCAACGATGATACTTCCAGGTTTTTTAGGTTAATATTTAAAGGCCTGAGGATACGTGGTTCACACATAAACCAATCGAAACTTTTTTACAGCTTGCCTGTATATGAAATAAATAGTTTCTGATGTAGTCTAACCTGGTTTTTACTTTTTGAAATTCATCTGTTTATCCCAACACCCCCTCCCTCCCCACAATCACTTGTATAAAAATTAAAAGACAAATCAATTAAAATAGTCAGTAAGTGAAAAATCATATATGAGCAGGGTATTGTTTAGATCTTTGTAGTCAAATGGATGTTAATTTTATTTGTAGAGTTCTGATGATGGGAGTGAGATCCCGAAACGTAGAATTGGTGATTTAATATTTTTTTTTTTTTTTTTATTTATTTATAGTAATTTACAACTGTACTAAAGAATACAATAAGTAAATATGTAGAATGAATATAAAAAGTCATGAAAATGTCTTGAGAAAGAACCACCCAGTGGTAGCACTTCACTAACTATTTTAATACAGTAGGTCCCGAGGCCACCTTCTTTTCAGTCGCCTTGAAGGGTTATCAGGGATATCTGAGGAAGATAACTTACGGACAAGTGGGTTTGTATGTGCAGGGAGTTTAGAATGGAAAGAGGAGTATCTATCACGGGCTATGTCTGCAACAAATGGGATGTTTAGGTCATTATGGAGGATTTGATTTGTGACAAAATAAGGAGCATTCAGGATTTTGCGAAGGATTTTGGATTGTAAGGACTGGATGCGGGAGGAATTAGATGGTTTCGTAGAGCCCCAAAGCTCGATTCCATATGTCCAAATAGGTCTGATAATTGTGATGTAGATGAGTCTTTTGTAATGTACTGGAAGTTTTGAACCTTTGTCTAGTAAGTGTTGTAGTAATCGATATCTTCGAGCAGTTTCTTGTCGTTTTAGTCTTGTGTGAGGATTCCAAGTAAGGCGCTTGTCAAGATGGAGACCTAGGTATCGGATTTGTTCTACAGAAGTAAGGGTAATGTTATTAAAGGATACTGGGGGGCAGGAAGTCATCGGTTTGCGAAGAAGGGTAAAGGTGATTTGGTGGGATTTATTTTAATCCTCCAATTTTGACACCATTCTTCAATGGCTTTGATGTGGGACTGAAGGGTTTGGGATGCAGTAGTTGGATCATTATGGACTGATAAGACACACGTGTCATCAGCATAAGTATTGAGGACAGTGTGGGATGGAGTGGAATGTCAGCTGTATAAAGGGAGTAGAGGATAGGATCTAAGATACTACCTTGAGGCACTCCAGCAGATAGGGAAAATGTGGATGAGTAGGAAAAGTTGTGGTTTACCTTAAAGGTTCTGCCAGTAAGGTAGGAACGCATTAATAGGAAATATTTAGGGGTGAGGAATTGACGGAGTTTGTAAAGCAGTCCCTGGTGCCAGACTCGATCAAATGCTTGTTTACATCAAGAAAGGCTCCAGTGCAGTACATTCCCCGCTCCAATGTGGAGGACACTACATCCACCACGCGGTGACATTGTTGTATTGTAGAATGAGATGTTCGAAATCCAAACTGGTGGTCAGGGATAACATGATTCATTTCTAGGATAGGATAAAGACGTTTTAGAAGGAGTTTTTCTAGGATTTTGCCCATGATGGGCAAAAGGGAGATAGGACGATAGGATGACGGATGTTCAGGAGGCTTCAAATAAGGCTTTAATAAAAAATTAAGAATTTGGAAGAAATAAATCAGCCCTAATACTGGGCTAGATCTTCCGTTGATAGGAATAAAATGATATAATTTATTTATTCTGTTCTGGATGTGACTCGGGGGTATGGAGACCCTCTTGGGGCACACCAAGCCTCTATAAAATGGGTATTAGGTGGCTAGCTGACTGTGATTTCGGTTTAATTTCCGCATTCCACGGCGGTTAGGCTAAAAATAGTTCTTAGTATAAGAGTTTTAGGGGTACAGTTTTTTTTTTTTTTTTTTAGTTGGTTATAAGTTTATTTGCGAGCGGCGTGGTCTAATGGGTAGAGCTCTAATCTACAGTTCTCCGGGTCCTGGGTTCGAATCCCGACTCTGGCAGAATATTATTTATTATGATAATTTAGTCGGGGTACAACTTTAGGGTATGGAGACCTTCTGGGGCAGGCCCAGCCCCTATACAGTGTGAAGCCAAAAGATTGTGGGAAAAACCTGGCGGCTGAGCGTGATCAAGGCCTAATCACCTCATTGCACGACCGTTGGCTTAGAAACAGTACGAATCTTTATATGTACTGAACCCAAGACTCTTCATGGGTTGTAGTGGTACAGGTTTTTTAATTTTCTTTTTTTTAAAGTTTATTAGAGAGCGGCGTGGTCTAGTCGATCGAGTACTTGCCTACTGTTCTCTAGGAGTCAGGTTAAAATTTATGCTGTCGCCTAGCCTTTATAAATTGGGTATTTGGCGGCTGAGTGTGATCTCGGTTTGATTTCCGCATTGCACAGTCGTTGGCCTAAAAACGGTCTTGAGTTCAAGACCTTTAAAGAGTATTAGGGGTACAGTATTTTTTTTTGTTGTGTTTTTTTTTTTTTTTTTTAGTTGCTTATAAGTTTATTATTGAGAATAAAAAAAAAAAATCTATAATACATTGTTATCTTAATTCTATTAGAGAAAAGAAACGATTTGTGAGCCATAATGAAAAGTAATATTATTTATAGATGTAAGGAAGGTGGAAGGTGATATCGAGGAGGCTCTGGAGGGACTAATCCGGTAGATTCCTAATCAGATGATGCTATGTAAATGTTTGTCAGGCTATTTGACACACTAATAAATAGGGCCCGGGAATGTCAACGGGCTGGTAGCCTCCACCAACAACCAAAAAAAAAAATAATAAAAATAAAAAAAAAAAGGAGAGGAAAAAAATACCGAAGCGAGATCCCTCCGGTAAGCAGGTTGGTATACCTGCCCTAATGGTGACGTGTCTATATCCTACTAACTGCGCCTTAATGCTCTTGTTAACTCGGCCCTTCTTGTAGCTCGTGTCTTGTAGTGGCTCTGTGGCTTATGGTCGCACCTTGAGGGGCGATAGTAGCTGTGGCGGGGCGGCAAAATGTTATTCAAAGGTGTAGAAATAGCAGTTGATATAGTACACCATGAGAGTTCGAGTGTTGATAGAACTCTATTGTTACTAGTACGGATGGGGAGAGGTGCGATTATTATAATAAAGTTTTATTGGAATTGTTATACGGTAATAATTTGCAGAATTTATTAAGAGTTTTTTTTTTTTTTTTGGTGGGAGAGAAGGGGAGGAGAGGGATTTTATAATGGACACATACGTGATTGAATACATTTTTCATTCACAAATATAAATACAGGGGTAAGAAGAAAAGAAACAAAAAAAAAAATGGTTAGTGTTACTTGGAATCTAATTATCTAATACAAACAACTCTGATTTATCTCGCTTCAAATATTCAAAGAACTATTTAAGCTCCTAATTTTGTCTTTGACAAAATTATCCTTAAATGCATCTATATGCAGGTTATAATTTAAGTGTGGTAAAAAAAAATAATAATTCGATCAAATCTATTGGGTAGTATTAGAATATGTTAGTATTAGAACATGCTATATATATATAATATATTATAATATATTAATATATATATATATAGTTTCTATTGTTCTCAGGTTTCAGTCAATGAATAAACTATTTTATTTATGCGACGTTTCGAGATGCAATAATGCAATTTTGGACAAAATATTGTCTTAAATAGACATGTGTAGACCACAAACTTTGAAAGAACATTGAAGATACACACACATATATACAAGATAGATATATACAAGTATATATATATATATATATATATATATATATATATATATATATATCTACAAGTATTTTTTTATGTTTCTTCAACTTTTTTATCTAGAATACTACTTTAGTTTCAATCCTTACAGTTTTTCTTTTTTTTATATTGACATTAGAAGAATTTGTTTCTTATTATTGTAGTATATTATTTTTATTTATTTTAATTAGATTATTTATCATTAATTGGGCAGTTAAAGATCCTTTATTATTTCAAAGCTTATGTTATTCTTAAAAGACTAAGTATCAAAACAATGTAAATATTTATTTTTCTTCTTTCTAAAATTAATTTAAATATTTTCGTATTGTAATACAGATGTAAAATTCAATATATAAATAAAATATAGACAGTCTGAGGTAACATTTTGGACGAATTGATAACGTAGATACACTGTCATGATAGCACTGGTGGCTAATTGATACATGACTGTCACACAGGCTGTCATAGGCCACTCGACAGTAACAAATGTTGTCGAGTCACAATAGAGGGTGCTGGGTAATCGCTTCTGTAATAATCTCTTTTATTTCCCTTCTTCCTCTATTCAATTTCTCTTATTATTATTAATGTACCATTAATCACTTCTAGAATGCTTCATGTCTCAACGTTTTAATTCGTTATAGGCCAGGTATCGAAAACCATATATCTGTATACATGCATTGTAACCGGTTGTAGGCACCGGTTAGCAGAACGTGCCCTTTGTAACCTTACATTTTTCCCATGATACCTTATACCTTACCTATATTTCCATATCTTTTCTTTTTAATTTTTCTTAATGTAATATTTCCTTTTACTTTGTCTTATATTATATTTCTTTACCTCTAATTCATTCCCTTTTGTATATATATATATATATATATATATATATATATATATATATATATATATATATATAATAATAAATTCATTATTTATTCTGGGATAAGTCCCTTTTGAATAATTTTACAAAACATACAAAAAGAACTTAAGCGTCTTAGAGTACAAACATGAAACAAACAAGAAATAATAGAAATAAAAATAAAATAAAAAGTGAACAATAGTGATAAATTAAAAGGCAGCTTCTAATAATAATAATTAATAACAAAACTAGACAAAAGATAAAACAGAAACATATGTGCATATATACAAAATTTTAATTAATAGTGCATTACTGTATTGTTGTAAAATTAATGAAATAATAAAGTTAAATATGCAAGTGCACCACAATGTAAGATATTGTATTTAAATAATCGTTTCTATATGTTTTTATTTAACTAATTTAAATTTTAATTGGCAAATCTAATTAGGTTCTTTGAAAATGGAATAGAGAGGAAGTGATCGAATAGACGTAATTTGAAGGCTGAAGAGTATCAGAATGTCGAATATACGAAGAATAGAATTCCATACGAAACGAGGAGCGGATTAGGAAGGATCTGCGAAAGCTGCGGTTCGATGAGGCCTATATACAAGTCTGAAGGCCGTGAACGAGTGTTACGGGAATGAATGGAGGATTTGAATGATAACATTTCTGAGATGTAGGATGGGCGGCTGGATTGGAGAACTTGGAAGAGGAAGGTTCCAGAAGTATTTACAACAGTAAGAAGGGTAAAGGCACTTCAACTCTTCGTAGAATGTGGTAACAGAAGTGTCCCTGGATATCTCAAAGATAAAGCGAATGAAATATATATATATATATTGTAAATATATTTAATATTTTTTGCATGTTAGTATATTACAATTTGTTTTATTTTGTAGATAATTAATAAATGATATTATAAGTAGTTGCTTTTGATAGTAGCATTGCATGACAGAACAAACTAACCCAGCCCTTCTCGCCTGAGCTTAGCTGGAAAAGCAAATTACCTTACTTCATGATATGGTGTTACATTTTTATTTCTCCTTATTTATCTCAAATTTCGGATGAAGCTACCTGTTTCTGGCCTAACCAGCCTGGCGCCCTTTTAATTAACTTTGAAGTGGAATATCCTGGTCATTATAAATATATATTACTGTTTTAAATATGTATTGTGAGGTAAAATTATTTTTAAGTCTTAATCTTTACTTAAAAGAGTTTTAAGCGCTCATTTTCGCAAAAACTTAAAACCTAATTTCTATACTATCGGGTCAACCCATTTGAAATATAATTATGCTTTTACTTGAATTTGAAACCGTGGGGAATTATTTTTTTTTTTTTAATTTTTCTTGTATTATTAAATTGGCATGGCTTAAAGTAGGTTGATAAGATGAAGAAAACTTGTAAGGCAGCTATGTTTAACTTGTTATAATTCTCAAAGCAACTGATTCTCAGCCACTAAATTATATCCTACAGTGCTTATTATACAGAGGTGAAAGTTTCATCATGTTTTAATCTGTCGCTTTTGAGAGATTCTGCTATAAATATTACAAAACTATGTAATGCCGCATATTTAAAAATTTATATTAAAAAAATGGCAATGCTCACACGAAGGAAATCTCTTCACAAATTAGTACAATGGTAGCACAATACAAGAAACATATTTTAAGCTTGAGACTCTATTCCATCCTTTATTTTTTTAACGCACTAATAGTTTTCATAAATTTTTTCAAACATTTTTTTTCGCTACTTAACTTATCGAGTGTGGCACCCGGGATTGCTCTTCAAGCTCAAAACCCATTTACCCCAATCCTTATACCTAGTCCTCCGATCCTATCTATCAAACCGCTCCTTCTGAGTTCGCTGTGGCTCAGAATTTTCCAAACATTATATTGTAGAGGCCGGTGTTCCTCAAGGCAGCGTCTTGGGACCCGTCCTCTACATCCTCTACACCGCCGATATCCCTACCGATCGCGATACCTTTCTCGCAACATTTGCAGATGATACCGCCATTTTGTCATCCTATTCCGACCCTGAAGCAGCATCGCTAAATCTCCAAAAGCACCTTTCCCTTGTCGAAGACTGGTGCAATGCTTGGCGCATTAAGGTGAACGAAAGCAAATGCACTCACGTCACATTCACCCTTCGACGCAAATCCTGTCCAACGGTTAATTTCAATTCCATACCGCTTCCTTCTTCAGACACAGTCCGGTATCTCGGCTACTTTTTACTAGACAAAAGACTGACGTGGAACCCACATACAAGACTAAAAAGAAAAGAACTCAGCCGCAGATTCGGCCAGTTATACAGACTACTAAACAGAAAATCGCATCTTACAGTTGACAACAAATTAGTAATATACAAGACAGTACTGAAACCTATATGGACCTACGGACTTGAACTGTGGGGGACAGCTAAACATTCTAACATCAAACGCATCCAATCCTTCCAATCCAAAGTCCTCCGAACAATAGTTAATGCTCCTTATTACGTTACCAACTGTACCCTACACCATGACCTTAATATTCCGTTTGTTTTAGACCTGGTACCATCCAAATTCTCCAAATTTCATCAGAACCTTACTCATCATCCTAACCCTCTAGCACAATCCCTATCCAGCACCACCCATCCTTACAATCCTCCTCGAAGATTGAAACGGCAGTGGCCGCGAGACGTGTTGTAAACATGTAAATTGGAGTTCTGATACTGGTCAGATCCTCCACTCATGTACGGTATGTTTGTGGCTACAGCGCCCTAACTCGGCCTCCACTGGCTCAGACCAGTGACGCGGCTGAATCAGAGGCGCTGGGATCTCTTGGATTCCGCATTTTTCTCCACAAGTGGAGGGAAAAGCGCGTGCTGGGGTCCCTTTAGCAGTTTTATATATTGTATATAGTCATGATGTTTATTTATTTGCCAACTTTTTATTTATCTCAATTATAGGTTTTTTTTATTTATTATTATTTTATTGTATATATATGAATTTATTTATTTTCTATTTTATGTAATTTGACTATTATTATCATTTTCTGTAAATATAGCATGAATGTGGACTCGTATCAATATTATTATTGTTCATTTTGTAACAAATTGTAATATATCTCAATAAAAAAAAAAAAAAAAAAAAAAAAAAAAAAAAAAAAAAAAAAAAAAAAACTTAACTTAGTTAGTTTTATATGTTTATCTTCACTATACGTTAACTTTTACAATTTCGTGAATATGATACTATTTTTTTTTTCAAAAAATCTTTAACTTTCCAACGGTATATTATTACTGCTTTTACGTCCAAAAACACAAAAATTTAATACATAAATATGTTCGCTCTTTTCTCCTTCAGTTTTATATCAAATTCAATCAACGTATATATTTATCCGTTCTTTATCAATGCTAAAATCATGATATGATCAATTTATTAAATCTGCAAAAAAAAAATTTTTTTTATTTTTTTTTTTTACAACAATTTTTATTGAGAAAAATTACAATCTGTCCCAATTTGGACATCAATAGTAGTGCTGAAAGATATCATAAATACTACATTCATACAATATTTACACAACATAAAATTACAATAAAATATATACACAAATTCTGCAAAATTAAATGTGTTTAGAGAAATAAAATTTAAAATATTGGAATTTAAGCCCTGTCAGAATATTTCAATCAGAATGAAATCTACATAATATTAAAGCCCATTAAATTTTATGTTTCTAAAGCAGCTGCTACAGCATCCCGGGCATAGTTGTCTTAAATATGAAATTTCAGCTTTTCGTTTTCGGGTTAGAATTACCATACACACACACAGGGACCGTTTTCAGGACATGGTCCTTTGGACCCTAAAACGTGTATTTCCGTTGAAAACTCCGATTTGGAAATTATCATGATCGCAATATTTTTATATATATATATATATATATATATATATATATATATATATATATATATATATATATATATATATATATATAAAGTGCATACAATACAAAGTGCCCTGAGTTAGCCTGAGTGGTGTGCCGGTGCTCAATGAAATTCTTTGTTGCAGTGTTGAAAAGGATCCTATGTGTATTCATGGACGGAGGATCGAAACGTCAAAATAAAGAAAATTAAGAAGGAGTATTAGTTTAATGACCCAAAACCCGAATTATTTAAAACAAAATTATTATATATATATATATATATATATATATATTATATATATATATATGGTGCGGAAGCATGGGGATGTAAAGAATATATTGAATGTGAAAAACTTCTGTATTACTTCATTAAGAAATTATTTAGCTACCCCGTCCTACTTAATACATTTAGAAACCAAAATAGTCCCAATGTTTATAGAAACCTTAAAAATACAGCATAGTTATATTATCAAAGTTAAAAACCTGACAAAAAATATCCTACCATATTTATTAAACAATGAAGTTGTTAAACAAAAGGTATATTGGAAAAAGGATTTAAGAGAAGTAGCTGAAAAACATAATATTGACATAGACATTAAACTTGACAATCAAAATAAATGGGATTTAATCCTACAGGAATTTAGAGTATCGTTAACAGAAACTTACAGATTAAAATATGTACAAAAGGCTTCAGTTTCGGAAAAAAGTATCTATATAAAAACTTAAATTATGATAATGGATCAAATTACCTTGATGATAATAAAATAAACTTTAATGGGGTCAAATGGATATTCAAAGTTAGATGTGAACTTCTTTATCTCAACTACAACAGATTTTATTCAAATAATAGTGTGATGTGTTCTTTGTGCTATAAAAAAGAAACAGAAAATACATTAATTTCCTGGCTGCATGTCTGATTCTGTCTGAAATTAGAAACAATTGTTTCGGAAAGAGTTCTTTAAAAGTTGATGATGTGATAAAATGTCACAATGGTGATAACTGGGTGTCTGTATACAATTATGTAAAATTGCATGGCCTTATAGATATAGGCTTATTAAGGAATTTAATTATAATTGAAAAAAACAAAAAACCTTTCTAATGTGTAATATTATTGATTATTGTTATTTTTTTCTGTTGTTTTATTTATAAGTTAATACAGTTAGAAGGCGAATAGAATAAGTAGGTAACCTGTTTGACTAATGTATAATTTTGTAAAACTTTTCAGATCGGCTCCGGCTGGCGGTCTAAAAGACCATAGTTCTACTAATGTTTTTTATATTTGTAATATTTGTTTTTCTTGTTGTATGCTTAAAGAAATAAAAAACAGTTATCTATCTATCTATCTATATATATATATATATATATATATATATATATATATATATATATATATATATATATATATATATATATATAGGTGAGTGAAAGGGAAAAGAATGAAATCCAACCATTATTTCTCCTTCAATCCTTTCAGTTTCATCAAAATTTTCTTTTTCAGATTAATCTTCTTATTGCTATCAAGACAACGGTCACCAGACCCTACGGACACAAAAAGCCGAATTCAGATATATTTGTGACAAACTGCTCAAGAGATAAGATACACTTAGCATTATAATGGCCAGAACCTCGGCTTTGGTCGTACAAAAATAATGGCCCGAACCACGACCTCGGTCGCACAAAAACCCGGGTTCGGTGGGAACCTTGGGGTAGTCCCGAAGATCTATTGCCAGCGGTGAATCATCCTTCCAGTGCATTCCTCACTCGGGACTCTTCCGGCATAATTGATTGCCTCCCCGGTTCTGGGATCGATCCTATCGCAGATTATAAAAATGTCGTGCTTCCCACACACAGCTTTCACTCATCCTAGTATTAAAAAATAATGTTCAAAGGTACAATAAAATCAGGTGCGGGCAACACACGACTTTCACTTACCTCGGCTGTCAAAATGAATTTTTGTTTGTTTAGCGCCAAACATTTAGGTCTTTAGCACCCGATCCAGGTGATAATTCTACAATGATCATATTATACATTAAAACAAATAAAATAACCAAGTGAAATATATACATAAAAACGGAATATTGAATGGAATTTTGGGAATAACTGTATCGAGTAATTCTTCTAAGTAAATGTCTGCCAGAATTGGAGCAATAGGGGATCCCATGGGGCAGCCATACTTTTGAACATAAAAGTTATCATTAAATTGGAAATATCCTCTATCCGTACAGAGGGTGAGGAGTTTCAGAAATTGGTTTTTGGGGATAGTTGTGTGTGTTTCGATTTTGTTCCACTTCTTTTCAATTATTTCTTTAATTTTCAGAATACAAATATTGGTAAATAGAGAGGAGGCGTCTAATGAAATTAGTTTATAACCTGTGGGCACATGGATTTGGGTAATTTTTCCGTGGAATTCAAAAGAATCTTTAACATTATATTTGTTAGTTGACAGATATTTTAAAATATTGGCTAAATATTTGGAAAGTTCGTATGTAGGGGAATTAATAAAATTGAAACACACACAACTATCCCCAAAAACCAATTTCTGAAACTCCTCACCCTCTGTACGGATAGAGGATATTTCCAATTTAATGATAACTTAGAAGAATTACTCGATACAGTTATTCCCAAAATTCCATTCAATATTCCGTATATATATATATATAATAAAATAAAATAAAAATGAAGAGAACAAATACAGAAAGAATGATCCAGCAACTATGAAGTCGGTACCCCCCAAAAAATGGGAAAAAGCCTGGCGGCTGAGCGTGGTCGAAGTCTAATCACCTCATTGCACTGCCGTTGGCCTGGTAGCAGTACGAATTTTTATACTCGTATGTACTAAGCCCAAGACCCTTCATGGGTTGTAGTGGAACAGATTTTTTAATTTTTTATTTATTAATTGTTTTAATATAATTTATTTTCAAATGGACGTTAGAGATGTGGTTGTTAAAATCAATTTGAGAAATAAGAAATAAACTTAAAGTTGATTTTTTTTTTTTTTTTTTTTCGATGGACAGTAAACTGACATGAAATAGATGAAGAGACGCCACCAATTGGCAGCACTCTAAAAATATTTTAAACTAGAAGGTCTCGGACCATCTTTTTTTTATTTGATAGGATTCATTATTATTATTATTTTTTTTTTTATAAGATTTTTATTACGTTTTGGATTTTTTTTTTGTTTAATTCAACGCTACTATGGCTAATGGGACGCTGCAACAATGGGAGTATTTTTTGCCTATCCAGGTTTAATTAGGATAGGGATTTTTAAAAAATCATCGCACGGCATCGCACAGGCTCGAGACCACCTTTTTATGTTCCCCCCGGCTTAACTGAGGAATTTTTACTTCCATTAAACAATTTTAGCACTACCTGCGGGTTTAAACCCTTGACCTTTGGCAAAGAAGACTAACGCTAGCCACATTGCTACAGGTGATCCTATTCAGTTTTGGAAACATATGTTTTAGAATAAAAAATAAAACAGTATACAGTATTTAAATACAATAGTCACCTAAGTGTATGTCCTCTTAGTCGAAGATCTTTCATTGTAAGGGTCGGCGGGAGCCTGTCGAATCCACACGATACCATCTGCGGGGTACCTCAAGGGTCTGTACTGGGGCCACTACTATTTGTTGTTTTCACGGCACCGGTGGTCTCAGTAAAGCATCCGGGAGCAACAGTAGCAGCCTATGCGGACGACATCGCCATTTACTCCACCAGCATGAGCGCCACCAAGGCACGTGACCAGGCTCAGAAAGCAGCCAACATCATAGTTGGGGAATTGAAGAAGATCGGAATCAGAGTCAACCCAGCCAAAACGGACGCCATCATCTTCTCCTTCCAGAAGGGGAAGAAGAAGTTACCCACCGAGTTTGAGATAGACAGTATAAAACTTCCTCTCTCCAACTCAATTCTTTACCTAGGTGTGACCTTGGACCGACACCTGACATTCTCCAGCCATGTACGGGAAAGAATCAAGCTGGCCCGCAGGAAGTCCCATAGACTCTACCACCTACTCATCTCGCCGCAGCTCTCACTGCGACTCAAGTTGCAAATCTACAAGGCCGTTATCAGACCGACTCTACTCCATGGTGCGCCCCTGCTCCGCCACCTCTATCAGTCCACGCTCAAAAGGCTGCAGAGTTATCAGAACTCCGTCCTAAGGAGGATAGTCAGAGGAACCACACTCCAGCGGGCGAGAAATGCCACCATCCACGAGGAACTCCATCTTCCCTCGGTGCCAGAGTTCATCAGCAGGAGGCACGTCAAGTTCTTTGACGGGTTAAAGGCTTGTGCGAACCCTCTCTTCAGGGACGTAGTTCCACCACCTGCGCCTGGAAGGTGGCAAGGCTCTCTCCCCCTGGTCGACGTGGTCGCCCTGGGAAGGGGTCTGGACTCTGCAGTCTGATCCGCATACATTTAACCACCAGCAAAATGGTTCCTCCCCATTTTACTTCAACAAAGGCACAAAGCCACCCCACTCCTCAAGCGCATACCGCGCCTAGTGCGAAAGGAACCTTAAAATGCCAACGGGCAATACGAGGCCTGAGCCATGGACTGTATACACCATTGCTGCTGTATATACATAGAATGTTTTTTTGTATTTATTTTGTAAATAAAGTTGGAGGATAAGAAAAAAAATAAATAAAAAAAGTGTATGTCCTATTCATCACTTTACATTATCTTCCACAACTTTGTACATGATGAGATGATGGTTGCTACTCGTTGAATCATGAAAATACGAAAAATAAAAATTGATCACGATTAGAAATTATGAAGTTCTGCTCTAAATATAGAGGTCATATAATAAGGGAGAAATCCTATTTAGAATTTTTGGTCCTGTAAAGGATTGATAAATATTATTTTCCATCTAAATAAATACATTACAAATCCTCCATAATATGCAGCACAACAATATTGATTTTCTTGATGTTACTAATAATTATTCTATATCTTTTCTTGAATTTGAAATTGTAGATAAAAAGTCAGTTTGGCTGCTTAACATAAATAATAAAACAAGACTTTTAGCGAGTTAAAAGTTTATAAATGTAATGAGATTTACTTTAAATGTTTTTTTCATATATAGTGCTACGGTCAAGACAATGCCAGGTAAACCACGCCAAGAGGGGTCTGGATTTGGCTAGCGACTTCTGGACCTGGACGGTCCTCCAAGTACCTAGAACGGCCCACCCGCCTCTCGGCCCTTACCTGCCTGCCGTGTCTAGGCTCTTCTGTAATGGTACAAATACCGGTCCACTACGCCGGAGGAGTCAGTCTTAATCCGGCTCAACAATTATCAGTGATGTATCAGTGAACAGTGACAGTGAACAATTCGTGACAGTGTAGTCAAACTGTGTGTGCCAGTCTTGTGATAACCAGTCGGTGGGAAATTAGAAGACTGTTGGTTATAAGTTATTGTTGTAAGTTTTAGAATAAGTCTAGCAGATTTTATAAATTTACGTAAGTAGTTTATTTGTTAGGAATACCTGATTTTATATGTAGACTGTTTAGTAGTTAAGCTAGTAATTCAATTATTATTGTAAGTATAGTGGTTAGTAATCCCTTTGTATCGTATTTGTGCATTCTGTATTTAATAAATATTTGTAATTTGTAAACTGGAGTAGTTCATTTCTCACACCCCGTAGCCCGTAACAATAGCTTATACAATTATCTACTAGAATATTTAAAAATTGATCTTGAGAACGAAGTCCTTTTCTGTTTATGGATTTTTAAAAATGAAAAAAATTAATCGTTCGACATATTTACAAGGAAATATCTTAAAAGGGACTGAGTGAAAAATTATGAAAGTAATACAGATTACATTATCATGAGTTCAAGTAATATAAATTTGGTGACTAATACTCAGCCCTTACCCGAGTTTAAAAATTCTCTTCCCTGTTAAAAAGAGTTTTTATTTCTTTGTATTTTTAAATAATTTTGCATATTTCTGAACGAAACAAAACCAAAATGATTAGGTCACTTATCGTGTAGTGGCTAGCATAACAGCTTTTTGTGCCCGACGTCCTTGTTTGCGCCGTCCTACGGAGGGAACGTAAAATGGCTGTCCCAAGCCTGTGCTATGTCAGGTACTCGTTAAAGATCCCTATCAAAATTAAACCTAGACAGGCAAAATTTAGGAATCCCTCTGTAGCATCATCAGATTAGCCATAGTCGTATAAAAGGGGCGTTAAATGAATAAACTCATTAAATATTAAGGTCGTTATGGATGATTTTATTTGTAAGGATTGGATGCAGGAGGAATTAGATGGCTTAGAAAAGCCCCACAGCTCGATTCCATATGTCCAGATGGGTCTGATGATGGTAACATAAATGATCTTTTTGTAATAGTGGTCTTGTTTTGTAATATGAAATTTTAGTTTCTAACGATTCTTCGTTTTTGCGCTAGTCTTACTACACAGACAAACAGATCTTTTTGCGAGACTTGGTTATTTGGACTCAGGGGACCCTAAAATGTGTATATCCTTTGAAAACTGGAAATAGAAAATGTTCACGATCGCAATATTTTCCCTTACTATATAATTCATACATATGCATACATATGCACCGTGCGAAGCATGGGCGGATCACTAGTGTGTGTGTTTTGTTTTTGTTTTTTTCGGGTAGGGGAAAAATCTTTCATCAGACGAAGTGCAACTGTCAGGCTACACAACAGTGTGAGATTCCTACTCACTAAAAAACCACCTCCCAATTCGTCTTTACCACCCCACGGAACCGCTGTCAAGCATTACTTCATGGGGGGGCAGAAGGGCTAAATGCCAGCTACTTTACTGGACATCTGATTTAAGCTAGGCCGATGCCCCGCCTCTCCTTTCTTGCTCCTGTACTCTGAGCTTTCTGCAGATTTGTGCTGCATAATCAGCTGCAGCGCTCCAACTCTCCTGACTAGCCATCATCAAGGAGACTAAATTTTCGGGTGATGCTTTTGTACTAAATTTAGCGTCTATCTCCGACTATCTCTCACTAGTGTGTGTGTGTGTGTGTGTGTGTGTGTGTGTGTGTGTGTGTGTGTGTGTGTGTATAAAGCCCTAAATAAAAATACAGAAAGTTGAAAAAACAGAATGGGTAGTGTCAATTAAAAAATAAAATAATAAAATGATCGCGAAAATAAAAAACATCCAACTCATTCATCTCCAGGCACTTCTCTTTTTTTCAATGAGTTCGCACCTTCAACACAGAGAGCTAATTTATTTACAAAAATATAGTTACAATTAGAAGTGGGTATCGTTAGGTTTAATAGCCCATTAAAAAGGAGCTATAAAAACACGACGATAAAAATTAATGTTGCTATGTGAAAATTACACAACGCTGCAATGGTACATATTCATCCTTCGAAATAATCTTTGCATTAAACTTTCATTTCTTGTTGTATTTTTTTTTTTTTTTTTTGGTTTCTCTACTCTTTTTTATGACGTTTTCTTCTTCTACCTGGACCCGGGTTACGTATCCTCGTGCTTCATTTCGCGACAAGTGGGTTGTAATTGCGGATTATAATTAATTGCGCAGATGTGGAGGATAGAAAAGGCTATTAAGGAAGATAGCACGGTTTTAATTCATGCCTGAGCAGGATGCCTTTTTACACTTATTCATATCTTATTTTTTTTTTATATTTCATTCTATCCCGTCTCCTCGTTCAGCTTTTATTAGAGTAGTATGTATTTAAGTTCTAAGTTATGACCTTCTTAGTTATGTTAGCTTTAGTCACGTGTAATAAAACAGTGAATCATGCATACATAAAATTCTGTGCCCTGAGTCACTTAAATGGGTTCTTAAATACTTGTTAATTGCAATGGTATTTATATTACTGTTTATTATTGTCTAAAATAAAACTTCACTGAGCCACAGTTATCATACCATAGATGATATTGCATTTAAGATGTCGAAAATAATAATCCAAGCTCGCCTATCTGGAAAATATTGGGTTGTGTCACATGAAATGTCCATTTTCAAGGTAAAGGATTTTTATTAAAAATACGATATGAAAACAAGATAATGTTATTCGAAGTATTTACCTTCTTTTTCTAGACATTTTTCCCAACGTGACACCAACTTTTTTATCCCTCAACTGAAAAACTCTGAGCTTTGAAGTGAAACAAAATCTGAAAACACACTTTTCACTTGATCATCATTTTCAACAAATTTTCTTTTGACGAAGCTGTCTAAATTCCTGAACAGGTGGTAATCTGTTGGAGTCAAGTCGGGAGAATATGGTGGGTGCGGAAGAACTTCGTAGCCCAGTTCTTTCAATTTTTGCACGGTATGTTTTGAAACATGGGCTCTTGCTGCAACTCAGTGAGATCATGAGGTATCCATGTATCGAGCATTTTTTCTTTCCCAATACACTTTAAATATCTGGAAATGGTAGATGCACTTGCATTTAGTTGTGCTGAGAGTCCTTTAACTGTTTGGTAGGGGTTTCCTTCTACTGTATGTTTGAGGACATCGTTGTCTATTACGGACGGAGGTCTTCCTCGGGGCAAGTTTTCCAAGTCGGTATCCCCAGCTGAAAACTGCCAAATGGCCGAGTTTAAACTCGTACAAAAATATTACTCTCTCGAGTTTAGATCTCGGGGGCTTGGGCTTGAACGGTGAACATTGGACGAGCCTGTGTAGGCGGAATTTGGTGGTATCGGCATCAAACCTTCGGGTTTTATTATATTATATACCTATTATAAATACAACTTTCTTCACCATTTTTTAATTCTTTTTTTTCCTGTTCACAGTTTCTCTCAGATACAGTCCGGTATCTTGGCTTACTGTTAGACGAAATATTGACTTGGAACCCACATACAAGACTTAAAAGACAAGAACTCAACCGACGATTCGGACAGTTATACCGACTACTCAACAGAAAATCTGAACTTACAGTTGACAACAAATTATTAATCTACATGACAATACTGAAGCCCATCTGGACCTACGGATTGAACTGTGAGGGACAGCTAAACGTACTAAGATCAAACGCATTCAATCCTTTCAATCCAAAGTCCTCCTTACAATAGTAAATGCTCCTTATTATGTCTCCAACTATACCTTGCACCACGACCTTAATGTTCCATTTATTTCAGACCTAATTCCATCCAAATTTTCCATATTCCACCAGAACCTATTTCATCATCCTAATCCTCTAGCTCAATCCTTATCCAGCTCCACTCATCCATACAACCCACCTAGAAGGTTGAAACGGCAGTGGCCCCGCGACCTTTTGTAAATATATTGGAGTTCTAGCACTGGCTCGATTCTCCACTCAATGTGATGTATGTATGAGTGCGTGTATGTGTATATAGGTATAAGTGAATTCTTGACTTTATTGTATTGATTCATTATTGTGTATATATTTTATTGTAATTTTATGCTGTGTAAATACTGTATGAATGTAGTATGTATGATATCTTTCAGCACTACTATTGATGTCCAAATTGGGACAGATTGTAATTTTACTCAATAAAAATTGTTGTTGTTGAAAACATATTCACAGTTATTTTATTATTTGTTAAGGTGCTCTTGAGAAAGAAAATATAGGCATTTAAGCCCTGTCAGAATATTTTAATCAGAATGAAACTTACATGATATTAAAGCCCATTAAATTTTACATCGATATAGCGAGTTTAATCAAAATTGTCGGAACCGTTTTCGAAAAAAGATGCAAAATGCATTTTATAAAGTGGCTCTTCTGGTAAGCTCATTTTGATGAAAAAGGTTTTGTAACGTCTCGGGCGTATATTTGTCTTAAATATAAAATTTCAGTTTCATAGGACTTACCGTTTCCGCCCGGGAGTTACCATACACACACAGACCTTTTTGCGGGACCTGGTTATTTGGACTCAGGGGACTCTAAAATGTGTATTTCCGTTGAAAACTGGAATTCGAAAATGTTCACGATCGCAATACTTTTCCTTACTATATATAGTAAGTGAAAGTAATAGATATTATTTATGACATTTGAAAATTAGTACATTCAGTTTGACCTTTGTACTGATTAATAAACTGCTGTCGGTAAACCTTAGATAACTGGCAGTTTAACAGAAAACGATCTATGTTTTCATCCTTTCCTGAATTACAATAGTTACATATAACATTTTAAAGGCAAATGATTTATGATTTATATAATTTTGTATATAATAATGAATTAGTTTTTCCTTTAAATGGCAATCTGAGTTGACTTGACTTAATAGGAAATATATACAGTCCATTCATTTGAAATTTTCCAATTTCCATTCATTTTTTAGCTCAACAATTTTGATTTTCCAGATTTTTTTCACCAGTTATTCTCTATCTTTTTCTGAATATAAAACCGTAGGTAAAATATTTTTCTGGCTAATACGTTTAGTATTAAAGCCGTTTTAATTCAGTTTCATGTTTTAGGAAAAACACAAAAACTTGACATTAATTAAAATTTCATATATTATTAATAGTAAACCATACTTATAATTTATTAATAAATAATGAGGTACAATTACATAAAGTGAAACGATAATTTAGTGTGTACGCGAAGGTCCATCAGTCTTCAACTAACTGCAAAAGGAATGCCAGGCTCTCTTGTAAAAGATTTACAGCTTCCATTTCTTGATTGTCTTCCAATTAAAAGAATTGTAAGTACATCCATTATTATATAGGATTATTAAAGAAAAGTTATAGTTCAATATATTTTATTCTGACATTACTTAAATTTATTATTAGATCGATGACGTTAGAGGTATAAAATCTATAAGTTATACCCAACTATCAATTCCTAGCACTAATTTATTAATTACTAGCTGACCCTACAGACGATGTTCTGCCTGAACTATGTCTTAGCGAAATCGGTCAAGCCATTCACGTGAGATACGATGACCGAAAAAAAGGGGATGCATATTAATATCTGTAGATAAACAGATTACCTTAGAAAATTAAAATAATCTAGTGCGCGCAACACACGGCTTTAACTTACCTCCGTTGTAAAAATCAATATAATAATTTTACTTTCACAGTAATATATAGTCAGGGAAAGTATTGCGATAGTGAAAATTAGTGTGTGTGTGTGTGTGGTAACTCCCGGGCGGAAACGAACAGTCCTATGAAACCGAAATTTCATATTTAGGACAACTATACGCCCGAGACGTTACAAAACCTTTTTCATCAAAATGAGCTTACCAGAAGAGCCACTTTATACTATGCATTTTGCACCTTTTTTTTGATTTTCTCGAAAACGGTTCCGACGATTTTGATTAAACTCGCTATATAGATGTAAAATTTAATGTGCTTTAATGTCATGTAGGTTTTATTCTGATAAAAATAGTCTGACAGGGCTTAAATGCCGATATTTTAAATTTTCTATCCCCGAACTGAAAAACTCTGAGCTTTGAAGTGAAACAAAACCTGAAAACGCACTTTTCACTTGATCATCATTTTCAAAAAGTTTTCCTTTGACGAAGTCGTCTAAATTCCTGAACAGGTGATAGTCTGTTGGAGACCAGTCGGGAGAATATGGAGAATACACTTTAAATGTCTGGAAACAGTAGATGCACTGGCATTTAGTTGTGCTGAGAGTCCTTTAACTGTTTCCTGTTTCCTTTAACTGTCCTGGAAGGGGTTTCCTTCTACTGTATGTTTGAGGACATCGTTGTCTATTACGGACGGAGGTCTTCCTTAGGACAACTTTTCCAAGTCGGTATCCCCAGCTGAAAACTTAGCAAACCAACGGCGAATGGTCCGTTCATCAACACTCCCTTCCCCAAACGCCTTGCAAATATTTCTAGCGGCCTCAGCTGCTGAATGGCCGAGTTTAAACTCGTACAAAAATATTACTCGAAAATCGCGTTTTTCCATGTTCATATTTGGAGGTATACTAAAAAGTGGGTAATTGATTAGGAAACTAATGTTTATAATACAAAGGTAGAGAATCAGTAACTGTTTACTTTAAATATGTAAATATACGGAAGAAAACAACAGAGACCTGCAAAATCCTTTATGTATTTCAGAGACTATAATAATAACGGGCATCTCATGTGAAACAACCCAATATGTAGGTTTGAGTGATTTTGGTACATTTTCTTATTGATTATTTATTGTACATATGTATATTGTATAATTATTTTATAAATTTATTGTTTTGTATATATTGTGTGAATGTAGTATGAATTTCGTTATTCGAATTACTCAATAAAAATTGTTTCTGAAAAGAAATTTTAACTATTGAATCCTAATAAATATTTTTATTCATTGTCACGAAGCTGTCAAACACAAGGCACTAACGAGCCTCCATTGTAACTAATTCGGAGTGACAAGAACTGAAGTGTCTTGAAGATCGGACGCTGAAGTGCGTCGCGTGGAAACGCATAAATCAGAAGTAGAAGATAAACGCGCAGCCGGAAAAGACAGCCTTCTAAAAACCAATATGTGATAAATCTCTTGGGATGCAGTAAGGCCATTTTCAATATTGGCTCTTACCCATCCTCTCGCTACAACAGCTATACGCGCGAATCTTGCATGTGTGTTGTTTCAAAGTTGAGATTTTTCTCACAGACTAATAAAATGCAAGAAGGCTGAAGATGGTAAAGTGTGTTGATTCCTTAACCCTTATTGGATAAGAATCAAGCTTTATTTTTTATTATTTACCCAATAATCACAATTAAACTTTTTTTTTAAACTTAATAAATAATATTGGCCATGAAAATGGAGAGACTTGAAAAAATAGTTACACTAATATTTTGGATACCTCTTGAGTTATATTTACGAGCGCTGGACTATTTTGACTTTCACTTACTATAAATAGTAAGGGAAAGTATTGCGATCGTGAAAATTTTCGAATTCCATTTTTCAACGGAAATACACATTTTAGGGTCCCCTGAGTGCAAATAACCAAGTCCCGCAAAAAGGTCTGTGTGTGTGGTGTATGATAGCTCCCGGGCGGAAACGAAAAGTCCTATGAAACTGAAATTTCATTTTTAAGACAACTATACGCCCGAGATGTTACGAAACTTTTTTAATCAAATTGAACTTACCAGAAGAGGCACTTTATACCATGCATTTTGCTCCTTTTTTCAATTTTCTCGAAAACGGTTCCGACGATTTTGATTAAATTCGCTGTATCGATGTAAAATTAAATGGGCTTTAATATCATGTAGGTATCATTCTGATTAAAATGGTCTGACAGGGCTTAAATGCCGATATTTTAAATTTTCTATATCTAAAGTACCTCGAATTTTGTAGATTCTATAAAAATAACTATATTATCTTGTTACTACTGATAAAAACCAGGTAAATATGTAAGTTGTGCGAATTTAAAAAATAACTAAAGGAGAAAAGTGTAAAAATATTTTTGTATGCAATTTTTATGTTTTTGAGAGTGAGGAAAAGCCGATATCGTTCAATTTTGTATATGTACCGCCGAAGCGAGTACGAAAAGCCGATATAACTAACTTATTGTTGTAGATAAAAATATAATAGATTATTTAATAATACACATGTTTCTATAGAAATTTAATTTAATTAGTTTTTTAATGGTGTCGCTAATTTTTATATCTAACTGTTTATGAAAATTCTTTAATCGATTTTAAAAACGGAAGAAAGTGAATGTCGTGTTTTGCATCACCAGATTTTTTTTATTTATTGTGATTACGTCTTGTAATGGGTTGTGTCAAATGAAATGTCCGTTTTCAAGGTAAAGGATTTTTATTAAAAATACGACATGAAAACAAGACAATTTTATTCGAAGTATTTACCTTCTTTATTGGTAATCTGTTGGAGGCAAGTCGGGAGAATATGGTGGGTGCAGAAGAACTTCGTAGCCCAGTTCTTTCAATTTTTGCACGGTATATTTTGAAACTTGCTGCTCAGTGAGATCATGAGGTACCCATGTATCGAGCTTTTTTACTTTCCCAATACACTTTAAACGTCTGGAAACGGTAGATGCACTTGCATTTAGTTGTGCTGAGAGTCCTTTAACTGTTTGGTAGGGGTTTCCTTCTACTGCATGTTTGAGGACATCGTTGTCTATTACCGACGGAGGTCTTCCTCGGGGCAAGTTTGCTAAGTCAGTATCCCCAGCTGAAAACTGCCAAATGGCCGAGTTTAAACTCGTACAAAAATATTACTCGAAAAGCGCGTGTTTCCATGTTCATATTTGGAGGTATACTAAAAAGTGGGTAATTGATTGGGAAGCTAATGTTTATAATACAAATGTAGAGGATTAGTAACTGTTTACTTTAAATATGTAAACATTTTGGAAGAAAACAACAGAGACCTTGCTAAATCCTTTATGTATTTCAGAAACTATAAAATCGGACATTTCATGTGAAACAACCCAATACCGTATCAAATTTACCCATGCAAAACACACCTTTGATATCAACTCCAAAGAAATCTGTACAATATGCATGATGAACACATATGAAACTATGTATCATTTATTCGCAGTCTGCCCAATATAGGCGACCAGGTCGTACATAGTAATATCAATTATCTCTTAACGTCCATGATTGAACAATGAAGAAAAACGAAATAAAAGAAAACTAATAATAATAATAAGTAAAACATAACAAATAACCAACTTATTATACCTAACTACAAAATAAATAATACCTATTTATCATTTATTCAAACAAAAAATTAATAATCTTTATATACACAAATTTTCATATTGCGCCATGATGAGGCCACTGGGGAGTCTAGAAGGTTGCAAAACTCGAAATTGCAAAACTTGTATTCTGTGAATATAGTTGAATTGATAGCATCGCGGAGATTCAAATGGGCGAGTAAAGTTGTTGGGCTCGGTGAGGAACGGATTCCGAGAAAGTTGGTATTCGCTGATCCGACTGGTAAGCTTCCGAAAGGTAGGCCGAAGTTTTTCAAGTAAGTAACGCCTGCTGAAAACTTAGCAAACCAACGAAGAATGGTCCGTTCATTAACACTCTCTTCCCCAAACGCCTTACAAATATTTCTAGCGGCCTCAGCTGCTGAATGGCCGAGTTTAAATTCTTACAAAAATATTACTCGAAAATCGCGTGTTTACATGTACATATTTGGAGGTATACTAAAAAGCGGGTAATTTATTGGGAAGCTAATGTTTATAATACAAAGGTAGAGGATTAGTAACTGTTTACTTTAAATATTTAAAAATTAGGATGAAAACAACAGAGACCTGCGAAACCCTTTATGTATTTCAGAAACTATAAAAACAACCCAATATTATTTGGACTATTCTCAAAGTCCGTGGTTATCTCCAGTTTTTTAGCCTGGCGAGCATTTTCCACGAAAACCCTGAATGGGAACCTGATTTACATAATCCAGCAATTAAATATGTTTTTATGCGAATGCCGAAGCCCCCTGCTCATTATAAAGTTGGCCGAGAGGAACGAGTGCGTTATTTACACAGGCTGAGGACAACCGCCGACGAAATATTAATTTAGACGCTCCAACTTCATGGTTTATCCTTTCCTCCCGAAACCCGTTCTCGTCGTAGGATGTTTCAATCGGGAGAGTTATAATGAAAACGAGGGGATAATTCAATTTGGTCGCTAGGGCGCATGCTCGGGGACTATTAAGGGTCCCCTGACGCGGCTGCTGAGAAATAGAAACGTCGGCCGCTTTGTTACTTTATTGCGGCCGAGTCAACGAGCGCGGTCAAAACAAATCGTTTAGTCCTTTCCCCCTCTCACTCACTATCTTTCTCTCTCTCTCTTACACTCTCTCTTTATGTCCCTTTCCTCTTACGTCGATGGGAGGATAACAACTGTTTATTTAAAAGACTGTTCCTACTGCTTTTGATTAATTTTAATCATCTACGAAATAATAATAATAATATAATAATAGGCTTACCGAACCCGAAGTTTCGATGCCGATTCCACCATATTCAGTCTACACAGACTCGTCCAATGTTCTCCTTTCAAGCCCAAGCTCCCAAGGTCAGCCTTTTAACGCAATATTCCCATCGACGCTTCGGCCTACCTTTCGGACGCCTACCCGTCGGATTAGCTTTCTATAAGTAGGCGTAGTACCAACTTTCTCGGAATCCGTTCCTCACCGACGCTATCAACTCAATTATATTCATAGGATACAAGTTCCGCAATTCCGCGTTGTACAGTCTTCTAAACTCCCCAGTGCCCTCATCTCTCTTCGGACCAAATATTTTACACAGCACCTTATTTTCGAAAACCTTAAGGCGTTGTTCATCCTTCAAAGTAAGCGTCCACGTTTCACATCCGTAAAGAACCGTCGGAAGAATAATAGTTTTATAAATCCTAACCTTTAATCCTCAAGCATACAGCACGTGAGTGGAAAATCTAGCCAATGCTAGAACTCCAATATACATTTTACAAGAGATCTCGCGGCCACTGCCGTTTCAACCTTCTAGGGGGATGGTAAGGATGTGTGGAGCTGGATAAGGATTAATCCAGGGGATTAGGGTGATGGATAAGGTTATGATGGAATTTAGAGAATTTTGATGGTATAAGGTCTAAATTAGTTCAGTTAAATGCCGAAAAACCGATATCATAAATATCTATAATTTTGTGCAGACCGGAATCGATAACGCTCACACAAATTGATATCGATATCCTATCTCTATTAGACAGGTATACATAGACTACTGCTCATGCGCCAGTCTAGGACATGTGACGTCAGCATTTTGGTAACGAGGCATCGTGACCCGAAATGAAACGTTTGTTTCTTTCTTTCTTTAGCATCCTTTTATGATGCTGTAGCTAATCGGACGATGCTACAGTGGGAGTCCTAAATTTTGACTATCCAGGTTTAATTAGAATATGTATCTTTAACGAGTACCTGGCATCGCACAGGATCGGGACCACCTTTTAACGTTCCTCCGAAGGACGATAAGGATTTTTACTCCTATTAAAAATCCTAGGACCACCTGCGGGTTTGAAACATTTGGCATGGTAATGTGTGTGTGTGTGTGGTACCTCCCGGGCGTAGACGAAAAGTCATATGAAGCTGAAATTTCATATTACAGACAACTATACACCCGAGATGTTACAAAAACTTTTTCATCAAAATCGGCTAACCAGAAGAGCTACTTTATACCATGCATTGTACCTTTATATGATTTTCTGAAAAACGGCTCTAACGATTTTGATTAACTCGCTATATCGATGTAAAATTTAATAGGCTTTAATATCATGTAAGTTTAATTCCTATTAAAATAGTCTGACAGGGCTTAAATGCCGATATTTTAAATGTCCTTCCTCTAAACTACCTTGAATTTTGTTGATTCTATAAAAATAACTATATTATCCTGTTACCACTGATTATAAACAGGTAAGTATATAAATTGAATGAATTCGATACCTAACTAAGGGAAAAAACTGAGAAAATCCTAGGGTCCCCTATCACCTATATGGGAGGCTGTTATGCTAACCACCATGCTGCAGGTAACCTCCAAAATGAAACTTTTTTCCCCTGCCAAAAATCTTAAATTTAATTTTAACTGCAAAGGAAAGTGAAAATTGTGTGTTCCGCGTACCAGATTTTTTACTTTTGCAATAATGGCTTTATTTATGCATGTTTCTATTGAAATCCTCCACAACCATTAAACTTATCCCTCAATCTTAATAGGCATTTAAAATGCCGAATAATAAAGAAACAAATAAAATGTAACTTATAGCTACTGTTACTGAAACCTTGAATTAGAAAAATATATACGCAGGTCCAATTAAATTACGTAATTGTTAAAGGCACGCAATAGGAATTAAACGTAACTGGCATAAGCCCTAGGAGAGATATAACCATCCTAGGCGTGGAAATATAAGTCCAGGGGACGGTAATTTACGACCCTGCGTTCGGAGTGCCGTAAACCGCGTGCTCTACGGGTGGCGGCGTACTAGCCCATAACTTATCCTTTATCTTTCGCGAATTATTCAAACTTTAACTATTCCATAAAATGTTGGAAGAATTTTTATCATAACGATATAAGGCAATAAAACAAGACAACATTGAACTTTAATATCGGTTTTTATTAGAGATTTATTACTGTGTGTGATGGTCAAGTGAAGGTGATGCGGTCTCTATGCATTAATAGAGTCAAGTGCATTTTTATTCAACGATGCTATGCATAAGTCTTTAAGTCCATAAACGCTAATTCAACAATACAGAGAGCAAGACTTGCCATATTAAGTAAGACTTAAGGATCCCATGATCTCCTGAAAACTGTTCCACATATTCCAACTCTGATCCTGAAAAGTGATCCTATGAAGTTCCACCTGACTGTCGGGAATCTGGAAGTAACCTTCGACCAAACTCAATCAAAAATCATATTTCCGAAATCTCTCGTCCTACCTTTTCAACCTTAACAGGTTCACGCAGGGGTGACGCACGCATAAAGGGACGTTAAATAAATAAACAAACAAAAAATTAAAATTCATTAAATTATTTATTGGAAAAAGTTGGTTTTAGTTTTTATTTAATGTTGTAGAGAGTTAATTTTGCTAAAATACCATGATACAATTTGATCGATCAAATACGATTGCTATTTTATTTTTTACCCGATAATCACAATTCAACTTTTTTTTTAAAACTTAATAAATAATATTGGTCATGAAAATGGGAAGACTTGGAATAATATTTACACTAATATTTTGGATACCTCTTGAGTTATATTTACGACAGTTTTGACTTTCACTTACTATAAATAGTAAGGGAAAGTATTGCGATCGTGAAAATTTTCGAATTTAAATTTTCAACGGAAATACACATTTTGGGGTCCCCTGAGTCGAAATAACCTAGTCCCGCAAAAAGGTCTGGGTGTGTGTGTCTGGTAACTCCCGGGAGGAAACGAAAAATCCTATGAAACTGAAATTTCATATTTAAGACAACTATACGCCCGAGATGTTACGAAACCTTTTTCATCGAAATGAGCTTACCAGAAGAGCCACTTTATACCATGCAATTTGCACCTTTTTTCCGTAAAACGGTTCCGACGATTTTGATTAAACTCGCTATATCGATGTAGGATTTAATGGGCTTTAATATCATTTAGGTTTCATTCGGATTAAAATGGTCTGACAGGACATAAATGCCTATATTTTAAATTTTCTTTCTCTAAAGTACCTTTCCTTCTGTTGATTCTATAAAAATAACTATGTTATCTTGTTAACGCTGATATGTTGCAAATATCTTTATTCCCAGTAAAACTACGGCAGCAGTCACTGAATCAAGCAAATATTTCTCACAAGTCTTTGGACGCGTATAGTGGAAAATCGATAAAGAAATATTTTTTTTAAGGTTCGTATCTACCGAATGTGAAATTTAAAGATGCTATTAGACTTTAAATTCGATGCTCTACAACTTTTATTCTATAATTTTTTTTTATTTGGATAGTTGTTTCCAAGTTACAGTTATTTATTAGTGGACAAATTGGGTTCTCAGCCAAAATGGAAAAATTTGCCTATTTCTGACGAACGATTGCGGCAATATTACTAAACCAAATTCAATAACTAAGATATTTTTTAGAAAGAAAACCTAAGGTTTTTTTTCATTTTGAAAAGAAAAATATTTTCTGTAAAAAGCACCGTTTACGAGTTATAGGTGAAAAACTGAAAAAAAGTGCGGAAAAATGCGAGATTTTTCGGTTCCAAAAAGTTAAGCTCACCACCTGTGATGGTGCAAACTCAGATTACTTTTATTTAGGACCATTAAGAGGTATTAAAACGATTTCCAGCTTTGTCCAAATTAATTCCCACAAATATCCTTATTTTACTGGGCTACTTCGTATTTGTACTTTGGGAACCTTAAAACGTGTAATTCCGTTGAAAAAAAGAAATCCGAAAATTTTCGCAATCGCTATACTTTCTCTTAGAATATATTTCATACGCAGGTGTGTGAAAGTAAAAATATATTGGTAAGACTGTAGCTATCTGTACGTTATATACGGCCAAGCGGGCCGATTGAAGAAACAACTTAATAGAGGAGCGATTAGTGAGGAATAGAAGGGAAGAAGGAAAAAAGGGTCGGAAGGAAAGGGATATCATTTAGGGAAGGGTACAATATGATAACCATTAGCCGTAACAAGCTGTAACAACTCAACATAAAGGATAAATCATGAAGGCACTGCCATTATCGCCCTCTCTTAATTGCTGAGGCTGTGGTTTCGGGGTCCCAGGTGCTTCGGATCACAATACTAGAGCTTCGGTGCAATTATCTCCTTTTTTTTGGTTGATTTATTTTTGTTTTTAATTACTTAACGATAATAATCAGTAATAATAATAGTAATAACAATTTTTATTGAGAAAATTTTACAATCTGTCCCAATTTGGACATTAATAGTATTGCTGAATGATATCAAACATACTACATTCATACAATATTTACACAACATAAAATTACAATAAAATATATACACAATAATGAATCAATACAAAAGTCAATAATTCACTTATACCTATATACACATACACACACTCATACATACATCACATTGAGTGGAGAATCTAGCCAGTGCTAGAACTCCAATATATTTACAAAAGGTCGCGGGGCCACTGCCGTTTCAACCTTCTAGGTGGGTTGTATGGATGAGTGGAGCTGGATAGGGATTGAGCTAAAGGATTAGGATGATGAATGAGGTTCTGGTGGAATTTGGAAAATTTGGATGGAATTAGGTCTGAAATAAATGGAACATTAAGGTCGTGGTGCAAGGTATAATTGGAGACATAATAAGGAGCATTTACTATTGTACGGAGGACTTTGGATTGAAAGGATTGAATGCGTTTGATGTTAGAACGTTTAGCTGTCCCCCACAGTTCAAGTCCGTAGGTCCAGATGGGCTTCAGTATTGTCTTGTAGATTAATAATTTGTTTTCAACTGTAAGTTCAGATTTTCTGTTGAGTAGTCGGTATAACTGTCCGAATCGTCGGTTGAGTTCTTGTCTTTTAAGTCTTGTATGTGGGTTCCAAGTCAATCTTTTGTCTAACAGTAAGCCAAGATACCGGACTGTATCTGAGAGAGGAATCGGTAATGAGTTGAAATAAACTGGCGGACAGGATTTTCGTCTAAGAGTAAAGGTTATGTGTTTACATTTGGCTTCGTTCACCTTTACACGCCAGTTATTACACCAGTGTTCGATAAGGAAAAGGTGTCTCTGAAGGTTTAAGGATGCTGTTTCAGGATTGGAACTGGATGATAGGATGGCGGTGTCGTCTGCAAAAGTTGCCAGAAAGGTATCAGGATGTGTAGGAATATCAGCAGTGTAAAGGATGTAGAGGATGGGTCCCAAGACGCTGCCTTGAGGAACACCGGCCTCAACGGGATAAAGGTTAGAAAATTCTTCACCACAGCGAACTCGGAAGGAACGGTTCGAGAGATAGGATCGGAGAATGAGGTATAGGGACTGGGGTAAATGGGTTTTCAGCTTGAAGAGTAATCCAGTGTGCCATACCCGGTCAAAAGCTTGCGCAATGTCCAGAAACGCACCAGAACAATACTCTTTGCATTCAAGAGCTGAGGAAATATGGTCAATAATCAGTAATAATAGTTATGTACTTCACTGTAAAAATGAAAATATTTTTTTTTTTTAAATAATGAAATAAAAATTAAAACAAAACATGTGCGAATATCAGACCAACTTTTGTCAAAGTTGTGATGTTTGTTTATTTATTTAACGCCGCTTTATGCTACTATGGCTAATGCTACAGAGGGAGTCCTAAATTTTGCCTACCCATGTTTTATTAGGATAGAGATCTTTAACGAGTACCTGACATCGCACAGGCTCGGGAGCATAACTGACGATTTTTTTTTCTTCCATTAAAAAATCCTAGGACCACCTGCGGATTTGAACCCGTGACCTTTGGCATATGAGGCTGTTATGCTAACCACCCAGCAACAATTGATCTCAAAGTTGTGATGTGACAAAGTCCAGTTGACCTTTATAGTTTGATGATGCAACAAGTAAAAATGTTATATGACAAAATACATGAAAAAATGAAGAGAAACTGCCGGTCGTGAGCACTCCACTAGGTTATATTGTGAAAAAAATAAGGTCTCGAGGCCACATTCTTTTCAGGATTATCAGGAATCGAAGAGGGAGCAAGGATAGAAACTAGTGAGTTAGGGTGGGAGTAGTTGTTTTTTCGGGAAGGGAAAAATCTTTCATGAGACAAAGTGCAACAATCAAGTCCCACAACAGTGTGAATTCCTACTCACTAAAAAACCACCTCCCAATTCGTCTTCACCACCCCACGGAACTGCTGTCAAACATTACTTCGCGGAGGGCAGAAGGGCTAAATGCCTACTTCTTTCCTGGACATCCTATTTGGGCTAGGCCAATGCCCTACCTCTCCTTTCGTGCTTCTGTTCTCTGACTCTTTTGGCAATTTGTGCTGCATAATCAGCTACAGCGCTCCAACTCTCCTGGATGGTCATCATCGAAGCGACTACATTTTCTGGCGACAATTTCGTTCCTAATTTAGTGTCTAGCTCTGACTATTCTCGAATGAATCCTGAACAAGAGAAGAATGTATGTTCCACTGTTTGTTCCAAGGAATCACAGGATGGGCACGATGAGCTATCCTCTATTTTGAATCGGGCTAAGTAGGCTCTAAAGCAACCATGCCAGTAAGTAGTTGAGTGAGATAATAATCTACAGCTCCGTGTTTTCGGTATATTCATGTCGATATATCGGGAATGAGGCGGTAAGTCCATCTTCCAGAAGATGAGGCGTTCCAGCGCCTCTGCCATCATTCAATAGCATGTGTTCTCTCCTGATTCTCTAAAGTCTCCCAGTGAGCATCCATCTCATCTCGTTTTCTTTGGTAGATCCTCCTGTGTTCACAATCAGTCCTGTGAGCATCGTAGGACACAGTGCGAAAAGCTCGAGCGACACGCAGGGTACTTCTTCGATGCACGCTCATAACTTTACGGATAACTTTGGGAGTAGAGTTAGGTATGGTAATATTGATACCTGGTTCGGGCAAAATTAGCAACATATGGTACATTTAGGTCATTATGGATGATGTTATTCTTACCAAAGTAGAGAACGCTGAGAATTTAACGTAGGATTTTGGATTTTACGGATTGAATACGGGAAGAATTTGATGGTTTAGTAGAGCCCCAAAGCTTAACTCCCTAAGCCCAGCTATGTCTTATATAGTATGTAGATGACTTTGTAGTAGTGAAGATTGCGCGTTTGTCTGTAAGTGTATGTCCAGTAAGTGTTTGTCAGTATGTGTTTGTCAGTAATGTTTGCCCAGAAGTGTTTGTCAGTAAGTGTTGTCAGTAAGTGTTTGTCCAGTAAGTGTTTGTCCAGTAATGTGTTTGTCCATAAGTGTTGTCGTAAGTGTTTGTCCATAAGGTTTGTCCAGTAAGTTTGTCATATGTTTTCCAGTAAGTGTTTGTCCAGTAAGTGTTTGTCCAGTAAGTGTTGTCTAGTGTTTGCCAGTAAGGTTTGTCCAGTAGTGTTGAAGTAGTCCAAAATGAAGAGCAGTATCCTTGTCCTTTTAGTCTAGCATGAGGGTTCCTTGTCAGACGTTTATCAAACAGAAGCACAAAATAGCGAATCTGTTCAATTGGTTAAATATATATATATTTTTTTTTTTTTTTTTATTTATAAATCAGTACTGAAACCTATATGGACCTACGGACTTGAACTATGGGGGACAACTAAACATTCTAACATCAAACGTATCCAATCCTTCCAATCCAAAGTCCTCCGAACAATAGTTAATGCTCCTTATTACGTTACCAACTGTACCCTACACTATGACCTTAATATTCCATTTATTTTAGACCTGGTACCATCCAAATTCTCCAAATTCCATCAGAACCTTCTTCATCATCCTAATCCTCTTGCTCAATTGCTTTCCAGCTCCACCCATCCCTACAATCCTCCTCGAAGATTGAAACGGCAGTGGCCCCGTGACGTTTTGTAAACATTTATCTGGAGTTCTGACACTGGTCAGATTCTCAACTCATGTACTGTATGTTTGTGACTATTTCGCCCTAGCTCGGCCTCCACTGGCTTACACCAGTGAAGCGCTGAGTGACAGGCGCTGGGATCTCTTGGATTCGGCTTCTCCCCCCACTTGTGGAGGGAGCAGCCGAGTCTAGGGTCCCTTTAGCAGATTGTATATATTGTATATAGTTAAGTTTGCTTGCATGATTTTTATTTATTTCCCAATTTGTATTTATCTCTACTACAGGTTGTTGTTTTGATTTGTTTCTTGTTGTTTTTTTTGTTTTTATTAATTTTTATTTTTTTTGTATATACTTGAATTTATTTATTACCAATTTTATGTAATTTGACTTTATCATTATTTTCTGTATATATTGTATGAATGTGTACTACATCACTATTACTACTGTTCATTATGTAACAAATTGTAATATTTCTCAATAAATAAAAAAAAATAAATAAATTTAAAAAAAATGTATAAATATTTTTTCTTAACCCGTCTTCTTATGTAGTTTTACTTTTACCTAACTATGTAAGAAATACATAGTAAGAGAAAGTATTGTGACTGTGAAAAATTTTTAAGATTCTTTATGGTGCCACGAGTTCAGTCCCAAAAAATGGTCTCTTAGTGTTTCTATATGTGTGGTACGTCAAGCACAAAAACGATGTGTTGTATTACACAGAAATGTCTTACCGCGACTTTTTCAACGAGAGATCAGCCAACCAGAAAAGCCACATTATGAAAAATTATATGAATTTCTCAAAAGTGTCTTTGACGATTTTGATTAAACTCGCTACTTAAATGTAAAAATATAATGCAGGTTTCATTTTGATTGAAATAGTCTGGCATGACCTATAAGTAAATTATAAATATTTCTCCCTTTAAAGTTCAAAATATTTTTTTGGCTAGGAAAAAAATTACCATTACATTTCTTCAGGATTTATAAAAACGAGATAAATTCACAAGTTGGAAGCATTTGACACTCAACTTGAAAAACTGCAGAAATGTTGTTTCATTTGATTTTTTTTTTCTTTTCTCAACGCAATAATAGTAATATACCGTTAGAAAGTTAAAGATATAAGGAAAATTTGTACATAATGTTGCCATTTGACGAATGGTGAAGAAAAGCTGTCAAAACTACTAGTTTATTGTGTATAATAATATAAGGGGTACTCACTACGTTTGCTATAGCATATTTTTTGTGCTATTTTGCTAAACTCGTCGAGTTTCTACAGGAAAAACTGTAGAGGTACTCACTACGTTTGCTATAGCATGCTATTTGTGTTATTTTGCTGAACCCGTCGAGTTTCTACAGTTATTTCCTTTATAAAATTGATGGGTTTAGCACAATAGCACAAATAGCAAACGTAGTGAGTACCCCTTGTATAAACTAGACGGGTTTAGCAAAATAGCACAACAAATATGCTAAAGCAAACGTAGTGGGTACCCCTATAATAGATAATTTTATCTGATACATCCATTTCATTGTAACTCAATGGAATGCTTTAACCTTTATTTTTAAAAGTTCTTAAATGGTTTTTAATAACGGAGACAAATAAAAGTAGTGTGTTGCGCGAAC
This sequence comes from Piezodorus guildinii, assembly GCA_023052935.1. Lineage (NCBI taxonomy): Eukaryota > Metazoa > Arthropoda > Insecta > Hemiptera > Pentatomidae > Piezodorus > Piezodorus guildinii. The sequence continues at coordinate 112,912,546 of CM041298.1, forward strand.
CAGATTATCGTGGTAGTACTATGGAAATAAAATTGAATAAATGGTATTTTCGTTTTACTTTCCCTTACTATATATGAAATATATAGTAAGGGAAAGTATTGCGATCGTAAAATTTTTTCAACGGAAATACACGTTTTAGGGTCTCCTGAGTCCAAAAAACCAAGTCCCGCAAAAAGGTCTCTATGTGTGTGTGGGTGTGGTAACCCCAGCGCGTAAACGGAAAGCTCTATGAAACTGAAATTTCATATTTAAGACAACTATACGCCCGAGATGTTACAAAAACTTTTTCATCAAAATCGGCTGACCAGAAGAGCCACTTTATACCATGCATATTGTACCTTTTTATGATTTTCTCAAAAACGGCTCTAACGATTTTGATTAAACTCGCTATATCGATGTAAAATTTAATGGGTTTTAACATTATGTAGGTTTCAGATTGAAATAGTCTGATAGGGCTTCATTGCCGATATTTTAAATTTTCTTTCTCTAAAGTACCATTAATTTTGTACATTCTAAAACATGTATGTGATGAGAGGTATGTGAAAGGCTTTGTTGTCAGTACCAGATTTGTGTTGCTTAACAAAAGTGAGTGAATGGTAATTGCTTTTAAAAATATAGATAAAGACTCAATCGAAGCTGTATAAGGTTATGTAGAGCAACGAAAAGCGAACATACTTTGTTGAAAGAACACAGGTGTTGGTGATAATTTCTATTTTCAACAAAGCTTTTCGACATGCGCCAACTGCCAGGGAGGACATCCAGCCAACTACCGTGGGTGCCAAGTTCTGAAGGAGCTGAGGATTCAACGAACATCACGAATACACCCCTCTGAAAGACCTCATCTTCCATCACGAATTTCCAGATCTCCGTCAAAAAACATTAATCACCAAACAAAAACAGAATAATGGTAAGGTAGAGTTGCCAGTTCAGCAGCTGAGAGCTCCGACTCGACAACAGGAACCAGCAATCCAGCCACTGGAACCACCACTCCAGCCATTGGTACCACCAATCCAGCCACGGAATCATCATCAGCCCTCCAGATGGGACCAAATCACGCTTTTCCGCCTTCCAACAACGAACCAACAGGCTCGGGTGTGAGGAGAGAATTACCACATCAACCGTCTTTAGGTTAAAATTCATCCCAAATTTCACATATAATTAGAGGGTTGAATAATCTTATTCAGCCCCTTTTGAGCCTTCTCCAAGAGCTCGCTTACTTCACTCAAGCTATGAACACTCCAAATGGCCCCTAATCATGTAATAATAGCCTTATTAACTCTGACATAAAATAACTTATCAATTCAAAAATGATGGAAACCATACATAAAAAAACCCTGACGAGAAGACGTGCTGCTGGGTACTGCCTTCCTCATGCCTGACATGTCATTATTTTGTTTATTATTTCATCCTGTTTGCTGATTGTCACACTACTGCTGACAGGTGCAAATCAATAAATGAAGTTAAAAAAACAAAAAACAAAACAAAGTTTTTATTTAACAATTTTTAAATCAATTAAAACAAGTAAGAAAGAGAAAGATGTCTGTTGGACGCACCACATTTTTCGCTTAAAAGGTTGAATATTATTTGCTTTGGGACGAGATAGGTTCTGGGCTGAGGCGAACGTTCGAAGGTATGTCCCATTTCCTAAGGGCATCTCTACCCGACCGGCTTAAATCACAAATTCCGTTTTAATGGTCTCTATCGCTAATCACAATCGGATTCCTTTCCAATCCGAAACATAAATAAAATTCGAGTTTTACAAGAAATTTCGAAAATAAGTTAATGCTTTCTATAATTATATATGTTTGGCATGTGAAAGCCCTCTTCTTACGCATTTTTTATCTCTGTATGTATAAATTGAATCGCATTTTAAAACCTTATTTATGCCGTCTCAGCAGGTGACGTACAAAGGTGGTCCCGAGCCTGTGCGATGTCAGGTACTCTATCCTATGATCCCTATCCTAATTAAATCTGAATAAGTAAAATTTAAGACTCGCTGTAGTATCGTAAGATTAATCACATCAGCATAAAGTCACATTAAACAAATTAACAAACTCTTCCTTAACCATGAGACGGATTTCGGTACGGTCTTCACTACTATTTATTGTTTGTTTGTTTATTTATTTAACGTCACTTTATGCTACTGTGGCTAATCCGACGATGCTACAATGGGAGTCCTAAAGGTCCTAGCCGAATAAGCATGTAAAATTTGCCCCCACGTGTATTAGAACCAAATTTATACCATTTAGTCACACCTATGAGAAACAACCTTACGCAAATTTTTGGCACCTTAATCCTAACGGGAAGGAAGTCATGGAGGGGGAAAGAAAAAAAAAATGTTTCTCCTGAACAGCTCAACCGATTTTCACGAAAAAAAATATATGTTATGGATTTTACAAATAGGTTTCAAAAAATATTATTTTAAATTTTATTCCACGAAAATGCTGGTAAACATTTTTTTTGAATATTTCAAAAAAATATTTTCTGGTTATGATGGTTTGGTAATCTTTCGCTACTTTATTTCATTGGAGGGTTCTACATAACATATATTTTTTTCAATTTTATCGCAAGTGTACCCCAAGTGAAAAATAAAAAAACAATTTTTTCTCCTAAACCGATCGACCGAATTTCACGAAAAAAAATATTTGTTAATGGTTTTCTGAAAGAGTTTCAAAAACCATTTTTTAACATTTTTATTTCGAAAACGTGAGTCAAAATTTTTACTTTTAATTTTTAATTTTTTTTTAAAAAAGGGGTATTTTATTTTTTAATGGTCCTGCACAATATATATATTTTTTCGAATTGATCTAAAATGTACCCAATAATGAAAAATAAAAAAAGCATCATTTTTTCAGCTCTTTGAATAGTAGCTGGTCACGCATGAAGCGTAGGGATAGAGCTGTAGGATCGGAATGTCATTAGATATTACTTACATACTATGCACATACATACTATTTATTATACCTATCATTGTAAATATCTTAAATTGGATGGAATATATTTATTTTTCTTATTTATTTTATTTTTTTAATAGGATAACTACTACATAGTACTATATGCTATATTTATATAAAACATAACTACAATGATTTTTTTAATATATATTTTTTCATATTGTTAATCTAAAAAGCTATGATGTCAGACTTGCATGGAACTTTCGAGAAAAAACCACCTATCTTCGTTGACGAGTGTAACTTTTCCGTTTTTTACGAACATTAAAAATTATTTATTCTTCAAATGTTGCCTATCTATCTAAATATCCTGAAGTAGCAAAAAATACTGGTATTTTTATTTATTTTTTGAACGATCATTCTATACATTATCATAGTTTTATAGACTAACATTTTAACTGGTTTTACAGTTTTATCTTAATGATATACAAAATATATATAAAAAAATGTTTCGTAGTTACTTATTTAAACTCTTATTCTTAATTCTTATATAAATAGAGCACATAGAGTGTTATGTTGTTACCAAAAAAATAAAAATTACATACAATAGAAGATTTCTAATAATATAAATAACAGTATTTTTCGCTACTTCAGGATATTTACATAGACAGTTGATATTTAAAGAATAAATAATTTTTAATGTTCGTGAAAAACGGAATAGTTCATCTGGGAGACGAATACAGTGACATTTTCAAGCACACAAATAATCCCAATTTTTGATTAGACTTGACTTTTGTCCACCTAAATTGGTGAATTTGCGGTGGAAGGAAAAGTAAAGCCACTTCAACACTTAAAATTCACTTCGTAAAATCGGATGATAGATGTATATGTGTGCGTGTAAATAAAATGACTATCTACCAATCTACCTTTATATAAATGCATCAGGAAACGACGTGCATGAATACTTGAGCAGAACAAACACAAGGAGACTCCTGGATGTGTGATTCGTCACGACAGTCCAGGGCCTTGCAGTGGCGACTCAACAAAGCCACCTCATCTTTGCATTCGCCACGTCCAAAGACAATTGAATTAACAATCAAGGATTCAATTAATAGCTGCCCAGTGATGAAGTAACGTGAGTGAGCCCTACTGACACACTCCCCTCCTAGGTAATGAATAACGTTCCACTTTAAAGGGGCATTCGGCACCTTTGTGGTACTTTTATGATCGGCCGATCGACATTTTATGCCAGGTATAATTAACTACTTCTGCACAACCTTTCCTTATGTCCGTTTTTACGGCTATTCGAAGAAATCAATGATACACTACTTTAATTAAAAATAACATTCTTTTAATCTTCAAAGAAATATTTCAAAATTTAAACCACAAGGATATGCAATTAGTAGAAAGAAAATCTTTTAGTAAATTTCTATAATCCCATCCCTTACAGGTCTAGCTCGAAAGAAAAGGTTATATAAAACTTAAATCAGATATTTTAGAAATATTCACTCGCCTGAGATGTCACAGCATATTTTTACTTTCATTTACCTTCATATGAAATATATAGTAAGGGAAAGTATTTGTAAAATTTTCAAATTCCAGTTTTCAACTATAATACACATTTTAGGGCTTCCTGAGTCCAAATAACCAAGTAAATAAACATTTACGCCCTGCAAGACTATTTCAATAAGAATGAAACGTACATGATATTAAAGCCCATTAAAGTTTACATCGTTATAGGGAGTTTAATCAAAATAGTTACCACACACACACCCACACACACACATACACACACTTTGGTTTGATTGGTTATTTGGACTAAGAGGACCCTAAAACGTGTATTTCCATTGAATACTATTGGGTCGTGTCATGAAATGTCCGTTTTCAAGGTAAAGGATTTTTATTAAAAATACGATATGAAAACAAGACACCAACTTTTTCATCCCCGAACTGAAGAACTCTGAGCTTTAAAGTGAAACAAAATCTGAAAACGCACTTTTCACTTGATCATTATTTTCAAAAACTTTCCTTTGACGAAGTTGTCTAAATTCCTGAACAGGTGGTAATCTGTTGGAGACAAGTCGGGAGAATATGGTGGGTGCGGAAGAACTTCGTAGCCCAGTTCTTTCAATTTTTGCGCGGTATGTTTTGAAACATGCCGCTCAGTGAGATCATGAGGTACCCATGTATCGAGCTTTTTTACTTTCCCAATACACTTTTAATGTCTGGAAACGGTAGATGCACTTGCATTTAGTTGTGCTGAGAGTCCTTTAACTGTTTGGTAGGGGTTTCCTTCTACTGTATGTTTGAGGACATCGTTGTCTATTACGGACGGAGGTCTTCCTCGGGGCAAGTATTCCAAGTCGGTATCCCCAGCTGAAAACTTAGCATACCAACGGCGAATGGTCAGTTCATTAACACTCCCTTCCCCAAACGCATTGCGAATATTTCTAGCGGGCTCAGCTGCTAAATAGCCGAGTTTAAATTCGTACAAAAATATTACTCGAAAATCGCGTGTTTCCATGTTCGTATTTGGAGGTATACTAAAAAGTGGGTAATTGATTGGGAAGCTAATGTTTTTAATACAAAGGTAGAGGATTAGTAGCTGTTTACTTTAAATATGTAAACATTCGGAAGAAAACAACAGAGACTTGCATAATCCTTTATGTATTTAAGAAAATATAAAAACGGACATTTCATGTGAAACAACCCCATAAAATACGAAAATTTTCACGATCGCAATACTTTCCCTTACTATATATTTCATATATCGGTAAGTGAAAGTAAAAAGAGTTAAACGTATAATGTAAAGTGGCACATCATGTTCTGTTGGTCTTGTTTAAAAATTAGCTTTAACATCCCATCCATATATTATATTATATATAAAATTTTATATTTTATACGAATTTTCGTTTAAAAGTTACCCTAACCTCATACACTGACTTTTTTACGTGACTGATTTGGAACCTGAAACTTGGTTGGTTGGTTGGTTTTTTAAAATTTTAATGGCACAAAACATCGCAGTCATCAGTGCCAGATATATTCATTTTATAGAAGGTTAATTTAAGATAAAAGGTATTAGTTGGAATATTAAAAGATATATTCATTAAAATATATGTAAAAAATAAAAATAAGTAAATAAATAATTAAAAAAAAAAAAAATATATATATATATATATATATATATATATATATATATATATATATATATATATATATAATGAATAAATATATTAAGATTAATTTTAAATCATTCACTATTATAGAAGAGTATATCATATGATCATATCGATTGGAAACGATCTCTTCCTTATTTTGTTCATATGTATCCATTTATTAACACATGTTAAACTTTATAACGTTTCGAGGCTTCACTTGCCTCATCTTCAGATATTATTTTGAATAGTAGATTCTATTATCAGCGGTGAGGTGAGCAGTCCATCCTGGTTTCAGATTTTCTTGAATGCTCTGGAGGTTGAGAGGAAGACTATCCTGAGATGAGTATTGTTGATTTGGATTCCAAGCAGATTGGAGCAACATGGGAAGGCCATACAAATCCAGTGGTATGCCAAGAGTCGGGAGCTATACAGAGCCGTAACCAGTGATTATTAGGTTTCTCTCTTGACAGCTCTGCGTTGTTGTTAGTTGTATTTTGTCAGGCAGGCGTCTATAGTTTCAGTGAGCAGCTGCGAGTGCTTCGGTATATTTTTCAAGGATTTCAGTGATAGATTAGGGTTTTGCCAGTTTCTCTTGCATTCCATGTCATTTATCACATGGGTCATGACAGGTGGGCTTTACTGATAAGTAAGCTGATCATAGTATCTGTGATTCGTATGGAGTGTTAGAACATGATAATTAGGTACTGTGTGTATTAGGTGTATTTTATATTTAATTGACCACTCCCTTTGTGGGTCATACCACTGGATTTGTATGGCCTTCCCATGTTGCTCCAATCTGCTTGGAATCCAAATCAACAATACTCATCTCAGGATAGTCTTCCTCTCAACCTCCAGAGCATTCAAGAAAATCTGAAACCAGGATGGACTGCTCACCTCACCGCTGACAATAGAATCTACTATTCAAAATAATATCTGAAGATGAGGCAAGTGAAGCCTCGAAACGTTATAAAGTTTAACATGTGTTAATAAATGGATACATATGAACAAAATAAGGAAGAGATCGTTTCCAATCGATATGATCATTAATTTTAAATTTTAGTTATTTTTTTAATTTATTTTAAATTTACATTCATTATTAAAATCAATTAAGTCAAGATGGAAACAATAGTAGTTCAAATCTGCTTGTAAAAATCCATTTGAGAGAGAAGACACATTAGTTCATCAATCCTTTTCTCGTTGTTTCCCAAAGCACCTGCGACGTTGCTTGGTATTATATTTTTGTTCAGCTGCCTGGTGTAGAAAGTAAATTCGAATTGAGGTGTGTAGCATTTTCTCGATCGCAAAATTGTATCTTAATATATATGTAAGTTAAAGTAGAAATGTTGAAATCTCAAAAAACGTAGATTAATTCAAAATTCTATTTTTTGTTATTTAGGACGAAATGGCGCCGGTAGGCATCGCAACATACTGCGGCCTACGGGAGAAACCAGTATGAATATAGATATAGCAAGTTTATTGTATAGTAATATAGTAATACAATAAACGATATAACTATAAAGTGTAATATTATAGCGGTAGGGTACGAGGAAGGCAGGGAGTGGAGGGTTGATGGACGGGTGTCCCGTTAGCAATATCGATGCTTGGGGTCAGCCAGGTGTCTTTCGTCACCATCACCACATCATCATTTTCAACCGCAAAATTATAATTATTATAATTCAATTTTATAATAAATAATAAGTTAATATAATAATTACAATCTTCAAGATAAAACTAGCGAAAATCCCAAGCCCTTTTACCTAATTCCGGAGTTAAAATCAATTGAAGAAATTTTAATTAAAGTTAGATTTGAAAAAAACGTTAAAGAATTAATGTGAGTTTCGATATGTTGAACATGCGTTTTATTAAAAAATATGTTATATTAGAAGAAGAAGAAGAGAATAAACTATATTCACAAAATTACAAGATATTCACAAATAATTTCGGATAAGACATCCTTTCAATCAGCAAGATTATTTTAATTTTTAGGTAATTATAATTCATTAGCCTAGATGACTTCAATTTAAGAGATTTAAATTGAAATTACAGTGCAGTTGTAAGAAAAAATATACAAAAAAACTTAAATATAAAAAAAGAATAAAATTATTGAAAATATAAAATTTACAAATTAAAACAAACTATCATAATTTAACAACACATGTTTTGTTCTTTTATGAGTGTAGCGTTTCAGAGAATATTTATTATAATTAGCTATTTCTTTTATTAATGGATTTTTGAAGGCCGGAGTTTTACAGAAATAAGAATAAGTCTGAGAATGGACAAATTGTTTAATTGTGGCAAGTAACGGTGGTATACATTAATTATCCGGGATCACTTGTAGTTAGGTGGCTAGCATAACAGCCTCCTATGCCAAAGGTCACGGGTTCAAACCCGCAGGACGTCCCAGTATTTTTTAATGGGAGTAAAAAATCCTTAGTTAAGCCGTCCTTCGGAGGAGACTTGAAAAGGTGGTCCCGAGCCTGTACGATGTCAGGTACTCGTTAAAGATCGCTATCCTAATAAAACCTGGATAGGCAAAATTTAGGACTCCCACTGTAGCATCGTCACACTACTAGCCATAGTAGCATAAAGTGGCGTTAAACAAATAAACAAAAACAAACATTAATTATCCGAATTGACAGGTTTCGGATTCTATCAAGTTTTTGGTAATTAGTTAAGCAGGTTGAGCTCCAGACTGGCGAGGCGTATGTAATAGGCGGGCGGATAACTGCTTTATATATTATTAATTTGTTATGAGGGAGTCTCTGTTGAAATAAGGTAGCATTTTAAATATCATTTATTTCGCTTTATCGGTTTTTCTATTGATATGGTCAGTGAATGTAAGGGATTTGTCTAAAGTTAGTAGGTACTGCACGGATGGAAAGTTTGACCAAGGGATGAAAACTGAGTTTATCTTGATATAGTGGTTTATTTGTGGGCTAATATGTTACTAAATAGTTTCAATAAATTAGGGTATTCGATGAGTTTATGTCTCAGAAGTAATTTAGAACGTTACTATGTTCGATTGTTGTATCGTGTGACTGTCTATGTAAACTGATGGGGAGGGGAGAAGTTCCCGTGTTTAAGCATGAATGTATTGAGTCACACCAGAGACGCGGCTGAGAGCGGGGCGCTAGGATCTCTTGGATTACGCTTTTTCCTCCACAAGTGGAGGGAAAAGCCCAGTTTGGGGTCCCTATAGCAGTTGTATATATTGTATATAGTTATGTTTGTTTATATGATGTTTATTTATCTGCCAACTTTTTACTTATCTCAATTATAGGTTGAGGTTTTGATTTGTTTTGTTTTTATATTTATTATTATTTAATTCTATATATATATCATTTATTTGTATTTATTATTTCATTTATTTGTATTTATCTCAGTTATAGTTTGTTTATTTTTTAGTTTGTATATATATTATATTTTATTTAATTTGACTTTATCATTGTATACCGTATATATTGTGTGAATGGGATCTTATATCACTATTACTAATGTTCATATAGAAACAAATTGTAATATATCTCAATAAAAAAAAAAAAAGTTTGAATGTAACTTTTTGTGTCTTGTCATGGTTATTTTTCGTTTCTTACAATACTTTAAAACATTGTAGTTAATGTTTTAAGTTAAAATTATTTAAATATTGTACACATCAGTGATTTAGTTCTGTTGGTTTTCCCTGATACTCTAAGAGGCTGGTTTATCGAGAACTAAATAGCGCTGGCAGCGGGGCTAGGGGAAGGCTCGGAGGAGGGGAGTGTCTTGTAAAAACTAGGACTTCCTTCTTCGGAGTCCGGACCTGCCCCCGTCATTCTTCAGCTGTCTTCTTAATAACTCTCCGGAGGATGACCTATGAGTGTGCGCTCCAGCGGTACCTTCCTGGATAACGTAATCTGCAATGTCTTCCAGGGGTGTGTGCGCTGAGTGGGGTCATTTGCATGGAAACGCCATCTCAGGGCTGAATCCAATTAATTCATCATAAGGACAGCGGAAAAAGAAAAGCTCGGGCATCTAGATGAAATGCACATCTCACATGAACAGTTGTTCCCAAAAAATGTTTGGCAAAGACCCCCCTATATATATATATATATAAATCTCGTGTCACAATGTTTGTTCGCGATAAACTCTGAAATTACTGAACCGACTTTGATCAAACTTCGTAAGTATCTGTTATTTGGTCCAACTTAAATGATAGGATAGTTTTCATTACTATTCTAAATGGTTAAAAAATATTTTTTTCTAAAGCGTAAAACAAAATTTGTTTAACTGTGGCAACACTGGTTCCCGAGTAACCTTCCCATGTCATCACATATGTGATTATTAATTCAAATATAAATGTGTGTTGATTGTTTCTGTGCGTTCTTACTTATAAAATATACATTCACATTATAGTTTCCATTTATAATAAAATGCATATTACTATACGTTTCCAGAAAAATTATTAGTACTCATTTGAATGACTTGCAATGAGTTATGAGTATAGCGTTGTACAGTGTTGTAAGAAAGACTAAAGCTCTGGGGATTTTTCGAAGTACCTCAGCAGTGATAAGGTCATCACCAGGAGTCTTTCTTTTTGGCATTTTCATAATCTGTCTAGATACTTCGGAAGGAGTAAAGGATTTTGGCGGAAGAGACATAGGAAGAGGGGAGTCTAAGAATTTCTGCACATAATTTTCGTGGTGTATGTCTGTTAAGTCTATGTGAGGATGAAAAACAGTTGAAAGGTGGTCAGAAAAAAGTGCGGATTTCTCTCTGTCCGACACAGCCCAGGAACCATCGTCTTTTCTCAATGGGACAGATACTTCGTGATGCTTTAGAAGTCGCTTAGTATGTCGCCAAAGGCTGTTGTCATCCGTCTGTTGTCATTTATGATGATAAACAACGGTTTAAAAGATAAAACGATGTTGTTGAATAATTTGTATGTGGCTACTTGGTACTGGTATCTTATTGTAACATTGAGTAAATAAAATTAATCTCTGACATGAAATAATAATCTTTTATTTATCATAAAAAGAGTAGATCATTGCTATTCACCTGTATTTATTTTATATAACCTTATTCAACATAGTCACTATCAACATCTTTCGTAATTTGTAGCAATTTTAATTTTAATTATTTTATTCATCAAATTGAATTCACCAAACCGCAAACAAAGACAAAGAGGTGTAGTTTTTTGTTCTATTTTTTCAATATGTCTCGATATTAGAAAAAATATATTTATAGTTGTATTAGATTAATTATAGAAATAGGTTAAATTGTTTTTAAATCACTTTCCTCATCAACCATAATTCCAACTTTCGTCTAATAAGTTGCCGTTCAATTCCGTTAAATATACAATAGCGATCCAATAGAAGTAGGCATACCCAAAATTACTCAATAAATTTTAGCTGTAACATAATCGTGGTATATAGTCACGTTTGCAACATAAATGTGATTGATATACATTGATCCGACAATGGGAATATTTTCACTTGAAAACAACTTTGATAAATGTAATTGTAAAAAATATAATATTTATATTTCTTGAAAATTTATACGTCATATAATAATGGAATAGTTGTTGATCGTTTTGACTATATGGTAAAGAGTTGGATAAGGGTGCAGCCACCAAGAAAACACCAGTAAGAAAAAATAAAAATAAGTGTGTTTTATTGGTGGTTTCTCTGTTACCACATCCCCAAACAACTGCTCCATCATATGCGTTTTATAGTTATTTAGTTATTTATAGCAAATTTAAATAAAGACAAAATGAAATATTCGCGAGCAAAGCTGCGGGTTATAGCTAGTATGTATATATATATATATCAATTGCATCTAAAGAACGCACAACTCCTCGAAAAGCTAATTTTAATATAGCAGTCCTTTTCAAAAATGACCAATTTCATATTTAATATAATTTCCTTTCATAGCGGAATTATCTGGTATCACTTTCACTTACCTCCGTTGTTAAAATCAATTTTAATACTTCATACCGCTGGAGATGACAATAATTGTTAAAGAATTAATTAAAATATGTTTCAATAGAAACATGTTTTTCATTAAATAATCTATTATATTATTGTCTGCAAGAATCAGTTTATTTTTATTTTATTTTTAACGGTTTCTATTTTATTCGGTTTATTACTGTTTTATATTTCGTTCAAAATTATCATTGACGAACAAATTAACTATTTATAAAGTACTAATAAAACCCATTTGGACTTATGGCATTGAGTTATGGGGAACAGCAAAAAAGTCAAACATCAAAATTATTCAATCATTTCAATCAAAATTACTTAGGAAAATTATAAATGCCCCTTTTTACGTATCTAACGAGACACTACATACTGACCTAGACATTCCATTCGTCATTGCAACTGCCACTGATCGCTACAATAAATTTCATGACAGACTGACCCTAAATTCAAACCCGCTGACTCAAAACCTATCAACTGCCACAAACCCATATAATCCGCCCAGAAGACTATCGAGGCGTTGGCCAAGAGACCTGAAATATTGAAAGTTATTAGTTTTTTTTTTTTTATCTATGTAGTTAGTTACATCTGTTGTTAGCATATTTGCTTATTGCAAAAAAAAAAAAGCAGATAGCAAATACAATTGTAATGCCAAAAAAACTTCTATGAATAAATAAATTATATTTCATATGAACTTATTTGTCCTTCTATTACCCGAAGGTAATTTCATATGAACTTTCTCTAAATACATTTTATTGTCTTGAAGTGAATTTAGTTTCGATGGGAGTGCCATTTAGTTTATAGCTGAACTGCTATTTCTGTGAAATGATCTAAAAGTAGAAATAATTATTTACAGTATCACAGTATATAACAACTTTCCATTTATTATAATAACTTACGTACGATTTGGTTCATAATATTTTTGTCTTAAATCTTGAGTACTGTAAGGAAGAATATAACCTGTACGATATCCATGAATCACGAACCTCCCTGATCCACAACATTACAAATAACATTTTATCATAAGTTTATGGTCTTACAACTACTTAAACTAACTTGTACTATTTATTTTATTACATATTAATTTTTCTAAAATCTTGTGCTTTCCAATGTCATGTTATACGTCTATGTTACTACTTAAATTTCAGGAATAATTTTTAGGAATAAAACTTCACAGAAAATTTATTTTTCTTGTCTAAAGAAAACCTAAATTGCAGTGGAATTTACTTATGAACCTTCAGGAAACAATGCCATAAATGAGGGCGAAAAACGTATCATTATATAAATAGAGAAATATTATTTAATCTAAAACATACGTTTCCAGAGAAACTGAATATAATTCTTTAAACTTTTTTGGTTTATTATTTTCAATAATGAACCTTTGTAATCGACCAAAAAAAAAAAAAAAAAAAAAAAAAAAAATTACCCCAGCTCAAAATTTGAGAGCTTACCTTTCAAGATGCATAGAAACCGAATAACGAAAAAAAAAATCCTTTTGTCCGCCGTACGCGGCATTTCTCCGAAATGACTGGACCGATTTTTTTGAAATTCGCCACAAAAATACTAGCCCACGATGATCCTAACACCTAGACGTTGATATCAGCTAGTTAGTTTTAAAATGGCGGCCGATTAAAGAGATTTTATTCAATAACTCAGTTATTTTTGAAGATAGAAACAAAATTTATTAGTGTTTTTAACCAAAAAAAAAAAAAAAAAAAAGCGAATAATTATATGAAAGAGAAAAAAAGAAAAGAAAAAATTTTATATTTTCACATAAATACGCTCATAACTCAGTTATTTTTGACGATAGAGAAAAGTGTGTATAGAGTATTAGAATCGGTAAAGCGCGATAAAAAAAAAAAAAAAAAATTTAGAAAATTGAAATCTCGCTTATATATACGCTTGTAACTACGTTATTTTCGAATATAAAAAAAAATCATCATTGCTTTTACCAAAAAAACCGCGGATAATTATATAAACGAGAAAAAAGAAAAGAAAAAAATTGATATTTTTCACATAAATACGCTTACTCAGTTGAAGATACAAAAAAGTGTGTATAGAGTTTTAGAATCAGTAAAGCGCGATAAAAAAAAAAAATAATAAAAAAATAAAAAAATTTATTACATGTCAATAATACTATGAAAATGAATAGAAACTTTATTAGCATTAAAACAATTATCTTGAAATAACGATTTACGATATACACTCGGTAACGACAAACTAAACTTTGCCATTCACAAGTAGATAGCAAATCAGGTTTCCAGGAGATCCCAGTGCTATTCTCTAAACATATTTTGGACCAAATAAAAAAAGAATCATTGAATTTAGTGTACAACTAGCTTAGATATTGCGTTTTGAAATCAGTGGTAGTGTTATGATATGATGCTTTGAATTAGTGGTTTTCATATTACTTAATTGCCTATCAACAGCCTTATAAACAGTTATACCCCAATATTGTTATTTGTAAATAATAAACCATTGTGTAATAATTTGCGGTGTTTTATATATATATATATATATATATATATATATATATATATATATATATATATATATATATATATATATATACCGTTGGAAAACTAATTATTTTAGGAAATATGTTATTTTGTGTACTCATGGATGTATTAGATAATGGAGAGAAATAAAAAGTGAATAAAACTGAGTGATTGTTGTAGAATAATAATTTATATTGTTTTATTATTTTATCCAACTCCAATCCAGGGGTCAAATGTAGCCGAGGAACGGTCACAAAAGGAGCAAGTTGATGAAGAGAGGGGTGGACCTAGAGAGAAGGGGATGCTAACGATTTGACGAGAAGAGGGGAATTAAGGAAGAGGAGATAAAACTGTGTTGAGCTGTCAAAGGCTTAGGCTAGGCACGTGAGGATTAGTGAGGTCCGGGTTCTCGTCTCGAATATTGTCTCTCTCTTCTCATGAATATTATCTCTTCATTAGTCCCTCCACGGCTCAGCCTCCCTCAATAGAAACAGTCTTGTCATCGGCGATAGCTTTATAGCAGTAACCATAATAACTATTATTAAAATGTATTTCTCCGATTAAAAAATCTAGTGGGCGGAAACTTTCACTTACTTCCGTTGTTAAAATCAATTAAAGAATTTTTATTTTTATATTGGGTTGATGCAAAATTAATGCAGGTTTTTAGTAGGTATTGTAAATACGCCATATCTTTACTTTAACCATATATATTTAATCAAAATGATTTCCATCTGAATCAATGCACTTTTGCCAACGTTCAACAAGCTTTCTTATTCCACCAGAAAAAAAATCCGAATCCCTGGACTCAATGAAATCACGAAAAGAATTTTCAATGTCGTCCTGGTTTTGAAAATTTTTCTCCCTCAAAAAGTTGTCCAGATGCCTGAAAAAGTGGAAGTCTGTAGGAGAGAGGTCAGGTGAATAAGGCGGATGTTGGAGAACTTCGTAGCCCAACTCGTGCAGTCGTCGAAGCGTTGGTTGTGCAACGTGTGGTCTGACGTTATCGTGGAGCAGGATCGGCCCCTTCCGATTCATCAATGCTGGGCAAAGACGTTGCAATTTTTGAGTTCCGAGTTCCGCCGCCATTTCTCGTGTGGTTTTGGTTGGGTCTTCTTCCACTTTTGACCTCAGCTGGTCGTTGTCCAGAGCAAGATGACGGCCCCGACCTTCCTTGTCTTCGAGGTCGAAATCTCCTCTGCGAAACTTCTGGAACCAACGCTTCACCGTGCACTCATTAATAGCCCCCTGACCCCACACTTCATTAATATTACGAGCCGTTTGCGCAGCGCTGCGCCCTAATTTAAATTCGTAAAAATAAATTTGACGAAAATCGCACTTTGACATTTTCGATTCAAGACCTTTGAACACACTGAACAAAACGATTTTACTAAACAAATTCATGGTGAAAGAGAGGGTATTAGATAAGGTTTGTTTTGGTATAATAATGATCAATGTTAGGATTAGCTTTGTTTACACAATTGGAATTAAGATATTGCAATAGAGGAAACCTGCATTAATTTTGCATCAACCCAATAAAAAAAAAAAAATGGTCTACTGGAAGGAATTAGTCCGGTCGGCGGTTAGTAAATGAACCAACTATTTATTGCTTGCCAACGTTTCGACCCACCTTGTGGGCGAATGGAAACTGGAAGCTCAGGAGTGGAAAATGGAAACTCATGCGCCCTGATGATGACACACAAGGGGGGTCGAAACGTTGGCAAGCAATAAATAGTTGGTTCATTTACTGACCGCCAACCGGACGAATTCCTTCCAGTAATTTTCAACGGTCAACTAATTATATCCACTATGAAAAAATGGTTTGTTGGTTTTTTTTATATAACGTCACTTAATGCTTCTAGTGACAAATTCTCCGATTAAAAAATCTAATGGGCGTAAACATTCACTTAATTCCGTTGTTAAAATCAATTGAAGAATTTTTTTTTACAAAATGAAAGATTTGTTATAAAAAATAAACTTTATTCACATATTTACATTTTGACAAAATGTTAACAATGATTTTGGATGAGTCATCCTTACAAACAGAAAATATTTTTGTTTTTTTGTGATTATAGTACATTAGCCTAAATGGCAAATATATGGTGAAAAATTGAGGTTATATTGCGATTGTAGGAAAATTATACAAAAAACCTACGCATAAAACCTACACATAAAATAATTGAGAATACATAAACTATTTAAAGATACATGAAATAATTGAAAATACATAAAATATTTAAAGATACATGAAATAATTGAACATAAATAAAATAATTGAAAATACATGAAATAATTGAAAAGAAAGATTTGTTTGTTTATTTATATAACTTCACCTAATCCTTCTGGTAACACAAGACAACGCACCTGAGGGTCCAAGTCAAGAAAATAATACTGATGGCTAATAAAGGCTACTTTTTTTTTTTTTTTTTTTTTTTTTGTAGGCGTAAACCACTTGGGTCATTTTCGCCTTAAATCACTTTTTATAAACGGATTAAATATTATAGTCTATTGTACAAGTCGGTCTGTCGTAGGAAGTCAAAAAGTTTTGCAGTTGTTTGTATGTTGTCTTGTAAAACGGTTGGTAAGTCAGTGTCAATTGCAATATGTGCTCTGTGAGTATCATAAGCCCTGCACTCTGTCAAAATGTGTTTAACAGAGATTGGGCAACCGCATGTTGGGCAGTCCGTAGGAGGTTCCCGTGCCATGAGATGTCCGTGAGTTAGTCGGGTGTGTCCAATACGCAGGCGCGCCAGGATAACCTCTTCCCTTCGCTTTTGTCGTAGGGACGAATGCCAATGGAAGATGTCCCTTCTTATTTCTCTTAATTTGTTGTCAGTATTGTCATGCCAAATCTGTCCCCACTTCGACCGAATCCGCTGCTTGATGATAGAAACATAGTCGCCAACAGGCACCCCAGTAAAGGGAATGCCATCTGTTATTGCTTCTTTGGCTGCACGATCTGCGAGTTCATTGCCAACTATACCGCAGTGGCTCGGTACCCAGACGAAAAAAACTGAATTATTGGAAACTATTGTGGACTGCAATGATAATAAAATATTTTGAATAAGAGAGTCGGTAGAGAAAAGGCGCTTCAAGCTGAGCAGGGCCGATAAGGAGTCTGTGCAAATAATCCTGTTTGTCTTAGTAGGGTAAATTACATTTAAACTTTTATAAATTCTAACTAGTTCTGCGGTATAGTTGCTACAGAGTGGAGAAAGGGAAAATAGATGTTGTCTGCCCTCACACACGACCGATGCTCCCACACCTAAGGAACTCTTAGAGCCATCAGTATATACGTAATCAGCAACACCGAGTCTATCTTGTAGTTTTTGAAATTCCTGCTTATATATGTAAGGATTTGTGTTTTGTTTGAGTAATTTGGTAAGAGAAAGACAGATATTAGGGGAGGGAAATTGCCAAGGATAAATTGGATAAAAGGCTACTTTGCCCTTCACAAGGAATTCACCTGTCGCTATTCACCGTTCTCATAAACGGCTCAACCGATTTTGATTAAACTCTATATATCGATGTAAAATTTTATAAGCTTTAATATGATTTAGGTTTCATTCTGATTAAAGTAGTCTGACAGGTCTTAAATGCCGATATTTTAAAATTTCTTCCTCTAAAGTACCTTTAATTTTGTAGATACTAAAAAAATAACCATATTATCTTGTTGGCATTGATAAATAACAGCTAAACATGGAAGTTTCACACATGTTTCTATAAAAATTTAATTTTATTAATTCTTTAATGGTTTCAATCATTTTTTACCTTAACTTTTTTTGAAAATTCTTTAATTGATTTTAAGCGGGGGTAAGTGAAAGTCGTGTGCACCAGATTTTTAACAATTTGTCTCGCTACTCACGTAATCCAAATCAATGTATAAAACATTTTGACCATCGTTTTAGTTTATAATTAGTTTTCGTGGTTTATTGTAATCAAAGTTCATGACACAGGGATACACCGCACCTCCCACACCCCCTCCAAAAAAAAAAAAGTAGTTTATAATTATCTTATGAATATTTCAGAATAATCATCAAGAAAATTAATTTTTACCATTTTTGATAAATTTATAAACAAAAAACGAATATGTTCTAAAGATTAAAATTTTAACAGAAAGTAGATTAATGAGTAAGCCATATATGAAAAATAATTAAAGCTGAATCTCTTATCATTTACAAACTTTTAACTCGTCTCGTTTAAAGTTGCAGAGCAAGTAGAAGATATGATGAAGTAAATTATTCAATGTTCAGTAAATTGATTTTTTAATAATTATTCCGATTAATTTATACTTTCATATCTGGATGGAATTTCGATAAATCGAGAATTTCCGATAAATTAAAAAAGAAAAACATTATCAATAAATGTTGTGACAGTAAGTTAATGTCATCATTGCCAAAAGAAATCGATAGCCAGATTGAAGGATCAATTAAAATCAGTTGAATTGGTGGCAGGAGATGACAAAAACAAAATTAAAAAAAGGATGAAATAAAATATAAAAAAGAAAAAAAAGTCAGGGATAAGAACCCTTTCTTTCCCAAGTCGTCACTGTCAACGTTTCTTTTCCTACTTGATCTTTTTTCTTATTTATTTCTTCATTTATTTTATTTTTTTTATTATTATCTTATTTTTACTTTTTTTTATTTTTTGTTTTATCTCTATTAAAAGAGCTTATGAGTTTTATTTTAATACACCACGATGAGTTAACTAGCTACGATGACAATTGCACTATTTCATCGTAATTGAAAATATTCACGAATGTAAAATTATTTATTCGCTATTTTAAAAAAAAAAAAAATTAAATATGGGTGACAAGATTCCGGTTTTGGGGTATGCCGATGATTTGGTACTGCTAGGTGAAGACACGGAAACCATACAACTAAATACAAGTGTGTTAATAAAAACCGTCAAACAAATAGGTCTCGAATTAAAACTGATAAGACGAAATATATGATTAGTAGCAGAAATGGTGTCGATCTTGGTGATATTGATGTATCAGGGCATACTTTTGAACACATAGAAAAATTCAAGTATTTAGGTTCAATAATAATTAGAAAAAATGAAATCCAGGAAGAAATAAAGTCCCGGTTAAAGGTGGGAAATGCGTGTTATTAATTCAATTGCTAAATTACTTAGCTCCCGGCTTCTGTCTAAAAACTTAAAGGTTAGAATCTATAAAACTATTATTCTTCCGACGGTTCTTTACGGATGTGAAACGTGGCCGCTTACTTTGAAGGATGAACAACGGCTTAAGGCTTTCGAAAATAAGGTACTGCGTAAAATATTTGGTCCGAAGAGAGATGAGGCCACTAGGGAGTTTAGAAGGTTGCACAACGCGGAATTGCGGAGTTTGTACCCTGTGAATATAATTGAGTTAATAGCATCGCGGTGACTCAAATGGGCGCGTAAAGTTGTTCGGCTCGGTGAGGAACGGATTCCGAGAAAGTTGGTATTCGCTGAACCGACTGGCAGGCGTCCGAAAGGTAGGCCGAAGCGTCGATGGGAGAATTGCATTAAGGCTGATCTCGGGGCTTGGGCTTGACCGGTGAACATTGGACGAGTCTGTGCAGGCGAAGTTTGGTGGTATCGGCATCGAACCTTCGGGTTCGGTAAGCCTATTATTATTATTATTAAATTAAAAAAAAAATGTATATGTTAACTTATATAGGACTTACCCTTTCCGCCCGGGAGTTACCACACACACAGACCTTCAATTATCAACTTCACCACAGTTTTATTTTATTATGTAAGTACCAACTCACCTTAAGATAAAATTTGTTCTTTGCACCAGAAGATGGCATCTCAGCCGAATCTTTGTGTATCATAATTAAATAAAATTGTGACGAAGTTAATTATCAGACTCCAATTTTATATTGAAAAATATATGCCCCTTATCGGATATCATGTTTGTTGTTTGTTGGATTATACTGAATCATTTCAGAGTCCTACGGACTTATCCCTTACATAACACACACAGTCACACATATATTTATTGAGAATTAGTCCCGAAAACATGTATTTCTGTTAAAAACTTAAATTGGAGAAAGAACCACGTTTTCGAAAATTCATTTTAAAACTGCTGTTTTATTTTTTTTTCCTTTAGCTAACCTATATATAAAGCTATATATAAAAAAATATTGGTTAGCAGATATTATTTTCACAAAAGGCTAAGTGTCCTAGTTTTCGTCTCTTGGTTTCTATGGCCTTTTTAATCTGTCACCTTTCTGCTATTTGTTTCACCAAGGTTCTTTAAGCGATCCGCCACTTTAATATTTCCATACTTTATGTTTATCGTTTTTTAGGGGATACCTATTGGAGTTTGTAATAACTTGTGCCTTGGAAAAGAATATTTGCTAACCAATATTTTTTTATATATAGTTAAGCAGAAGGAAAAAAAACGCAGCAATTTTGAAATGAATTTTCGAAAACGCAGTTCTTCCTCTTACTTGAAACATAGCCATCACAAACCCCTGCTATGGTGGATACCCGACAAATCTTATGACGGTGGGCAGTGCGGTGGGAGTGACCCGTGGGCGTGCCTAGGAATGCTGCAATTTGGTAAAGCCCTCGATGCTCTCCTCAAATTATCAAGCCTTGCCAACCCGTCACATTCTGCAGTGAACGAATCCAATGATCCACAGGTAGTTTTTTTCAGGAGAAAGAGTTTAAGATTACTAACTCCAATCATTCCAAAGATGTTGGTTAAATCCCTAAAATACAGGATTAATAACTTCCAATACAATTTAAAAAAAATCTGGTGCTGACAACAAACGACTTTCACTTACCTCTGTTATAATTAATTAAAAAACTCTATATTTAACAGTACTTCATCAATGTCGTTAAGATGATATGGTTAATCTTTTATAAAGTACAAAATTAAAGGTAGTTTAGAGGAAGAAAATTTAAAATATCGGCATTTAAGCTCTGTCAGACTGTTTCAATCGGAATGGATCCTACATGATATTAAAGCCCATTAAATTTTAGGTTTAAGGATGTCAAAGATCCCTTTCATATTTAAACCTGGATAGGCAAAATTTAGGACTACTACTGTAACATCCTCCGATTTGCCACAGTAACGTAAAAATGTGGTGCGGGCAACACACGACTTTCACTTATCTCGACTGTTATTATCAATTTAAAAACAATTAAATATACTTCAATTTGAATAATATTTTATTTTGATTTTAATAAAACGTGTATTAATTAAGATTAAATAATATTACTTTATTAAATTGTTAACGAGTAATAAGTTTATTCTCTATTCTTCACTTATTTTAATCTCTATTTATTTATTCGTTGTTCTATTTAAAATTTTTTGTGTCAGATAATATTTTTTCTAAAACCTTTCCCTTTCCAAAGATATATTAAACGTCTATATTACTGTTCTTATTATTAAAAAAAAAACAAAATTGCATAACAAAATATTATATCGGCATTTAAGCCACGTCATACTACTTCAATCAAAATGAAAACTACATCATATTAAATTAATTAGATTGAATTTCAATAAAAACACGTGTTTTATTAAATAATCTATTATATCTTTATCAACAACATCAGTTAGTTTCATCGGTTTATTACCCCTCTCCATTAACTTTTAGAAAATATATTATCTAATACACGGTATTGGTATTAGATAATATATTTTCTAAAATCTTCAGCTATCCAACATCTATATTACTATTCTAATGTTCAAATCACAAAAACTGCATTAAAAAACATTTCTTTCACTTTTTTCCTTTAGTTGTTTGTCTAATTCGATCAACTAACATATTTAGCTGTAATTTATCAATGCTAACACGATGATGTGCCTAATTTTTTTAAATCTAAAAATAAAAGATACTTTAGATGAAGACAATTTAAAATATCGGCATTTAAGCCCTGTCAGACTATTTCAATCAGAATGAAGCCTACATGATATTAAAGCCCATTAAACATTACATTGATATCATGAGTTTAATCAAAATCGTTGAAGCCGTTTTTGAGAAAATCGTAAAAACGTGCAGAATGCATGGTATAAAGAGGCTCTTCTGGTTATTCGATTTTGATGAAAAAAATGCTGTAACATCTCTGGCATAGGCGCTCTTAAAATATGAAATGTCAGTTTTATATAACTTTTTGGTTTCGCTCTAGACTTACTACGTAGACACACACAGGCCTTTTTGCGAGACTTGGTTATTTGGACTAAGGGGACCTAAAACGAGTATTTCGGTTGAAAGCTTGAATTCGAAAAAAATGTCTCTTACTACATATTTTATATATTGGTAAAGTAATAATTCTTTGGTATACAGATCCCTGTAATAATAAAATTATGGGAAAACGTAATTTCCATGAGTGTACAAAGGGATTAGAAATTTCGAAATAAGTCATCAAATTAGATGCTTAGGTCCTTATATATGATTTTATTGGTGACAAAGTAAGGAGCATTGAGGATATTTCAAAGGATTTCGGATTGTATGGGTTGGATGCGACAGGATTTGGACGTTTCAGTCGACCTCCATATAGCTGAATGCTAAAGGTCCAAATAGGTCCGATAATGGTTATATAAATGAGTTTTTGCAGTTAACAGGGAGTTTTAAGCTTTTGTCGAGTAAGGGTTGTAGTAACCGGTATATACGAGCTATTTCCAGTCTTTTAAGTCATCACGAGATGTCATTGGAAGATTTTTTAAATTACTTTAGTGGAAAATATATTTGAAGCTTGAGTTGCAATAAAAATCACTCACGCATTGCACAGATTCAATGAATTTCGCGAGGAAACTCAAAGTAAAGAGGTGTCTATATATATTTTTTTTTTACTCTCACTTACCTATATAGGAAATATCTGTGGCGTTCGTGAATAAGTGTTTAAGTAAAAATCATTCATTTTACATATGAGCGACTTGATGTTTTACGTAATACCAAAATAGAGTTATTAATTACAGCTATCTTTCCACCTAAAATTTCTTCCTCCAAGAAATTTCTTTAAACAATTTAACACGACGTAGGAGGTCTGAGGGAGCGATACGTGAAGTTAACTCATCTATACTAATATTATAAAGCTGAAGAGTTTGTTTGTTTGTATGTTTGTTTGTTTGTTTGAACGCGCTAATCTCAAAAACTACTGGTTCGAATTGAAAAATTTATCGAGGAAGGCTATAGGCTATATAGCATCACGCTGCGACCAATAGGAGTGAAGAATCAGTGGAAAATGTGAAAAAAAAAAACGGAAGAAATAGATGTCGCATCCCAATGATTCCAAAAATCTGACAGCTATACATATTATATTTGTATTTGTATTTTGTTCGAAAATAAAACCAGAGGTTAAGAAAAAAAAAAAAAAAAAAAAAATGATTCCAAATGATTTGCCTTTAAATTTTAAAATAATATAATTTCCCGTTGAATTATATTTTGTCGTAACAATTAATAAATCACAGGGGAAAGGAATCGATTTACGTCAAGAATGCTTTTCACACTGCCAACTACAGTGAGTGTCAAAACTATTCGGAATTCCTATTTCTTTTCATTTAATAATTATATTTCACAACTTTTAATTTATATAATCCTTTTTAATTCACAAATCTTTAAAAGAGACTTCCATAAAGCAAAATCACGAACCAGATAACCGAAATGTTTATTTATTTTTTCAAGATTAAACAATTAATTTTGTAAATTTACCAGATCATTCAGTGTCAAAAGTATTCGGAAATCGTTTTGTTGTTTAAATCGGAAATCCTATTGTTTGATGGTTTCAAATGTTCAAATTCTCACGAAATTCCAAATCGGAAACCACTTAATTCCAAATACTTTGTATACTCCTATTTTTATATTTTTCGTAAATTAACGTTGAAACCGTTAAATATAAAATGACTTTTGTGATTTTTGGGTTCGTCTAATGTATACCTTCCTCTTAACATGATAAAGTGAGTAACAACTCTTTAAAAACAGAAATAATAACTCAAAAGCAAGTAAATTACATAATGATAGTGAATTCCGAATACTTTCAAAGCTCACTTTGAAGTATATGTCGCATTGTCAAAATCGGGTTGCGGAGAAAATAAGTACGTTCTTCTGCCACAAGAGAATAAAATTAAAAATATCATTTACGAAGAAGTTCTTTAAAATATATTATTTTGAAAACTGCTAAATCCCGATCATAATAACAGAAATTTGCGCGGACGAAGTCGCTGGTAACAGCTAGTTTTTTTATATAACTCGAGTTATCTAGTTTTTCACGACCGCGAATAATTGCGAAAGCGAATTTTAAGCGCGTTTTAGGATCCCCTGAGTCCAAAAAACCGAGTCCCGAAAAAAAGTCTATGTGTGTGTGTCTATGTTTCATTTTTTAAGAGCGCCTATGCCAGAGATGTTTCAGCAACTTTTTCACCAAAATACGCTACTTTATACAATGCATTTTGCACTTCCTTACGATTTTCTTAAAACGGCTGTAACTATATCGAATTGAAATTGAATGGGCTTTATTATCATTAAGAGCTTGAATACCGATATTTTTAATGTTCTTCTTCTAAAAGTACCTTTGATTTTGTAGATTCCATAAAAATAACCGTATCACCTTATTACCATTGTTAAAAAACAGGTAAATATATAATTTGAACGAATTCGATATCCTAATGAAGGAGAAAACTGCAAAAATATTTTTTCAATGCATTTTTTATTTTTTGAACATAAGAACAGTAATATTAATGTATAATATACCGTTGGAAAGCTAAATATTTTAGAAAAAATAATATCTTATACACAAGCTGGTAAAAGTTAATAGAGAGTGATGAATAGTCGATAAAACTAATTGATTGTTTTAGATAATAATATAATAGATGCTTTAGTAAAATACTTGTTTCTAATACAATTTAATAATAATAATAATATAATAATAATAATAATACAATTTAATTAATTCTTTATTAGTATCACTCATTTTCATCTCTATCTGTATTTGAAAATTTTTAAATCCATTTTAACAACGGAGTTAAGTGAAAGTCGTGCGTTGCCCTAACCAGATTTTTAAAAATTCTTCATTCTTTTTCTATTGAAAACAAGAATTGTTCTTTACTTTATGGAAGATTAGTATGTTTTGGAATGAAATTAAAGTGACATTAGTATCTTTCGGAATGAACTGCAATTATGAAACGAATTCGTCAAGAATTTAGGTGGTATTTAGATGAAATTGAATACATATATTTGCACGATATTTTTAATTTAAAGGATCCTTACAATAAAAGGCTAGAACTTCTATATTCAATACTTTCAAGACGTTCAAAAATTTAATTTAATTAAAACTTAAACAAAAATTGATCACTTACACCTACTTACTGAATTCTATTTGGACTTATGCGTCGCAGATATACGGGACAGAAAAAAAGACACACACCTAAATTTCAAATTTTCAAATTTAGAACATTTAAAACCGTTAGCAACACTACTTTATATACAGACCTTCACATGCCACAGTCAACGAACAGATTCGGACCCTCTACAAACTTTTTCATTACAACTTACACGGACTAACTAAAAAACTAATACAAAGCATGGCCACTATTAACATGTCAGACAATACTCTCATAAGGCTGAAAATAAGTTGGATGAGGGACCTTCTAAGCTAAATACATAATAGGAAGTACGAGAGTGTAGAGTACAGCAAGAGGTGCCGCAGGACATCTTCTCGCCAGACTATCATTCCTTCCTCAAATTTGCTAATTGTAACTTTCATTGACAGGTGTGAATAAATAAATTTGAAGATAAAAAACCAAAACAAGATCTTTAATATTGTACTCATCAGATGATGGGTCTGCAAAAAAAGCCTTGTTGTTAACCATTAATCTTGTAAGAAGGTTAGGCGTTTGCCAAAATAGAGTCATCCTATTCAACTAGATCTTTTTTTTTTTTTATTATCATTTATTGAAATTTACAACATTATTAGTTAATACATCAAGTTAT